>CM063505.1:40593884-40661384 GCA_032207245.1 Pardosa pseudoannulata
TCAGGCCTGGGCAACAGTCAAGTCGCACGTGATTTGTTTCTCTTCTCATTTGGCATTCCTCAAATATAATATTTGTGTGTATGCGGAAGCCATTGTCACTTGTTTTCGCTACTCCGCTACATTATTACCCACTTCTGTCATCATTTCGATTTATATATCACGTGTGAGCAGTGCAGTGCAGTGAAGTAATATATAATTTATAATTTTATAAAATTCCTCTTTTGTCAAATATTTGATCCACAAAGGTAATTTTGTAATTTATTTGTAAAAGTTATTACAATTGATATTTATTTTATCATTTTCTTGCATGAGTCAAATTGGCTCACTTCAGTAAAAATAGGTATATGATCAACATCCGTATATCTAGTGTTAATAGATGAATAGGCATGTAAAATAGATGTAGATAATGTGCAACAATATTTAGACGTTTGGAATAAGTAACTATTATGGAAGAAGTGTGTTTCGAATATTATTTGTCTTGTAAAGGAGGTGGTAGTCTAGAAAAGGAAGGAAGCCTCTGCTCTAAATCGGTTCGGAATTGGCTTTAAGCAGTAGGTCTTGGTCTCATTAACATTCGTGTTGTGAAAAGGTAGACCATAATGCCTCAAATCAAACCAAACTTGCTCTAAATCGCTATGCAAACCGTCAGATAGTGTAACCATGTTTTTTTGTTTTCAAAATTCATACATTTTAACCCTTTTCCTGTTCTGTACATCCCATACGATATACACATCCAATTCTCTATATATGTAATATTAAAATCTCCTATTTACATAATTTAATAACTTTTGTTCATCAAGTACGCTGGGCGTTTGTGCGGCAATTCTGATTTTCCCTCCAGGCTATAGACTTAATTCAGCCTCTGTCTTTACTACTTTAGCCAATAGTTAGCGCATTCTCATTAAACACGGGTATTTTTATCAGGTGATCAATTTTGCTTAGGGATTATTCGTAGTCTTTATACCTGAGAAATCCCTACTTGAAAAGTGTGTGTGCAGGATCACATGGTCTGGGTGCACTATGTTGTAAAAGTGCTTGCCTGTTGTACTGATTTCATGTATCCCACAAGAAATAAACTGTGTTGTGATTTTGAATGAGTCCCGCCCATATTACATATATAAGCTTTATATGTATATCACATGGGATACAAAAGGAACTGTATTTTATGTACAAGCTATATTTTGTGCCATTCTATATTATACGTGATATATAAGGTTATAAAGCATTACTATAACTATATCTTATAAGTATGTCTCTTAATATCTAATAAGTATATCCCATATGATGTACTTATTAGATGTAATATGGGATGTACAGGAGAGGCAAATGATTAATTGCTCTACATTTTACATTATGATAAAAATATTTCATAATTTTATAGGAGCTGAAATGGGTCTTAATGTTTTAGAAATTTTTGTTTAATTTTATAAAACATTGCAAGATTTATGGCCTATTGAAAGAGATACTATGAGCTTCTTTAAAAGTATTTCACTTAAATATCTTCATTTTTAAATCAAAGAAAGGTAAACACGAGGCACTGTATCTATTTTTAAATGGAAATCATTAAATGTGCATTTACAGATATCTCGCAAATTAAAAGTAAATGGCGAAAAAAATCAGTATAAAACTAGGAAGAAAAGCAAAGCTTGAATGAAAACAAGAAGAATTCTAGGGACATATTTTAAGCTCTAGCAGTGGGTAGCTTTGTGTTCGAATTACATAGAAGAAAGGGGGAGCGAAGAAGAAACATGATAGCAATCTTTCTTTGGAGTACTCTTAAAAGCTTTTTTAATTCCCCTAGGGTAAAAATGCTTCAAGCCTGAAAGCCATAGCTTTATGTTAGCGACAGCAATATTTATGTTGAAAATGACGTAATTCCCCTGCAATCTCTTTCTAGGCATCTTCGGGTGACAATGGGGGTGGGAAGACTTGCCTGAAAGCTTCTTTTGTGCACGCAAAAATGTTTTCCCACAGCAGTGATAGGTTATGGTTGTTTTCGAAACAATCCGATGGTCCATATTTTTATTCGAATTTCCTGTAATAGACAGTCGAAGAAATAAAGAATATAAGAAAGAAATAGTCGAAGAGATTTTAGTTAGAATCATCTCAAAATCGCCTTAGATAAAATATTTTGTCATCGATAAGGTGTAACTTTCAAGATTCTGTACTGTATCTTTACTACAGTCTGTATCGGTTATATGGTCAGCTCAGCAGTCCAGAAAAATCAGACCCTATATGCGGAACAATACAACCCTATTGAATTATGGTAGGATTATATTCACCTAATAAACAAATAATTATACTTTTAAGAACATTTTAAAAAATAATTCGAGAAGTAAAAACTATATTAAAAATATGCAATTTTTTGGGGGGAGGAGGGAAATTTATTAGCTTACCTTTTTTAATCAAAGTATAGCACACGTACATACGTATATTCATGTTCAATGTATTTAAAAATAATCAGGCATATAAGTTTGCTTCATTTTGTTGGTTGTTAACACAATTTTTTCTAAGTCCTTAATAGCTTTTAAATGCTCATCTGCTTTTTCGGAATTAGTAAAATAACACCTGAGGTAATGTATGAGAGAGATAACTTCAATAAACAAACAGATGTCAACTTGTTATCAAGGGGGACGAGAACTGAGAGAGGTGGAAAACCCTGACCATGAGTCTACACAAGCAAGAAAGGGGGAAAGGGAGGAAAATGAAGGCTTGAATTCAGGTCCTCTCCGATTTCGCACTGACCTCCTAAAAGTGAAACTGACCATATAACCGGTAACAAGAAAAAAAAAATGACTGTATAAGCGGTGCGCTTTAACACATGTTTCCTATTAAGTTTGTTAGACTCCATGGTTAAATCCCATCTCTTGCAGTATTTCTTCCCCAAAGCATCATTCCGGGGGTTTCCTAGTTTGTTTAAATACAGTTTTTTGTTTGCTTAGTCGAGTGGGTGGCTTGTTCATTTCAATGGCCTTTGGTCCCTACTCATAAAGGGGTTTAACCAAAATGAACTTGACCAACAAAAACCAAAACATAGGAAAATTTCATGATGATGGAGCCAAACGATGGCCGATTGGTTAGGGTGCTGGCCTTCGGTACCGGAGTTCGTGGGTTCGAATCCCACACTGGCATGGATGTTCGTAGCCGTTCGGAATCGGCTATAAGCTGTAGGTCCCGGTCTCATTAGCCCTCGTGTTGGAAAAATTAGACCGTAGCACTCCAAACCAAACCAAACCATGATGATGGCTTGTTTATTTGTCTATCGTGGAGGTAGTATTACTTTTGTCTCATGGCTGGTTCGTTGTTTTTAAGTTGATTTAAGTTTTTTTGACCATTAAATACGCTAATTGTTTAATTTCCTTATACTTATGTTTGCTAAATTTAATATCTTAGTTTGTCTTATCTTAGTAATAATTAAATTGAGTTGTATACTTTTAGACCGTGGTTGTTTTTTGTAGTCATCTTGAGCCATTTTTATTTTAAATTGCATTTGGTTGGTTGGTTGGTTGTTTGAAATTTAGTGGCGCTAATTCCTCTTGGGACAAACTGCGCCAAACAAGATGAGGATATAAACTAAAGACGAAATTTAGAGACACAATTTTGACAAAAGATAAAATGACAGGTTCTAAAACAGATTAAAGTAACAAAAAAAAAGTAACATTCAACAGAAAACACGAAAAAAAAAATGAGTTATGTACAAATTAACAAGAATTGAAAATTGAGTAAAATGAAAATTGAAAGATTAAAAATTGAATAATAGAAAATTGAATCACAATCAAAAATCAAATTTCGGTATAAAAACCAATATGGCGAAGAAAGGGGAACAAATTTGAATGTGGAGTTTAACCAATGATTAAATTAAGATTAGGAGATGCATTTCCAAAAAATTTTATATACAATGATTTAGAACAAACACAGGACGTTAAAATATGTGCGACTGTGTAAGGAGTCTTGCAATACGCACACTGTGATTAAATTGCATTTGAGTTAACCTATTAGAGTTACTATCTCAAGGAAGTAACAAAGTTAGACGGGACTTTAGAAAACTGACCATATAAGCGGGTGACCATGTAAGCGGTACTGACTGTATATTTCTTTACTATATCTCTACTATATTTCTTTTACAATATTTTTGCTTTCTTACGAAGAGGAATCTGGTTGTACTTCGGTCTTAGTTTTAGATTTTATTGCATTTCTCTTCCATTTTGATGAAAAAATATGTGATACATTATTTGGATATTAGAGCTTGATAGTGAGTGTATGTAATTTTAGATTAAGTTTTATTTTAAATGTTTCTATATATTTAATAATTTAAATTTAACTAAAACGTACAACGCCAGGATGTACTTGGGGTCTATTGATATTTTTGCAGATTTTAACTAGTAAATGCATAGACAGTTGTTTTTAATTTAGGAAGGAATTGGTATACACAAAAACACAAAATTAAAATTAGTTGCAATAAACACATTTTTTTGCAATACAAAGATTATGATATATGCATCCGATGTTCTCAAATAGAAACAACAAAAAAGAAATATTATAAAAATTCAAATGCCTGCACAAATAACTGGTTTATTTTAAAAACACTGTAAATACTTTTAACTTTGAAGCTGTAGAAATTAAGCTGTGGTAAAACAAAGAAACTGGCCAAATGTAGTATATTATGTAAATTGTCCGAAAAATTTATATATATACTACTATCTCATCTAGAGGTAAAGTAAATGCCAATGATGGTAATAAATAATATTAATTCTACATTAGAGTAATGTGATTTAAAATAGTATTGTAATTTTTAAGTAACATCACACTAATTCGCAAATAGTACTAGCTTATATAGCCCGTCGTATGATAGGATTAGTAAAATTTTTAATTTTCCAGAATTGTAAAGTACCCTATGAGGCAGTTAAAAATTATTTGTTGTTTGGCTGAGAATTATCTGGTACACGCTCAATAATTTGTTTATCTTCAAACTCCTCTAAAGTATCCCCATACTGTGAATGCAGTTTAGAATCACATTGAATTTATTTAGTCAAACCATGTGGTTATGTATAAAAATCAAACACACAAGCGAACAATCTTCGTACTTTTAAAATATATATAACTTAAACGCTAGATATTTATTAGTCCATGAAATAGACTCCTAGAATTTTAAGAAAAGAATTTGTTGTTAATACCGGTAATAAAATTTTCATTGCAACAAAAAATAATCGATGATTAAATTTAAAATTATCACATATGTACCTAATCTATTATTTATGCCAAATATAAAAGAAAAGTATTTGCGTAATATCTAAGTTCAGTGATAAAACGTATGAAAATAATGCAGACGATATTTAAATAATATAAAATAAGAAATGATTAAATGAGGTAGTTAAAGGATGGCGTCATAATGCTAGAAAAAAATGTTATTTTTATCTACTTATAATGTGATAAATTGATGAATTTAATCGCCTGCTCTTAACCGGGGAAAATTGGGTTTGAAATAATGGCATTAAACGCTCGAAAAGGGGGGGGGGCAGGAGTGGATTTTGACCATTTTAAAGACTTTCTTTGAATTTTTCTAACTCAACTCATCAAGAATCCAATATGGATGCCCCTATCCATTCCAGGTCCAACCGCTTCATAAATTCGAGGACAGACAGACAGATAACTTAGGCTATTATTATATAGGGAATCTAGTTTACTGAAAAGAGCATTGGGGGGTGGGTTAAAATAGGATTGAGTTCATCTGAGAAGAGGGGGGAGGATTAAAATATTTTGAGCCTCTGTTCTTCAACTATATCTGTATCTCAATTATATCTAAGAAACATTACTTATTTGTTATACTCTTGTGCACTCTATAGGCAAGTCTAAATAGCATGGTCAATAAGTGTATACAATAATAATATATCTGAGAATAATAGTGTATAATCACCTCCATTCCCATTTAGCCTTATGGTTGCCATAACCTACATTCGCGATAATGTTGGTTCAATCACTATTAGTCAAAATCCCCTGGTTCATCTACTGACAAGTTTAAACTCTGTTGCACTAGAATGCTATTGATACTCAGTCTGGTAATTGACGTTGCATTTAATTAAAAGATCTCAAATGATACACAAGAGTTTGGGCAGAATCCCACATTTATTCACTTCAATAACCAGTTGTTACACAAGCATTTTAAAATACAAATTCGCTAATATTGGTTAGCACTGCGCTTAGTAAGTACGTGGAAAAAGTTCAAGCTTGAAACAGAAATTAGTTTTTTTTTGTGTTCATTAATATAACGTGGTATAATTCACGATGCATACACGATTGAAAAGTCGAATTATTTTCTCGTGATGCGTAGTTAGATGATGGCTGGACAGGTAGAGTGCTGGTTTCAAATTTCATTGTTGGCGTAGATGTTTCTAGTCATTCAGAATAGATTTTATGGTACGGCTATACCTACCATACTGTATTTCTCTCTCTCACTGTTAACCTATAAGGGTTTTGGTTTGATTTGGAGTGCTACGGTCTACTTTTTGCAGCACGAGGGCTAATGAGACCGGGAACTACAGATTAAAGCCGATTCCGAATGGCTACGAACATCCATGCCACTGCGGGATTCGGACCCACGAATTCCGGTACCGAAGGCCAGTACCCTAACCAATCGGCCATCGTTCTTCTAACTTATAAGGGAAAAGTAAAATTCCTTCAGGCTGGCTCTTAATTAAAGTATTATACCTCGTGGAAGAACAGTAAATTCTCTTGAATGCTACAATTCTCTATGAAATATTGACCCAACCATATTTAATATAACAAACATGTACAAACATATTTTTTTTTACGATTATTCAAACATTAATAAAAACTTTACTTCAGACTTTAAAATCATCACCTTTTCTTTATGTAACTCTATACATAAAGAAAAAAGTTATACAGTTACACAAAGAAAACTCTATACATCTTTCGATAGAGTATAGAGTTTCTATAAAGGAAAAAGAAAAAAAGATTCTGTATAATAACTGACAGAAAGTTTTCATATGTCGTATATATTATAAGCCTACATGATTGAGATAATAAATTGAATTCTTTATAATTACTTAAAGTTCATCTAATCTATTTTGAACTTTTTTTGGTGTTCCATTACATCGTAAAAGGAAACGCTATTCCATACACCAAAGAAAGGAAGCCTAAAATCGTGTATGTAATAAAAAAATTCTTAAAAACCTATTACATGCATGCATATCCTTTACATGATGAAAGTTGACTCATGTAGTACAGAATCTCATGTAATTTAGCATCATTACGCTGGGCAATACTCTGCATATTTATGATTTTAATTGTCTGTTCCTAACAAACTATTATATTCGTGAACAATCTGCAGCATTCGATATTTATTCAACATTCTGTCAATAAGTCTTATTACCTTTAATAGTGGTTCTAAACCTTTAATCGAAATATTTTAATACCTACACCGAAGGCTGAGTGCGAAGCAGTTAGTATTTAATTTAAAATTTGTGAGAAATTTCGGTATACTTTTTTTAAGCGTAAATAAGAACGTTTAACAGACAAATTAAAATGATAGAAAAGATAACATCCAAAACATTTGCTGTTCTACCATGTGGTATAACTTTTTTTAAAGAATCCTTCAAATGCCAGTTGGCTAAAGGGAATTGTATTCTATACCACAGGTTAACGTGGAGAAAGAGGAAACCAGCATGGTAGACAGATCAACCTTAAGCTGTAGAACATATTTGGTTCGATTTGGTTTAAATCAGTATGTTTTACTGTTTTGCTACTACTCAAGGACCAATAAGATCAATGGATCGGGACAGCCAATTTCGGTTCTAAAGTTCCAGGGGGGAAAATTGCTTGGTTCACTATTGCCATCTATTTACTAATATATTAACTAAAGTTTTTCAAGTAATTTTGTATGATCTTGAGCAGTTTTTGTATTATTTTATTTACATTTTTGACAATCTTTTAATTTTTCTGTTTTCTTTTCATTTTTTTTTTGTTTGAATTTAAAATTTTTTTATTTCATTTTTGTTAGTTTTTGTCGTTTTAAGTTTATAAAATTAATTTTTGCTAAGATGAGCTTGAGAAGTGCTTGCATCATTTCCAATATTTTATTTACATTTTTCACAATATTTTAAATTAATTTTTATTTTTACTGTCAATTTTCAATTATCATCTTTTTACTTTAAGTTTTTAAAATTAATGTTTGCCATTATAAACTTTATACCTCAAGTTGTCTATAATGGGTAGTAAACAACCAGATTTTTAAAGATAAAAACATTGTACTGAAAAAATGTTATTCAATATAATAATTTAGAAACTTACATTTTTCTATCAAAGAATAGTCATAAGTTTAAATTTTACTATTCCTCTCAAAAGTGTATACAGCAATATTGAACAATTATTTCACTTATTAAAGAATAAAAAAAAATTCTTGAATATTCTTTGATAAAAAAATATAAGCTTCTAAATTACTATATTGAATGATATTTCAATGAGTAACTTTTTCATGCTTAAATCAGACTATTTACTCTTCATTAAAATGAACTGTGAATAAACATTGTCTGAATAATGCAATGTGATTGCATATTTTTACCTGTTATTGTTAATGATTTTAAATAGTAAAAGATCATACAAATTAAAACAAATAAGTCTTATTTATTAGAGCTACAATAGATGGCGCCAATGAACCAAGTAATTTTCCCCTGGAACTATAGCACCGATATTGGCTTTCCCGATCCACTCGTAAGAGACCGGGACCTACTGCTTTAAACCGATTCCGAACAGTTACGAAGACTCATGCCAAGGAAAATATATGATTCTACGAATTCATGCGATTCTGTGATAACAACTATAAAATATAAGACTTGAGTGATAAAGAGCAGCGACTTACCATTCGGTCACCCTTCAGCATATTCCTTTCTAATCGGTCCTCGTTTAGCAAAATTTTGACCATAGTTCTCCCAACCAGACTTTTTTTATTCGAAATAAAATTTACCTCTTATAGCCACATTCTTTTTAATCTTTCATAATCAATGCAACTATGTACACATTTTTTTTTAAAACTATCTTCTTTTAATTAATAGTCAGAAAAAATATTTATGTATCTTTATGACAGAAAACATAGTATCAAAACAGTAAATTTATTTTTAATAATCAATAGTACTTAAATCATGCATTATTTCTGATAAAATTAATATATACGTCTTCTGTAGTATATCTAATACATACAAAGTATTTATTGTTCCTCCTTTTTTTGTCTGGAAGTATTCTTAAGAACTCTAGGAAAAGCCAGAAAAGTTTTATACAAAGACTTTTTAATCATATAATTAATTTCCAGAAAAAAAAACTTTACACAAAGATTTACTTTTGATCGTGTAATTATCTTTTAGTATTTCTTGATCGGAGATTTTAGCTTTTAGTGTCTTTTAAAGGATACTAATTTTCTTGATGGAAAAGTTTGGAAACTGGAAAATGTGATTTTGTGAATGGAATCATTGTTGTGTATTAGGAAACACGAAAAAAAGATGGATTTAAATTTTGACTTAAGGTGTATATATAAACATGAGAGCCTTACTTTTAGAAAATTGGTTTGCTTTGTTTTTACATCATAAGAAGTCTTTAAAGTAATTACTGCGGAAAAATATTTCGTTTATTATTTTGAATTAATAGGACAAAGTGCCGTTGCATCCCCAAAAGCTTTATTAAAACAGCTTTTTTTTTTCGATTAATAATAAAGAAGTTGTGTTAATTCTAGAACACAAGTTATGTATGAAAAATGCTTTCTATGTATATTTTTGTGTATATGTTCGCTATGTATTCCGAAATGGCTGTACCGATCTTGATGCAATTTTCTCACAAAAAATTAATATTCTTTTCATACCCGTATATAATTATTGATTTTGTTTTATGCATATATATATATATATATATATATATATATATATATATATATATATATATATATATATATATATATATATATATATATATATATATATATATATATATATATATATATATATATATGCTACTGTCCTGCCGAATTTTGTGTCAATCAAAGCAGAATTTGTTGATTTTTTTGCATTTTACATCTTTGTGCTTAAGTTTTGGAAGTGAGTGTATTATATGAATAGATGAATATACACATATATGCACGTGTGAATGTGCATACATAAATGCATATGTATACACACACACACACACACACACATATATATATATATATATATATATATATATATGTAATATATCAAAATCACTTTAATATCTCTTTAAAAACCTCCTCTCTCCCAATTTAATTCCTTAAAATCTATTTTCCCAGCTACAAAATGTCTGAATCAAAGGAGTGTCCTCGACTTAAAAAATCTTTCAACACATTTCCCAAAGTTTTCTGTACAATACATGTAGATGGCCATTCAACACATTTTCCAACTGTCGGCGGCAAATGGGTTAGTTTTCCCCTTGATCTAACAGTTAAATTCGCTGATTAAGTTTCTTGTCCCTTGGGAAAATTCTATCTGTCTCGCTCTGGGGTACACCTCTGTTCCAGCAAAGTGTTTTTCATATAATTGTCTTGTCTGCCGTTGACTGGCAAAGATGTCTTTTTTTAGCAGATTCTCAATGAGTATTTTAGTTGTTCTAAAAAATTGTGATTTTCTTTCAATGTGGCCTGACTACAACATTATTCATTAGTGTAGCTGCATTGGCTTCACCTTGCCCAGTAGTTAAGGCAAGTGAAAAGTATAGGGGCAATTATCATATGTAACCGGTTATTTTACAATTTCTGGATTACACACACACACATATATATATATAATATTGAAATCCCTTATTTTTTCATATTTTAATATTAATTTAATAACTTTTGTTCATAAAGTACGTTGGAGGTTTGCGCTGTAGTTCTGATTTTTCCCACCAGACACTAGACTTAATTCAACCTCTGTCTGTACTACTTTAGCCAATAGTTAGTGCTTTCTCTTCAAACATGGGTATTTTTTTATCACGTGATCAATTGTGCTTAGGGATTATTCGTAGTCTTTTTACCTGAGAAATCCCTACTTGAAAAGTGTGTGTGTGCTCAGGATCCCATTGTCTAGGTGCAAGATGTTGTAACAGTGCTTGTCTGTTGTATGGATTTCATGTATCTCACCAGAAATAAGTTGTGTTGTGATTTTGAATTAGTTTCGCTCATATTTCATATATGTACGTGTTTATACTCAGAAACATGCTGTGTTAATATTTTAATTCTAATAGCTATTCGTCTGATAGCAAGAAATAAATTTGCACTAACATGCATTTAAGTAGTCAGCAGTTTTCATATATGGCTGTAAATATTACGAAAACCTTTCTCGAAGAAGAGTTTATGCTTTGATAATCCCTTTTCCCATAACGCTTGCTTTTTCCTTTATAAGAGAAAATTGCTTATAGTACACTCTAAAACACAAACTTTACCAGAACGATGAATTGAAGCCTTCTAAAAAAGGCAGTCCTTTTTTTAAGATTCTTATTATTTTAAAGCAGTTTTATTGCAACCTATGTTCCGCACATTCTTGGTGAAAATGTATATAAAAAAAAAGATGAATGTTTGTCGCCAACGTTTCAACATTCTTTTTTGAAAAAAAAAAACTTAAAACTCTCTAGAGTCTCCCAAGCGTAACTTCGAAAAATTTCACCAGAAAATATAAACAATTTTTCTATTGCTTGGGTAGAAAACGCGAGTAGTCTAAGGGAAATTTTTAAAGATTAAAGTAGAATTTAAATTTAAAAGGTTTGAAAAACTATAAGAAACGTCGATCCAGTAATAAGTTATTTTTAACGGATGAGGCAAAACATCAGAAATTTTTAAAGTAAAATATATTTAAAAAGTTGTTATTTTTTAAGAAACCAACATACTAAAAAAACCAATGGCATTGTTTACAATTTTATAGCAACAAACAATTTGATTTAGCTTTGATTATACAGGGTGTATCAAACGACCGCAATTAAATCTGCACAGCTAGATTCCTCGTTGGGAGTACATAAAAATTACCCAAAGGAGCGTTCCTGTACGATTCATAGTTTACGAGAAAAATACGAAAAACAAAGTATGACGTCACTGCCGCTTCAAGAAAAAACACTTTTTTGAACATATCAACAGCAGTATATGCAAGGGCATACTCCCTAGCAGTTCGTAAGGTATTTCTATTACATCGGCCGTACATCAGGTACATGTTGCAGTAGTCACGAACGGTGTAAATGACTACCATACAAAGACTACCGGTAGCTGCAAGTTGCAGAATTTTAAATACCAGTTCACCTTCGGCTTAACGTCATTCCATGGCGCGCGCATGCATAACGCGATATGCGAGGTGAACGTTTTAAACATTATCGTCTGGAAAGATATGCAAATGCTGTTGATATATCCAATAAAGTGTTTTTTTCTTACACCGGAAGTGACGTCATACTTTATTGTATTTTTTCGTAAACTATGGATAGTACAGGATCGCTTCTCTGTGCAGTTTTTATGTATTCTAAACGAGGAATCCAGCTGTGCAGAGTTTATACGATCGTTTATGGGACACCCTGTATATAAAAAGGAGTGCGATGGATAGAATACTCAAATATAATTGTGAAAGTAGATTATTTTGATTATTCCTTTATATTTACCCAACTTTAACATTTAAGGATATAATGTTATAATTATTTTCTTAAATGTCAGGAGAACAGTTAGAATACACTGTTTCAAAACAATTCAGTTTGAACATTATAACATTCAGTTAGAATACATTGTTTTACACGTGTAAATTATAATAAACTCTTTATTATAATTATAATTATAATTTATTATAATTTAAAATAGAGAATAAATTGTATATGTAATAATGTCATAATAATGGAGAATAATTATATGATGTACATAAGATATAAACTTTTAAATTTTATACGTGTAAATAAAAGATTTAATTAAATTTAAGACGCTACACCAAATTATACCAAAAAAATTTTCCGCATAAAATTTAGCTCATCATTTAGCTTGCTTATCAGATGTGATATACAAGAGTATAGAGCATTAGATATGTGTATCACATGGGATGTACATATATATATAAAGGATTAAAAAAATTGAAAACATAAAAAATTATAGAGGACAAAAAGGGTATTCTCTACAAGCAAAAAAATATGACTTTCTTAATTCTATTGGTAAATTATTTTGCCCAAAATTATCTTTCATCTAACCACCCCTGGCCTAGACATCCATCTGAGTTATTAATAATCCAAAATGGAGGCTATATTTGTTTCATAATTCAAATAATTTCTATGGTATTTTTTTAGCAGTAAAAATGAGATTTTTACATCAAATTGGAGTAAAAGGTTTTATTCTACAAACCTAAAATGTTACAGGTATCAGATATTTTAAAATTAAAAAAAAAAGAAACCCCAAAACCGTTAAGGCATTAAAAATTAATTAAAAATAGGTTTTAGCATGTGATGAAGTAAAATATATCACTATTGATGTAAATGAGTTTAACAGAATTTAAAAAAGGATATAATAATATTATATAATTTACATATATATTTTAAATATAATAAATTTATACATAAAAACAAGTTTCTAACTTATAAAATATTATTTTTCAGTTTTGTGAATTTGTACTTTTATTTATCTGGTGTACATATTGCACCAAATTCTTATGCTAAAAATAAATAAGTTTTACGAAAGTAGAACTTTATTAATGATTTAAGAAAAATTTTATTCTGAAATGAGATTTAAAGTATTTAATATTTAAAATTAACAAAGTAAATGTTGTTAAAGTATTAAAGATTAAAAAAAATAATTTTTAACATCGGACAAATTAAAACATATCATTCTTATTAATATAATTATGGTTCAAAGAATAAAAGAAAAATTAATTTCTATTTGATGTTATAAAATAAGATTCTAATTTACAAATAGCAAAAGTTATTTTCCAGATTAGTCAGTTTATACGTTTTCATTTGGTGTACAAATTTTTAAAAAATATATTGCTTCATATGAAAAATTAAATAAATTTTATGAAGGCAGAACTTATTAATGATTTTAAAAAATTATTTTGAACTGAGATTTAAAGGTATTTAATGTTTAAAAAATCTTCATGCTGTTAAAATATTAAAAATTTAAAAAAATAATTTTTAACATGCGATGAAGTAAAACAATCGTCCGTATTAATATAGTTATGGTTGGCTTAGTAAAAAAAATAATTATCTTCTATTTGCTGTTATGAAACTAGTTTCTAATTTACAAATCTCAAAAGTTATTTTCTGATTAGTGATTTTATACTTTTTCACTCGGTGTACAGCCAAACTATGGCCGAATGGTAGAGCGCTGCTCTTCGGAACTGGAGTTCGGCGGTTCGAATCCCGCTGCTGGCATGGATGTTTGTAGCCGTTCGGAATCGGCTTTAAACTGTAGGTCCCGGTCTCATTAGCCCTCGTGTGCAAAACAGCAGACCGTAGCGCTCCAAACCAAACCAAACCACTCGGTGTACAAATTTTTAAGTAATATATTGCTTCATATGAAAAATTAAATTTTATGAAGACAGAACTTATTAATCATTTAAAAAAATTTATTTTGAACTGAGATTTAGAGGTATTTAATATTTTAAAATTAAAAAAACTAAATACTGTTAAAATATTAAAAAATTATAAATATAATTTTTAACATGCGAGGAAGTAAAACAATGGTTCGTATTAATATAATTATGGTTGGCATAATAAAAAAAATTATTCATCTTCTATTTGATGTTATGAAACTAGTTTCTAATTTACAAATCTCAAAAGTTATTTTTCGATTAGTGATTTTATACTTTTTCACTTGGTGTACAAATTTTTAAATAATATATTGCTTCGTATGAAAAATTAAGTTTTATGAAGGCAGGACTTTATTAATTATTTAAAAATAATTTTATTCTAAACGGAGAGCTATATATTTTAATTGAAACAAAAATAATCTGTTTTTAACAAGATCTTCCCGCTCGAAATGCACTGTGTCTCCTTAAAACAGTGAAAAGATTTATTATTGTCTGCTACATTTCATATTATTTATAACAAAGTTTAATCAATGATATATTTAAATTTCCTCATACGGCATTATTATTGTTATTATTATTTAAACCGAGCAATGGAAAATTTCAAAGTTTATTTTTGTAAACACCACAATTCAGAAGATTAAAATATTCAAAACATGGGATGCTTAACACTTTGCGTGAGGGCAACGTATTTTTACATTTTTTGCAGTCTGTTACTGAAATGCAGGTCAAGTAAAAATACGTATTTACTAGATTTGTGGTGGATACCCGCTAACCACTACAAATCTACAAAATACGTATAATTGTATGTATGTGTGACATTATATGCTTGTTGTTTGCGTTGCTATGCAACGCTTTGCATTTTTTCTTTCCACAAGTTATGATTGTCGAGTTACTCGGTGTTTTGTTGAGTTATTTTGTCTTTAATCGAATTCCTAGCTCCAGAACGTACAAGTCGTGTTTTGTCAATTTGAAGCTTGGTTTTTTATTGTTGAATACAAAATTCATAAAATAAGCCGCTGTGACAAAGATAGTGATGAAGAAATATGCGCTGACAGATTATCGGACTTTAATTTTAAAAATCGTTTATTTTTGTGATTTCGTAAAATCATTTTCTTTTTGTTAAATAATTATACAGTATATATTAAAACGTAAAATAAGAAAAGTTTCGTTCATAAAAACAAAGTAATTTTCGATTTACAGCGATTTTTCTGAATAACTAAACTTTCGCACGATTTACGAAAATACGCCCGCTGAACGCGCAAGTTCGCGGTGAAGTATACCCACATGCCAAGTGTTAACTACTGTGTGCATTTTAAATTTTAAAGCTACTTCAGGTAAACTTTTTCTATTTTTAAAATATTTCCGAAAGAGCTGAGTTTTAATTCAATATAAACTATTCATTACACTTACGTGTTGGCAACTTCATTGGAATCCATGTCTTTCGAAGTAGCAATTCATTAATTGACATTGCTTGCTGCTGTCGGAAGCTTACTGGTTCCTGATGAAAGAGTAGAAGTGTAAGTTCTGAGTCAGTTGTTCTTATAAAATATTACTTTTATGAGCTAGAAAAATTGTTAATTCCTAGGTTTTGACCGCAATATCTATATAAAGCGTAAATAATACATTTCGAACTGAAAATTATTGCGATTTTTAAATTCACTATAAAAAATGTTCTGATGATTTGTTTAGAATAAAATTTTTTCCTACATCAATAATAAAGATCTAACATTATAAACGAAAAAAACGCCCGCCGCACGCGTAAGTTAGCGGTGACATATACACGCATTCCAAGTGTTAATTATAAGCATAAACAATGACAGTCTAGTCAGGATTAACTTTAACTTGGGTTAGCTCTTTATTATTAATTTAAAATGTATGTTTTGTACGATCGCAAGTCCTTTTTGTATTACACCAAAACCAAAGAAAAGAAGTTTCCTTTTTAATCCCTCTAATACTGCGTTTTAATATTGGCTGTATCTGACGTTAATAGAAAATCAGTTCAAAAGTTGCATCATGTTGTTCAAAATTAAACATCTCATATTGCAATTCATAATTTAGTTTTGTATTTATGTTTCCTTCAAACTAGACTTTTTTCCCCTGAGAGACCCTTCCCGTAGCCTTTTATGCATTTCGGAATAGTTAATGAATTTGCGCATTGGGAAATTTGTAAGGCTAAATTAATATGGAATTTAATTCCAAATGGGAATTCAAAGTTCCACGATTACTTACAGATATGCACAAGTACTTACAGGGTGTTTCAAAAATGATCGGTATATTTGAAAAATCAATAGAATCTAAACGGACAGTGATTGAAATTTACATTTTTTCGCAATATGTTTGGGAGGATAGTAAATTTTTAGGCAGACAAACTTTAAAATTAGTTACAATATTCCCCAACAGATGGTGCTGCAGTCTGGAAAGATCTAAACTACGATATTTGTCTGGGGACACTTAAAAGACCATGCGTAACGCTACTATTCAGAAACAATTGAATAACTGGAAAAGTACATCTGTTCTGCATGTTAAGCCATCCCGCCTGAGACGTTTACACTGGTTTCTGATAATTTCGTTTTGAGAATATGCCATTATATTGCTGCGCATCGTGGATATCTGGAAAATATCGTAGTTTAGATTTTTCCAGACTGCAGCGCTATCTGTTGTGGAACATTGTAACTAATTTTAATACTTTGTCTGTCTGAAAATTTACTATTGTCCCAAGCATATTGCAATAAACTGTGTATTTCTATCACTGTCCGTTTAGTTTTTTTTTTGATTTTTCAAATATACCTGTCAATTTTGAAACACCCTGTAGTAAGAATACTTATTTCAAGGCATGTAGAGAAGAGATACATTTTAAATGAATGTCGCATATAAAAGTTTAATTAACCTAATATAGAAATTTGCATAGATAAATTGGTTTAAATATATTTTTATACGGATACAAAGTGGTAACTATGGTTAGCTGGTTAGGGTGCTGCTTTACTGTACCTGACTTTTTGGGTTAAAATTCCATACTCGTATGAATGTTTACTGCCGTTCGGAATCCTCTTTTAGGAGTAGGTCCAGGTCTTATTAGCCGTCATTTAGAGAAAATTTAGGTCTTAACATTCCAAACTATTAAACATGTAGCCTAAGGTTGAAATGATATTTATAAGACTTTTATTTTATAAAGTATTTCATATAAATTGTTAGTAAAATATGTTTATTTATTTACAACCTTCATTCGATAGATAATAAGAAAACCCATGGGAGTCTTAAATAGCATACTTTATACAATATCTTATATACTATCATGACTTTTTTTATTTTAGCGAAAAGAAAGATATAAGCGTATTATTATTATTTAATAATATTTTTGAAACCGAGGAATTCGACTTTACAAAATTTATCTTTTTATAAACTGCGTAAATGAGGAGACAAAAATTTTCAAAATATATTGCGTATAATAAGTATAAACAGTGAGAGGCTGATCGGGATTAATTTTATTTTACAATTACTGTATTAATTTAAAATGCATGATTTTTCCGATCGCGGGTTTTATTTTTATGTTACACATACCCCCCTCCCCACACACACAAAAAATAATTATCTTTTTAATCTCTCCAATATTGAATATTAATATTACCTTTCTTCGACATTGTTAGAAAATCAATTCGAAAGTTACTTCATACTATTCATAACTAAACATTTCATATTGCAAGTCAGGATTTAGTCTTTGCATTTAAGTTTCCTTCAAACTAGAATTTTCGCCCTGAGAGAATATTGGTAGTATTTTATACCTTTTAGAATAGTTAATGCCTTTGCGGATTGGAAAATCCTGAAGGCGAAATTATTACCACTAAATGGAATTAAATTCTAAATGGGAATTTAAAATTCCATGATGATTTACAGATATTCATATGCTCTGAGTAAGAGTACTTATTTTAAGGCATATAGAGCAAAGATGCATTATAAATGAATATATGTATAGATAAGGCGGTATATAAGTCGAATTGAGCTGTAGCTCAGTTTCTTTAACCCTTTTTCCTTTTCTGTCCATCACATAATAATATACACATCGATTGTTTAATACACTTTTATATAGCATGTGATATACAATAAACTATATTTTAAATGGAAAATAATTTAAACCTTTATATATAATGCTCAAAATTATAAAAACGAACACCAGAAACGTTTAATTATGTGTTTATTCTGACATAAAACCTGAACGATGGTAAACTAAGTAGAGTGCTGCTCTTCGGTATTATAGTTCTTGGGTTCAAATTTCGCTGCTAGTTTATATCATTTAGGAATCCCCTTTTTAGGAGTTCAGGTCTTATCAACTCTCGTGTAGCGAAATACTAGGCCGTAAAGGTCCAAAGAAATGCTACTACCTCTTGTTGGTTTTCATATTTCTAACAGTTTTATTTTATAAAGCAATTTATATAAATTTTAAGTAAAATTAAGTAAAAGGGTATTTAACTGCTGCTGGAGAGTCACAAGAATCATTCTTTCACTTATTTCTGTGTGTGATGGGAAAGGCTGCGGATATAAGTGATTTTGATAGAGGGCGCATTGTAATGGCTCGAAGGCTTCGCACAAGTATTTCCGAAACTGCACTACTCGTGGGTTGTTCGTGATCTACAGTTGTTAGTATTCATGCAAAGTGGATGAAGGACGGTGAAACCAGCGACATGATGTAGACGACATTGTGTTGGACGTCCACACGAAATCAAAGATAAAGGTCGTCGGAGACTGGCTCGCATGGTGAAGCAAAACCGGAGCCAGACAGTGGCTCAGCTGACAACCCAATACAATGCAGGGCCAAGTAGAATAGTATAATTGTTATCTTTATTATCAAACGAATATTTTCTAAACATATGATTATTTTAATCCACTAAAATCTGATTTATGCCTTCCATCCATACATTAAAATTCAAACTAGGTATGCACTTTCAAAATGAATATATTATTTTATCGACTGACGGAGCGTTTAATAGAGTTAAATAAAAATATTACTAGAAATTTTTTTATTCGTTTAGGGAAACTGAATTACTTTCTTCAAAATTGTTTATATTTCTAGTGTGTAATATAATCTAAAAATTGATGTAAATTTTAAAACTTCATTTGGGAAGAACGTCTTAACCAACTGAAAGATGGATGCATAGTGACAAGTTGATACATAAGAAACGTGTTTTATACTTGTCATTTTGTAATTAAAAGCATACAAATGTAATTTTTTGTCAAATTTTTTTACATTAAAGCCAGTACTTTAGTTTGCTTTTTTATAAAATTTCGGAATTAAGGAAATTGCAAGCAAAATGTAAAACAAACTAACTCGTGTTATATCTTTATACAGTTCGAGGTTCTTAAGGACAGTTATTGATGAACTGGTTTGTTTTATATTCTAAGAATTTTGCTTCTAATTTGCGTTTTTATTACTTTGAAATACATTTCAGAAATATCTGCGTAGGTTTTGTTGATTGACTAGTCAATATAGAGACAAAATGTATGTTTTTATGTAGAAATTTCATTAGAAATTTGAAATGTTCATAGTTAAAATTTAGTTAAGAACAATGCACAGTAAAAAGTTTATACCTAAGAAACGTGTTTTATACGTGTCATTTTAAATTAAATCATACAAATGTAATTTTTTTATCAACTTTTTTTTACATTAAAGCCTATATTTTAGCTTGCTTTTTAATAAAATTTCGGAATATAGGAAATTGCAAGCAAAATGTAAAACGAACTAACTCGTATTATATCTTTATACAGTTAGAGGTTCTTAAGGACAGTTTTTGAAGAACTGGTTAGTTTTGTATACTGTAACGTCACGGTATCCTCGGGTAGCGTGTGGGTGTCGAAGTGGTTATGACCCGAATACAGCTTAGAACAATAACTTGTATTAATGTAATTATGGTTAAAATTATGGTATGATTTAGAACAATTATTCTTGATTAAAAGGGAGTTATGTACAAATTTTCCAATTGGAAATCACAGGGCTCAGGCGAGATGGTGTGGACCTAAAAGTCCCAGGTTCAAGGCGAACCTAAAAAAATAATCTGAGGACAGGTGCTGACAGATACCGTTGTACAGGGGTACAACTAGTTCTTTTTGTGTCCCACACAAAACTGGAGAAAAGCTGTAAAAAAAAGAAAAAAAAACCAACCGCCACAAATCGAACCTCCTTTCGTTCTCAGTCCTGGGGACTCTTCGGCGGAAAACTCACGCCGCCTGACGTCACCTTTCGCCTCTTCCCATTGGATTTTTCTTTCCGCGTCGCCGACCTAATTGGTTCCTTCGGTGGCGCCTCAAAGTCTGACATTTCTGTGTCGCCTCCGACTTTCCAATCAACTCGGACATCTCAAGGCGTGGTCGAAGCGAAAACCCTTTGTAGTATAGTGTCAAACACCCAGACAGAAAGTCACCTGGGCTTTAAGAAAACATCTTTGTGAAACCAAAGGGGTGTAGAGACGTCAGAATACTAAGAACTTTTCTTCTAATTTGCGTTTATATTACTTTGAAATACATTTCAGAAATATCTGTGTATATTTTGTTGATCGAATAGTTAATATAGAGACAAAATGTATGTATGTAAAAATTTCATTAGAAATTTGAAATGTTCAATGTTAAAATTTAGTTAAGAATACTTATAAAGTCGAAACTTGATATAGAAATTTATCTTAACATAGGTTTGAAATATATTTTAAAATTATTGGAAAGAATCTGTAAAAAATTAAATCGTACAAAATATTTTAAAAGTAAAAACAAATTGACATTTTCAAATCAATAATTGTTAATATTCTTATATATACGGAAAAATACAAAAAACCTTTCCATTAATGCTTCTTAAATTCAACAGAGATACTTTTATCTCTAACAAACTATGTACCCAAAAAATTCATTAACTTTTTTTCGCTATTGTGTATGCAAAACATTAGGTACAACTTTTTCCCGAGTTCTTTAATTCACAATCTGTTTTTGCTATTCCGTTCCACCCTCTTTTAAAATGCTTTTCGGATGTAAAGTATATGCAGATTTTAACAGGAATTCAAAGTATAACGGGGAATTCATTTAGTGCATTTCTAAAGAGTCCTTTCTGCACCTAAAACTTTCTTCCAAAATGTAGATTACTGATCTCGTTACATAATTTTGAAACGGGCTTCACCATCATAGGAATAAATGCAAAGAAGTATGTAATAAATGCCTTTTTTTTTAATACTTTAAAAGAATATATAGTCTTTTTAGACTGTATAAAAATTTAATGAAATTTTGAATTCTTGAAGTCTGCTGCGAGTCATTAATCTTTAAACTTTGCGATCATCTCCTGTGAAAATGTCTCATTATTTCTAATATTCACAGTATATTTTAAGACTTCTAAAATTATATACACACACACACACACATATATATATATATACATACATATACATACACATATACATATATATATATATATATACACACATATATATATATACATATACACATATACATATATATATATATATATACATACATACATATATATATATACATATATATATATACATATACATATATATATACATATATATATATACATATATATACATATATATATATATACATATATATATATATATATACATATATATATATACATATACATACATATATATATATATATATATATATATATATATATATATATATATATATACATATATATATATATATATATATATATATACATATATACATACATATATATATATACATATATACATACATATATATATATACACATATATACATACATATATATATATATATATATATATATATATATATATATATATATATATATACATATATATATATATATATAGATATATATATATATATATATATATACATATATATATATATATATATATATATATATACATATATATATATATACATATACATATACACATATATATATATATATATATATATACATATATATATATATATATATACATATATACATATATCTGTACACACACACACACGTATATATATATATGACACAGACGAGTGGTTAAGGCATGGAAAACACATTTGTTTTCATATATAAAAACTTCTTTATTGTAACCCTTCTGTCCGTGGCTGTGCCATTTATATATCCTTTATTCTCATATTTTGCCACTACAAGCTTGAGGATGTTATCAGCCTGAGTTCCCTCTCAGAACTGTCTTTTTTGGAGTTGCTACCTAAGCAAATTCCTATGTCTACTTCCGCGTCAGCTTCTTTACTCCGCATATTATTTATATAGAATCATGGAAACACTTTAGGCACTTTCCAGTCATCTTTTTTGTTTGTGGTATTGCATTCTTCATCACAACCAACACAACAGGGATTCTTATAAAATATTTTCCCCTCGAAATATGTAGAATTTGGTAATGTATTTAATTTTATTCGCTGGTAGAAGTGTCGTGTTTTTCCTGCGTTTATTTAAGGGCTCTTTCACGATTTTATGCTTATTTATAATTTTTTTTAAAATTCTGGGATGAAAGTTTCCGACGTTTTCACTATTCTTTGGGGATGTTAAAACCATAGCTAACTATTTAAAATGTTTTGTAATTATTTTTTACTCAATATAGTTATAAACGTATAAAGTTTTAATTATCTTTATATAGTCTTTATATAGTATCTTTTATATTATACATATATATAACTTAATATTATCTTTATATATCTGAATTATCTTTAAATATAGTTATATTTATTTAAAATATTTACTCTATATAATTTTGAAATATTGATTAATCTTTTGCCTGTAATGTACATCATATAGACATTTAATGATTTATAAGCTTGTATATCGTATGGGATATTGACTTTATTTGGATTATTAAAGCTCAATTTAAGTTTTGAAATATCAAATATTTTACGAGAATTCTACGTACAACAATAAAAATATTTCCTATAAAATCAGTATTCAATCTATATACAAAATAATACCCAAATATGCTCAAAACGTACTTTTAAGTAAAAATAAAAAATAAAAAAATGAAAAAAGAAAAGAATTGCAAGTTAACTCGCAAGGGACATTTTAAAAGTTAAGTATTTAAAGAAATTGATAAAAGTGTAAAAAAATTGTAAAAAGTGTATGTGATATATAAAGTATTTTTAAATGCTTATTTTATTTATATGTTTTCATTATTAATATTTTATTACAATTATAGTAATTTATTTATAATTACATTTAATTATTGGGTTATTTTTATTTTATATACAAACTACATTTCCTTATCTGTACTTAATAATTTGCATAAACACATTGTAACGTCCACTTTCCCTTAAGAAAAGTTTACGAGGTAGTGGCAAAACACTAACAATTATATAAATTATGAAATGCATTGTGATGAGGCGATTTAGATCTGACATATAATTTGTTTCATTCATAAAAGAAGTAAAATGTTCGGAATCTAAATCTGACCTCATCACATCGTTAGAGATAGAGGACCATAATTTAACGGATTATTGTAGTCTTGTACGGGGGTCTGATTCCAGTCCCAGATAAGAATCCTGTCTCCATACTTGACATTAAATAAGAATGTACCTTTGTGGAGTATTTATGAGTCCCCAAGGGCCCAATTAGAGGTGATAAGGTTACTCACGTTGGTGGTCTCAGGGCGGGGTTTGCTGAGACCAATGACTTTCTGGCAACGATCCCGATTGGGAGTCAAGAAGAAGGAGGGGACTAAGTTAGAGAATTAGAGGAGAAGGCCCCAGAGAGTTGGATGAGAAGGCCCCAGAGAGTTGGATGAGAAGGCCCCAGAGAGTTGGATGAGAAGGCCCCAGAGAGTTGGATGAGAAGGCCCCAGAGAGTTGGATGAGAAGGCCCCAGAGAGTTGGATGAGAAGGCCCCAGGGAGTTGGATTAGAAGGCCCCAGGGAGTTGGATTAGAAGGACCCAGAGAGTTGGATTAGAAGGCCCCAGGGAGTTGGATTAGAAAGGCCCCAGGGAGTTGGATGAGAAGGCCCCAGGAGTTGGATGAGAAGGCCCCAGGGAGTTGGATTAGAAGGCCCCAGGGAGTTGGATTAGAAGGCCCCAGAGAGTTGGATGAGAAGGCCCCAGAGAGTTGGATGAGAAGGCCCCAGGGAGTTGGATTAGAAGGCCCCAGGGAGTTGGATTAGAAGGACCCAGAGAGTTTGGTTCGGAGGTCCCAGAAGAGAAGTTCGTTTCGGAGGTCCCAAAAGGAAGTTGCTCGATACTCCAGCCAAGTCCGCCAGAAAGTTTCCTGCGCAAAATAGTACGGCCGCACCACAGGAGAAGCCCCAGATCAACGGTTGATGTAAAGATTCCCTCTCATACCCTTCAACCAGAAGTGTTCCGGGCCCAACACTTTAGACCCACAAAGGTACCCATTTTTTTGCATTACATTTTGAAATCGAGATTAGGTCCTCTCTCTATACTTACAAAAAATTTCCTAAGTGTATATAAAGTTTGTCAGAAGTAATTTAAATAGATTGACTAAGCTTATTTATTGACTTATTATTTTTTTTGTAAATAGATATATAAATATTTTTATAATAAATCTACTTTTTTTTATATCATGCTAGTCTCAGTTGCTATTATTTTAGAGGTTAGTTGATTCTTCATATTTATGTCTGTAGTTGCTCAGAACCTGTGGTTAAATTTTAGTAAAACAAATATTCAACACAACGCAATTTAAAATAAATCCCACTATACATTTGATCACAGGTTGATGCTAAAATATATATAACGAGGACTACACGACATGCATATCTAAAGCTTTAATGACACAAAAGATATACACATTTAATGCTTGATATGCTTGCATATCATATGTAGTATTGACTTTATTTCGATTATTAAAATTCAATTTAAGTTTTGAAAGAATATTTTATGAAAATTCATCGTACAACAGGAAAAGTATTTCTTATAAAATCAGTATTCAATCTATGTACAAAATAATACCAAAATATGCTCAAAACATACTTTTAAGTAATAAAAAAAATAATTGAAAGTTAACTCACAAAGGGACATTTTAAAAGTTAAGTATTTCAAAAAATTGAAATAAAAAGTGTATCTGATATTTAAAGTATTTTTAAAATTTTTATTTTATTAATGTTTTCATTATTATTATTATTTTATTACAATTATAGTAATTTATTTATAATTACATTTAACCCTCCGAGTGGAACACATTTAGGAAAAAATTCTCCAAAATACGCTAATGTCAGTGGTCAAAGAGTTCTATGATTTTTACCTTCACCCTTTGTCGACTAGAATAGAATATGGAAAACCCACCCTTGTTATTGTCACTTTACTTCCAGTTATATATAGATATATAAATAGATATTATAGATTGTTAATTTTTAATACACATAAAGCTCGTCAAGTCTGGAATATTTTCCCATAAGAAATAATGGATTCTAAAAGTACAAATAAAAATATTCTTTGAGAGACTTGTTTATATTTTTTACGATAGACATACAAGATATTGAAGGGGTGCAATTAGAAATACATCTGTTACCGCAAACGAAATACTTCGAAATAGAGATTTACAAAGCCATGAAAAGCTATCAGCTTCTTTGTGCCTCAGGTGGTAGGGTTGCATCCCTCAATAAATATCAGTGAAAGAGGGGTGCAGTTCCTAAACAATAGACCTGACTCTCCTACCTCAAAACTCCATGGGGAAAGAACTGGAAAAAATGTACATTACATCCATTTTCGGAACGTTTTTGGGGGTCGAAAATTGTATGTTTTGAAGTCATCATCGGTTTGGCGGAATTGTACGTGCGAACCGCTTAGAGGGTTAATTATTGGGTTATTTTTATTGTATATGCAAGCTAAATTTCCTTAACTGTAATTTGCGTAAACACATTGTAACGTCCACTTTCCCTTAAGAAAAGTTTACGGGGTAGTGTCAAAACACTAATAATTATCTAAATTATGAAATATATACCTATAGCTTTAGTGACACCAAATAAACATTTTCGCACTTTATATTTATGAGTATTTGTTGATTATTCACACGCATTCTAAATGCAACAACTACATACACTTCTACACATATACGAATATAACTACAATTTATTTTGTTCTTGCTATTAAAATATCTCATTAAAAATGTATAAACTCCATGACTGGTAGCAAGATCTGTTTACAATTTTGGCGATAATGAGATATTTTACTTGTTTTTCCTGTTTATTTCTATTTATAGAATTTCATTCACTAAAGAGAGAAACAAAGTTAGCAAAATACTTTTAGGAATTCAAATGAATCTTTAATTTTAAAGGCACTTTATACTCACTGGTATAAAAATTGACTTAAAATGAGATTTCTTATTTAAATGTTTTGTTTTGCCGCATATCATTAAAGTACAGAATGAAAATTTTTAACTAGTCTAAAATTCAATTTTATACAGTTAGAGGAAATCTTTAAAAATTTAGTATATGCACACAAATGATTTATTTACATATAAGAATGTTTTTTTTTGTGTGTACACATACATCCCTTTTTGTACATTTTTAGTTCAAAATAATCAATAAATTGAGAAGTTAGAAGCTTTATTTCTATTATATCAATCTTTAAATTTAGAGGTCTTGATGCAGGTAAATTTGTTTGAACTTTACTCAACAAGATTTTAAAATAATTCAATAAATAAAGAGAAAAAATTAATAAAAACGCTAAAATTTGTTCACTATGTAGGCTTTATATTTTTAAATTTTCAGGACACAAAATAGAAAAAGGGTTCAAAATTTTGTATTTTGATTATAGTCGAAATATGAAAGAAGTTATCAGAATTTTAAAAATATAGATTTTGTAAAAATTACAAAATATAGGTCAAGTGACGTTACGAATTATTCACACCTAGAACAAAGGCTGGTGTACCCCCCTTGTTCAGAACACTAATGACCGAAATCCACCTGCTTGACCGGACTACATTAGCACGGCGACGCAGTGTCTGGGATGTTGACAGTTCGGTTGAATAGGCGTCACGCCCTGATCGGTCGTGGTAATGATTCTGGAGCATTGCCTTGAGAATTCCGGAAAAGGACAGCTAGCTAATGAAAATTCGACTAATTAACCCCTTCCGGTATGATTTAATAATGAAAAACTGTGCATGAAATAACCATTTAATTTTTATTTAAAAAACTTGTTTCATTTTACAATTCTTACATATTCTTAATTAAAACAAAAAAAAATATCGACAAAAAAATTAAAAGTTATTATAAACAAATAGTGGAGTTTCAAAAAAAGTGAGGAAAAACAAAGAAAGTAGAAGGAAAATGTACCAGGACTTTAAATAAACGTGGTGTTGACACAAATGATTGACGTGGTGGAAAAAAATGGAAACTTACCAAAAAATATAAAATGACATTGCATTTAATCAGCTTTTTTTCCGATCCTTCGTAAAATAGTTTTCACTCTCATTTACTGTAAATATTCAATCCTTTTTACAAATATTTTATAAAAAAATTAAGAAAATATCGCGTTATTGTATGTATAGTTTCAAGAATTATTCAAATATCGTTTAGCAAGTATTAGAATATGAATAAGGCATTTCTTAGTAGGAAAGAATAATTTGTGTTGTACCATTATCTATGATAACTTGTGTTTAAGGATATGTTGCCAAATTCATACACTGTTTTAAA
The DNA here is from genome assembly GCA_032207245.1 of Pardosa pseudoannulata. Classification (NCBI taxonomy): domain Eukaryota; kingdom Metazoa; phylum Arthropoda; class Arachnida; order Araneae; family Lycosidae; genus Pardosa; species Pardosa pseudoannulata. The sequence goes on from CM063505.1 coordinate 40,622,056, forward strand.
CTAAAATAATTATCTTTAGCTTTTCGCAAACGAGTGATGATGCGCTATAAAAACAGTCGAGCAGATGTAAGTTAACTCGTAATCAGATGAGTTCTCAGGTCATCGTTATGATCCAAAAAATTATGCCCCCTTTATAAATTTGATTTTTTTTAGAGGTCACTTCGGTTTCCTACCAGTTTGCAACTAACTTAGAATGTTTCTCGTAAATGGCTTATGAACGAGTTTTTTAACTAGAAAAATAATTGGCATATATCTTTTTAGATTGAATTTATATGTTCCAAACACAATTGATAATTGTTTTGCGATATTTAAACTTGTAAATTATTTATAAATAATGATTTTTAGTTAGTTGGGTTTTAACGATTTCTTCTAAAGAAATGAAGTAACTTTAGCATTGTAAATAAATCAAAAAACAGATCTACGTTGATTGAATTAGATGTATTTTGTTTACAAACGTATATAATATAACTTCGGTAAATGATATTAGCTAGGTGATTGAATTAAAAATGTTCTGTCTAAAAACGCTTATAATAACATAACTTTGTTAAATGATCTTCGATAACTGATTGAGTTAGAGTTGTTATGTGTAAAAACAAATATAATAACATAACTTGGCTAAATGATCTTCGTTAGGTGATTGAAATAGAAATGTTTTGTTACAAAAGTATATAATAACATAACTTTGCTAAATTAGGTCGAAACTATTTCAGTTCCTTTCCTCTATGCCCATAAAATAGGGCATTAAATCTCTTATCCTTTGGAGGCATCTTATCGTAACCTAGCATTTAACGAAATCTGAAAGCAGGCACAAAAGGCCTCCGCGACATGCCAAATAAAGCGCCGTACAATTAATTACGATTTTGCTTTCGGAATGCTTATGCTCTAGTTCGGGGTGTTTTGCCATAAATGATTGCAGCGAACAGCTCCCGGACATAATGGGCAGGAAAAATCGTATTGAAAGGAGCTCGTATGTGTCGGATCAGTAAACTAATAAATCATCCACCACTCTTAATGGAGGGTGGTATTATTCTGACAGCCTCTTCATTCAATAAAGACTACACAGTTTGAATAGAGAAATATTAAGTTTAGTGCCAGGGAGATGATTTTTCAGAGTGTAAAGGAAAATGGCTTATTGCACTTGAAACGCAATATAACTATTTCAAATTATAGAGGGAAACTCAAAAATAAGAAACTTTTTAAGAAATCAGCTCGTTATAAAGTAAAAGGGTTTGTATAGTAAAGTAAGAGAGTTCTAACTATAAAATTTTTAAATTTAATTGCTTTAGAATTATGAGTGATACATATGTACAGACTTTAAAACGAATTTAATCAAAACGAGCCCAGGGTTGGCCAAAATGTATATTTAAAATTAAGGTTTCCCTGTACATCTCTACGGATGTAATACTAAAAATTGTGAATATTGATTCAGTTAGGGTCAAATTGAGTATTTTCATTAGACAGAGGAAATAAATTTTTCAAAATTATGATAATGATTATATTTATGACTTTTCACTGCACTGTAATTTTAAGTAGATAATTCGGTGTTTATAAGAGTTTAAAGGGTAAAACGTAACGATATATAATAAGATAATAACTGGTTTATGAATATTTTTATGAGTTTTTGCCTGAACTGTTGTTATAAATAGATAATCCTGTGCTTACACGTGTATAAATCTTAAAATGCAACGATACATAATTAGATAATATTTGGTTTATGAAAATCTTCGGTACATATTTATTCGGTTAATGAATATTTTTTGCTGGGTACTAAAAATAAAATTGTTGATTTGGAAGCAAAGGATTTGATGTTAAAGAAAATAATCTACAGTTTTCCTATACATTTATAAGAAGAAATTGCTTTATAAATACTTAAATACGTAGTCTAAATATTTTTGTGAATGCCTCATTTTTATGACTACATCAAATGCCTAAAGGGGGTTCAGATATTGGTTTTCTGCGCCTTTTTGTTTCTTATATTTTTTATAAAGATTATACTGGGTAGACCGAATATTTGTAAAACATTCATTAGACAGCAGGGTTGTATCGGTTTTAACCATGGGGGTTTAAACCAGTGGTTTTAACCGTCCTGATCAATATCAATTTTGACCAGCTTTGACCACTGAAATTCACTTTATAATATACTAGCAAGTTTGCCCGTGCTTCGCTACGGTGAACTTAATATATTACTTTTAAACAAAGATTTATTTTTCGTGAATAACTCTCTAAATTCGTCACAGTTCAGTTCGAGTCATTGGCATGTTTATATATTTCTATCATAAGCGTATTATAACATTATTCAGTTTTTATAATCGAATTTGTCTTATATTAAATTTGCTCAAACTTTTTTTTATTGTAAAATATAAGCTTAACCCTAAATTGCATTACTGTATTACCACTGTACGTTGATTAGCAAAGTTAACAGATCTTGTCATATTACGTGATAGAATAGGAAGCACAGGTTTTGACAGCAACAGTGCTAATTTTGTTGGTAGTAATAAATGTTTTCCAAAATTAAGGAAATTTATGACAAACCACATAGTTTTGTATGAAACAGAAACACACATTCATATCGACAACCATATGAATATGAAGATAACTATATAAAATGATAGGTTTTATTTGGCCATGAGAGTCACTGAAATTTGTACCTTTTGTACTTAGAATATTGTTGATATGCATTTCATTGTAACGTAAAAATGAACCAAGAATTAAATTTAAAATTAGTTCTCATATAAAAATGATATAATTTGCGTCACATAGAAATGAAAGTGAATCACTTCATATCTCAAATTTCAGTTCAAATCGAATAGATACTAAGCAGACGATTTTAAATAATATAAAATAAGAAATGAATAAATGAAATATTTAAATGAATGACGTCATAATGATAGAAAAATATCATTTTCGCCTATTTATTATGTGATGAATTGAACATTTTAATCTCCTGCTTTTAACCGTGGAAAACTGCGTTTAAAACAATTACTTGGGATGACGTCGCATTGCTAGAAACATTGCTTCTTTCCCTTAGATATGATGCGATAAATTAAAAACTTAATCGTTTGCGTTTAACCGGGGAAAATAATGCTTGGAATAATGACATGAAATGCTCGAAAAAGGGGGAAGGAATGAATTTCGAACGTTGAAAATTTACAAAAACCTTCCCAGGGATATACCTAAACATTTCCCAAATTTTCACGGCGATTGGATGGATAGTTTTTGAGTCTATTGAGTACAGACAGACAGACAGACAGACAGACAGACACACAAATTCATTTTTATATATATAGATTTAATTCTAATCGAACATAGTTTACTGCATATGATAAAGGCAAGTTACATTTGTTAAAAATGTCATAATATAAATAACACCAGCAAGAAACAAATATAACAAAACACCAAGATACAAGTAACAAGTTATAAATTAATAACAATTTTAATTGTAAAATGTCATGCTATTTGTTTTAATTTTAAAATTTATACTTTTAACTACAACTTGATGTTTTTAACTTCAACTCATGTCTTATGTTTTTAACTGCAACTCATGTTTTATTTTTTAACTGTAAATCATATTTTTTTTTACTGAAACTGGATTACAATTTTACAATTGCATGTGTATGGCTAATTTATAAAATTCAAATATTCTTATTATATTGTATAAGCATGTTCAATCTCATGAACTTGTTAGTGTAATATTTTGTTGAACTGCACTATTATTTTTATTGCTTATTAAGTCACTTCTAATTACAAAAGTTAATATATATTTAAATTAAGGCCATTTAAAACAATTTTTAACAATTCTGACCCCTTCTGACCATTTTTAACCACTTTTGGATGGTTAAAATCTCTTCTATCCAGTGTCCCGGTCAAAATCAGTTTTGACTAGTCAAAATTACAACCCTGTTAGACAGAGAAAACAAATTTTTCAAAATTATAATTTTTGCCTGGCACTAGGAAATAAAATGGTTGATTTACAAGCAAAGGATTTGATGCCCAAGAAAATAAATCTACAGTTTTTCTATACATTTATAAGTATCATTCTGGGAAAAACAGCTAGATATTGTTGCACGTTGGTTATTATATCTAGCGGAATTTGAATAAAATATGGAACATATCCCTAGTTTCACAAACCCAGCAGATTACTTGTCAAAAGTTTTCAGATGAAATAGTGGTGAATAATATTAGCATTTTTATGATCAATGACAATCTAGCTATTCAAAATATAATTAACAGCAAGATGATAGATATATAAAAACAATTATAAAAGAATTGCAGAGTAACCACAAGGATACGGTAGCTCAATATTTTATTGATAGTCATACAGATGTATTAATGATAAAATTAAAGCCCACTAATCCCAGAATGAAGAACAGAAGTATACAAAATAAGATCTTGATATCCAAACCACTAATTAAAGATGAACTACAAACGGTTCATGCTCCACACTTCGGTGTTCAAAAGACATACGAGTTTTGACATACGAAAGACATACGAAAAGACATACGAAAATTGTTCAAATCTGCTGAGCAAAAAATCCAAAAGCTGCTGTTGCCAAGGCCAAAGACGAGTGATCCTCGTTAGCCGCCTCTCTTGTCCAATGGGGTCGATGGGTATCACTGACATCGCCCTCGTCCCTCGGTCAGTTTTCCACGCTGGTGTTGTCCGGCAGTGTAACTCATTGTTACACCAGTCTACACCAATGCTGTAAAAATCCTTTATAACCTTAGTTTAATAAAATGATGTTTTTTACACAGAATAATTTTGAATTTTTCCAGTTTATTGCTCCGATGTAAGATCATTGCAATGGCAATTTTGTATCTTTATATAACCAATAATGTAATGGTTAAAAACTCTGCTTAGAACAAAGAAGAAAAAAAAATCTATGAAAATTATTAATGTCGCGGCTCTCTGCCAGATTACAGTACTTGAATTCTGAATAGACTTTATGTATTCCTTAAGATACGAAACAACTAACTTTGAATTTTAAAGAATGCGTGCAAATCATATTTCTGACGACACTGCATACACACACAAAAATGTGTATATTGTTTAATAGTAATATATAGAAATCATGCAGTGTCGACATTATATTTTGTTTTCCTAAAAAAATCAGTCCCAACTGTATAAAACAAATACTACTACGGGTAATAGACTTTTTCCATAAATGACAAAAGGTTAAATTATCATTCAATATAAAGCAAATTGTTAAATATTTCATACTTATAAAATAATTTAAAGATTAATATTTTTCATTGCTTTTCAAATGAATTCTTTCATTTTTTATTAAATTTTTAAAAATTAATAAGAAAGAACACTCATGGGTGAATACAAATCTAGTTAGCTGAAGTTCCCGATTTTTCATTGAATTTGTAACCTCATTTTGCACTTATTTGATTTACTTAATATCAAAATTCTTAAAACAAAGTAAAAAAGTATTAAAATCTCCAACTTTTCAAAATTCAAAATTTAGAATCTGTCGGTAAAATAACCATGACATTTCTAAATTGCTTTCTTGATTGACATCATTTTCACTCCAGGCGCCAGAACTGACTTTTATGTGTCGCAACTAAAAAATAATGCAAAATTTTACACCCAGAAAGATCTTTTGGATTTTTTTGGAATATTTAGCATATGCATTCTTTCTGTGCTTGAGGCAATTTTATATTAACATTCATTTCTGTAAGTCTATATTAAATCTAGTTAAAAATTCAGTGATCAAAATTTATATTACAGAAAGCTTGGTAGAGTCAAGATGTTTTCTGTGACTGATTATACGGTTGATTTTATGTAAATTAATAAGGGAATTAATAAAAATAGAGAGCTATAATTAAGTTTTATTCAATGCAAGGTATGATAGACATACCGAGTTAATACACTGTAAGGGAAGAAAGCGAATATTTAATACATAAATATTGATGCAACTATTCTGAAACGTTCCTTCATTATACTGTAGTGCTTAGTTGTGTACTAATAATGACAACCTGTATTCTTCTAATCCCTTTTATCTTATATCTTTACTTGACAAAATATAAGTTTCACCCATACTTAGTACGCAGTGGCATATATATACATACATATATATATGTATACATATACAATATACAAATATGCATACATATTTGCATATATATACATACACATATATAATGTATATACATACATTTATACATGTGTATGTGTATTTATACATACATACATATATATATATATATATATATATATATGTTGTGTATATCTCTGTTATACACGCGTATATTTATAACATACATATATATGTTATATATATATCTCTAATATATATATACATATTTACAAACACACACATACATATATATATATGCATATATATATATGTATATATATACATACATACAAATATGCATACATATATATATATACATACATATATATATACATACATATATATATAAATATATATACATACATATATATATATATATGTGTGTGTTTGTATATATCTCTGTTAATATATGTATATAGACATTTACAAACATACACATACATATATATGTATGTATATATATATCTATATATACATATATATATACATATGTAATACACACAGATATATATATATATATATATATATATATATATATATATATATATGAATATAATAGATGTGTATATATAAAATATAGCTGTGTTTTTACCCATTAAAATCTTTGAATGTTATCCATACTATATAAAGTGCAATAGTTAAGATAGCTAAAAAAACAGCAAAATTTGAAAATAAAAAATTGAGTTTATTCAGATATTCCAGATTTGGTTTTCTACTGCCAAAATGTTTTACCTTCGTTTATATAGTGTCAAAAGGTTTGTTGACTAATATTTATCTTTGAATTTGTAATTAAATTTAGGGCTATTATTTACACGAATTCCGGTTTACTTGCCATTTGTTTTATCGTTACACAAATTTTCTAATGTAGGGGAGAACGGGGTAAAATGGATCATCCCCTATTATTTATTTTATTTATTATTTTTAATGTTTAATACTTTGATACATAGATGACAGCACTGCAGTCTTGAAAATGAATGTGTAATTGTGTGTTTAGCTGACAATTTAGCCATTTTATTCTAGAAAGTTGATTTGTGGTAGTCAGAAGTAAATATTTTCATCATAATATATCTTCTTCTCTTCATTTAAGAATTGTGATTTGGAGGATTTAACTTCTCACAATAAAGAGCTAAGATGATGTATTATTATATTTAATGTAGCTAAAACAATTTAATATAAGATTAGTTCTTTTTTTTCTGACACTTTTTGTCAGAATTACACATGGGGTAAAATGGACCACCAGAACCTGGGGTAAAATGGACCATGGTCCATTTTCCAGGTTGTGTTTTTTTTATTTCTGTAATGCTTTCTAAATTGATTTTATGTGTGATACTTTAAAAAACATGCAGGATTTAAAGTAACAGATATATGGCAATTCAATGAAAATGTCTTTGAGGATATCCAATATCTCTCATCATATGTGACTGATCAACCGTCACCAGATTTTGAATTAACAAGTACAGCTGATCGTCAACCAAGCACAGGTAATCAGCAACCAAATACATCACAATCAGTACAAAGTGAAAATCATCAGTTGAAAACAATATCACCTTTTGAATTACGCCCCTTGGCAAAAGCTAGCATGAGCAAGACAACAAAGAAACGAAAGAAGGGTGCATCAAAAATTCTAACTGATACATCAGTGAAAACGATGATTGAAAAAATGTCAAAGAGAAGGAAGAGAAAAAATTAAAACAGAAAAATGCTGCTTTAGTTAAAGATAGGAAGAATTTAGAAAAATGTTAGTCTTAACTAAGCAGAAAAATGATAAAACTGTGAATTTTAAAGCAAATAAAGAAAATTTATGTGGATCAGAAAGTTCGAGTGATTCGGAAAATATGTCTGTTTATAGTGATACTTAACACAGTGATAAAGAAAGCAATTCACAGCATGATGCTAATTCTGATAATGAATTAAAAGTTGGCAAGAATGTTTTGGTTAAATTTTTGACAAAAAAGAAAGTGGTTCATTTGGTTGGTTTAATAACAGGAAAAAATGATGAAGATTACGCTCTTGTGAAATTTATAAGGCAAAAACCTAATCAAAATGTGTTCATTTTCCCTGACAATGTTGATGAATCGCTCGGAAATGTTCAAGATATTGTGATGAGTCTCCCAGATCCTACTGCTTCTCAAGAAAATAGCAGACTTTCAGTAACACACAAATCTTTTGGTGTATCATTCATTAACTTCAATATTCGCTAATATTATGCTTTATGTGTACAGATTGAAGCTATAGAAAATAAATATAATACATTTTATGTTTTGTACTATTAAATAATGTACTACATTTAAGTTATCTGTAGAATTTTTTTGTGGTCCATTTTACCCCATGCCATGGACCATTTTACCCCGGGGTCGGGGTAAAATGGTCCACTTTGTCACTTGCTATTAAAAAAATTATAATAAAAAAAGTAATTATAATAATTGGTTTTGACTGAGTGTAATATAAAGCCTAATATATAGGCAATGTGCATATATATTTTTTCAGATTAAAAAAATCATTAGTTTGAGAGCAAATACTCAAAATTCACAAAAGCGGACCATTTTACCCCGGTTTCCCCTAAGTGAGCTTAAAAATGACATAATCATTAATGTAGAATATATGCACAAATGTATTTTTTTAGAAAGTAAATTTTTCCCATGAAAAATATATATATATATATATGTGTGTGTGTGTGTGTGTGTGTTGTGTGTATATATATACTTTTGTTTATGTATGTATATAGATGTAAGTTTGTATGTATATATGTAAATGTATTTTCGTATGTATTTGTATATATATATATATATATATATATATATATATATATATATATATATATATATGTGCATACATTTGGATGTATGTCCATGCATTTACTGTGCATGTATACATTTGCATGTGTATGTTTGTATGTATGTATATATGCATATATATATGCGTATGTATGTGTATGTTTGTGTTTATGTTTGAGTATGTGTAAATATGTATGTATATACACCAAATAACCATTAAATTATGACCACCCACCATTTATAACAATATATTCGCCCAGGATCAAAACCTCTCAGCATGCTCAGCTTATGTTGGAGTATATAAAGCACCATGCCATAAGGGTCGAATGGTCAGGAAGTGGTTTAAGGAACATTCCAGTCACTTTCGTGGTTCCCTTGGTAATTTCAGCGAAGCGAATTTACTCCGAGCGAGAGAAGTTTTCTTTATGCAGTTTGGCAACGACAACTGTGACCAGTGGAACGCAGGGATAGACGGAAGGTTAAGACGTTAGGTGAAGGCGGCATCCGAGTTTTTCTTTTTGTTGATGATTGTTGTGAGATGTTAAGCCAGAGGGGCTTTTGTTTAACTTACATATATATTTCAATTAAATATTTGTATTTGTAAATTTGAGTGATTATTTGTGTGCTGAAGTCACCCAGGAGCCATATATATATATATATATATATATATATATATATATATATATATATATATATATATATATATATATATCTTTGTGTGTGTGTGTGAATATGTACATATACTGGGACTTGCAGCTAAACAAAATTCTCTGATGTAGTGAAATTATTTTTTTTTTACTTTTATGTATTGAACTCATTTTGCATTGCAGTTATAAATTTCGTCATTTATCAATGAATTAATAATGAAAAATTATTTCAGAAGAACGTGACTTGATTTGTTTATACTTCTACAATGTAAAGAAAATATAAAAGTCACAAAAATTTGATTTTTAAATGTAAACGGAAATATCCATTTTGACTTTTCCTGAATGTATTTTGACTCTTTTTTTGCCTGCTGTCGATTGAATCCTCGGACTGGGCATTGACTACCTAAAAGAGTTCAAGACTTTTACATGTCCACCGATACATTTCGTCTAGAACTTAGGAAGAATAATAATAACCGTACATACGTAGATAACTCACCCAACACAAAAAGTATACTTTGCAAAATGTTTAAATTTTATTTTTAGGAATGATATGACTCACTCCCGCGGCTTATCAAAAAAGTTTAGAAGAGTGGGAAGAGAGATTTATAATTGCATTAAACAAAAACCTTAAATTTTTACAAATAATGATATTAGATAAGTAATACGCACTAGGCCTGTTTAGATAACACAAAGAATTAAGACACCAGATAAAAATGAGCGAAGACTTGCCCTTTAGCAGACCTTTTTATTTACATATCTATTTTTGAATAATCTGTTGACGCAAATAAACTATATTCAATCTCAATATGGAGACGCCGTAAACTGCTGGAATGTTGTAGCAACTCCCGCTGATGACGATATCTTCAGATGAACAAAATGGTCGAGCATTTCCTGCCTCTGAAGTTCTCCGTTCGCTTAGTCTTGGCCTGCTTTTCCTCTGAAGGGGCCTTCAAATCTGCCGATCAAAATCCAAAAACTGCTGTGGCCAAGGCCAAAGACGACTGACCCGCGTTAGCCACCCTTCTTGTCCAGTGGGGTCGTAGAGGGGGGTCACTGACATCGCCCTCGTCTCTCGGTCAATCCCCCGCTCTGGCGTTGTCCAGCAGTGTAATTCATTGTTACAATAAGCTAAAAAGCTATAAGCAAACAAAATTTTACATTTTCTTCAATTTTACACAGAATTACATGATAATCCATTACATATTTACCCAAAACTACATATTTATAATCCCCCAATTAGTAATTAGATCTGAAATTAAATCCTAATGAAATACTGATTATAACTCCAATATATCATAAGCAAAATAATTCTTTTCACTTTCTGGTTTAATTCTTTACATTTAACATTGTTATACAATGCAATATATTCTGTTATAAAGAAATCCTTTTCCACTTGTTAAATTACACCATGATATCAAAAGATTCAAAACATTAGAATTTATTTCTTATACATCTAAACCATTATATAACACACATTACGATACATACAATTTTCACAGAATAAAAATTAAATCTATATTTTATTATCATTTATAGGTTATATTTTCTTATTTATTTATTCAAACTTATAATAAGGAGGACACAACCAATATATTATTTAATCACATTACTCTCGAAAATGATTTCTAACATGAATTAAATGTTCGATTGAGATTAATGTTTTTTATATTTAGGAGTCGTCGATTTCACATCTACGCCAACCTTACTTTTTGGCAGTAGAAAGGTAAAGTTGTAGATGGGAATCATAAGTCACGGTCTTCAGTCCAACAGGACAGGAATTATGCAGACTTTTAATAATATGTGTACAAATGACACTTGACTATTTACAAAATTCCCAATTGAACAGAAGGAATGGGAAATTACAAAAATAAAATCAATATTATATAAATACAAGTTTCCTTATTTTTTAACAAAATATTTTAGATTTGCGCAAATTTGCATAATTTTACATATTTACATGTTTAGATATGTATAATTTACACTACACTCACAAACAAGTCTTCAGATTTTAAATATGTTAAAATTTTTTACAATTGCACTACTTAACCATATAATTTACATAAATTCACATTTTATTTAACAACCACAAAATCACACAACCACAAAAACTGTTGGAACAAAACTCTTCTAAAAAATACACCTGTCAATATGTTAAAATTTTTTACAATTGCACTACTTAACCATATAATTTACATAAATTCACATTTTATTTAACAACCACAAAAACTGTTGGAACCAAACTCTTCTAAAAAATACACCTGTTGGTATGTTAAATTTTTTTACAATTGCACTACTTAACCATATAATTTACATAAATTCACATTTTATTTAATAATCACAAAATCACACAACCGCAAAAACTGTTGGAGCAAACCTCTTCTCAAAAATATACCTCTAGAAAGAACAATAAAAATATCTAATGGAAAAAACAAAGTTCCAACACTAAGAAAAGAACCAAGAAATGTCTACAAGACATTACTTGCAGGTTCATTTCTAAACAATCTACAATAAGAAAAAGCATATCATAATATATAAGCTTCTTATTTCGCACATATCAAACGAATGAGTACCAGAAAAAACTAACTTAAGTGTATTTGTGTTTACCTGGGCAGTAATCCTGGTATAGAAGATCCATTATAAAAAGACACCAATGAGACCTATAAATTACTGAACAGATGCATTATAAACGCCGGTAATAAGAACACCCATAACCAAATTACTTACCTAAAACAACTTACCTAGGTGACACCTTACCACTCCGCGTCTGGAACGAAAAGAACAGCTATGAACATTGAGAACAGTAAATTCTCGTATAGTGCCGGGTAATGACGTCGAAAATCACGTGCACCAATAGAATGCAAGAACATATCGGAGCTGCCATATGCCACCTTCAAAGTCAGGGCAAACACACCCACTCATCGCCCCATAAAAAACCGCAAAGAATCGACAAGTTTGGTGAGAAAAAACACGGCGTCTATAATGCATCTGTACCTAAATTACACCTATAAATGTATAAATATAGCGGACACTGGGCCTTTTTATACTTTATGCAACACACAGCACGACGATAATTTACAAGGAATTTATAATTTTTCCCCAGTAGGTAAAATCACTTACACATACAAAAGCAGAACTCAATAACTAACATAAAAATAAAAACAACATCCTTTAGAACATTCTCTATTTATTTTTTTATCACCTGGCGCCATCTCTTGGTATTAGCAGCTATATTTTGCGTAATTAATAGGTAAAAAACTATAAACGTTACATCAATTAATATATGCATATCTATCATACTTTATATTATTAATATAATTTACTCACTATATAAATTTAATATAACTATTAATGTCCAACAGAAAAACATGTTCAGCAATAAATTTCAATCTAATTGTACACTTCTATTAGAATTGCATTCTCCAGTCCAAATAAAGAATAACACCAATAAAACTTATATTAATACTACCCATCTACAAACTTTCAACATAAAGATATAGACGCATTACATTCAGTTGAAAACAATGCTTTTTAAGCAGTTGAAACAAAGGTAAAGTCTAATTTTAGAAGCTTAAGTCAAGCTTAAATTCTACGTTTAGAAAAAATAATATTGCTCTCAGAGAAAAATTTTGAATTTTTTACTATTTGTTAATTTTCTGTTATAAATATTTCATTTCTGTTTTTCTAACAAAGAGAATCCACATAAACAAAACTTAAGCTTTCGAGATTAAAAATTTTTACCAGAAGGATAAACCTTTTGCTTTTTTAATGATGTTTTATAAATTATTTAATAATACCCAGATTTAAAAAAGATGCTTATTTTGTTTTTAGAAGTAGTATATTTTTAAAGAATAACAATAGAAATATACACCAAATGAGAAAAATGAAATTTTCTCACTATCATGATAAATTTTGGAAACATGTTAGAATCTAAATTTTTATATCAAATTAAAATGTGTTTTATACTGTTAACTAAACATATAAAGGTATATGATGTTTTAGTATGCAAGAACATTAAGAATTATTAGGAAGTTGAACATAAAATATGAGTACCTAGTACGTTATAAAATGTAATATATTGCCCGTATCAATAAAATTTTAGTGCATAGAATAAAAATGATAATTTGATATAAAAATTTAGTATTATCTTGCATATTTAAAAAAATGATTTTTTTGAGATGTGGGGAACAGTCGGCATAGGATCGATCTCATAACCGGAGTGCTGCGAGTTCTAGGCTCACGTCGATCGAAGATCCATCGTGTTCTTAACACTTAGCGTGCGGGCAACGTATTTTTACGTTTTTTGCAGTCTGTCACTGGAGCGCGGGTCACGTAAAAATAAGTATTTAGTAGATTTGTGGTGCATACCCGCTAACCACCCCAAACCTACTAAATACTTATACTTATATGTATGTGTGACATTATATGCGTGTTGTTTGCTTTGCTATGCAACGCTTTGCATTTTTTCTTTTTGCAAGTTCTGATTGTCGAGTTACTCCGTCCTTTGTTGCGTTATTTCGTCTTCAATCGAATTCCTAGCTCCAGAACGTACAAGTCGTGTTTTGTCAGTTTGAAGCTTGGTTTTTCATTGTTGAATACAAAATTCATAAAATCAGCTTTTGTGACAAAGATAGTGATGAAGAAATATGCGCTGGCAGATTATGGGTCTTTAATTTTAAAAATCGTTTATTTTTGTGATTTCGTAAAAATATTGTTTTTTGTTTTGTTAAATAATCATACAGTATATATATTAAAGTGTAAAATAAAAAATAAAGTTTCGTTCATAAAAACAAAGTAGTTTTCGATTTACTGCGGTTTTTCTGAATAACTAAACTTTCGGGCGATTCACGAAAAGTCGACCGCTGCACGCGTAAGTTGGCTATGAAGTATGGCCGCATGCCAAGTGTTAATGGCGGCTAGAGCACATAAAATAGATTTTTGGTCGCTGTATCCTCCAAGTTCACAATGTTCCCGATACTTCCCGATATGGAGATGCAGGCCAAACCTGATTAGCCCTAAATTACAAGGATCCAAAGCGAGAAATGTTGCACTTGTCCGTTGTTGTTGTTGTCTTATGCCACTTGGTCAAACGCAGCGCGATAGAGCCGGATGCTACTCGTATTACAGCAAAGGAGTGTGCCTTTCTTTTTAAATGAGCGCCACAAGAGTGAAAGTACGACTTAGGCTCAAGTAGATAATCGTAATTTTGAAGCAGGGGCCAAGCAGAAGACCCATAGGCTTGACCTGCCACCCCAGAGGTACTGATTGAAAATTTGGAAGACATTGTGACCAGAACTTTCCCCAGTCACCTTTAACGAACACGGCAGATCTTAGGCCGGCTCGGGCTAAAAACCCACAACTCTGGTAACAAACTGGTAATTATGCAAGAGTATTTACATACAACAGTGATCAACAGCTGATTCATTCTGCTGAAATCATGGCTGATATGCTTGCAAAGCAAGAAAAAAGGTATAAAATTGCTATAAAAGTAAAAATATTAGGAACAGAAGGGACAATATATACATATAGGCAATTTTAAACCATTTTATCAAATGTTTTAATGGAAATATGAGGAAAATATCTAAAGTTTTAGCTTTAAATGCATTTTACTCAAAATGCTGTTTTTCACCTTTGCGCGCACTCTGAAATAAAAAAACTATTGTACATTTGGATATATAATTCTCAAAGTAAGTACAATATAGTACTACAGTGAAACTCCACCTACTTTTTTTTAAAAGTTATTTATATTAAATGGTATTTATTGTAGTTGAAATTTGATTTTTCAACGTTATTTTAGGTTTTTTGAAAATTTATTTTTCTGGTGTAATGTTTATGATAACTTTTAAATTTTAAATACTTAGAATAATACCCAATGTTTCTTGTTTATAAAAATGCAAAAATTATTGCTAAAATATAGTTTGTGGTGCTGTAAGACTGCGCGCAGTGTGATAGCAAAATTTTTAAATTTTCGAAACAAGCACTTTTATTTTATTACATAAAAAAAAGTTCTTATTTACCAGAAACAAAGTAAATACAGGAAAATAACTAACTAAATTCAGAGAACAAATGCTATAATTTCCAAGTAATTTCTATAATAAGAAAAAAAGTTATGGCAAATTGAAAAATAACAAAAATTCCTTATTTTGAAGTTGCTTAAAGATGATGTGTCCCCTTCAGCTACACTTGCTCTCCAAGTGGTGGTAAATGAGTAACAGCTTTGCAGCCTTGGGCATATAGTAAATATCTATTTGTATTAAGGATTACACTGGAAAAAATACTGAGAATTAAAAAAAACTTAGTTTTGTCGTTTCAAGTAACATATTTTTAAAAATAACCTAGGAAATATGCACTAAATAAGAAAGTATCAAGTATCTCAGTATCAAGATAAATTTTGAACTATATGTATTAGAAGGAAGTTTTTATGCGTAACTGAAGTAAAAGTGTGTTTTATTCTGTAAACTAAAACTGTTAAGGTATGTGATCCTTTAATATATAAAAATATTAACAATTGTTAGGAAATTGAACATAAAAAATTAGCATTTATTTTCCTTAAAAATAAATATATTGCTCATAATAATATAATTTTATTTCGTGAAATAAAAAAGATAATTAGCTTCTGTTTGATGTAAAAAAGTAGTTTCTAACTTGTAGATTAGAAACCCATACACCATAATATATCATATACATCATATATGTTGCAAATACGTATCATATACAGAGATACGTATCTACAACCAGGGTTGGCATGATATATATTAGTTGATTTAAATCAGTTGATTTTTTTGAAAAAAATCATTGATTTAAACCTTTTTTTTCACTTCTTTTAAAACCTGTATTCCAAAGACAGGAAAATTGGGAATCAGTCAGCATAGTAATACCAATAAGTAAATAAGTGTAAATACATAGCATGCACTTTTTAAGAATTTAGGGGTTGTTATCAGAAAGTATGTAGTAAGGGTAGGTGCAAGGACTGATTGAGACTGGTAGAATACATTTTATGTAATGGGAGGTAAAGAGAGTATTACAGAACTTGAAATCCAGTTTGTCTACCAAATAAAAACAGCTGTGGCTTCATGTGCTGGAAGGGAAAGATAGTTGTCTTCTTTCGGTATTTTTCATTCTAGCCTCCATAACCAATTAGGAGTAGATCACAGCTAATGTTTTTATTGAAACAATTAAATCCATAATTCGGTACTCAAAAAATATTGAAATAATTGTGATTTGTTTTTCTTTTTAAATAAATAGTTTGCATTAAAAGAATATTTAATTTGTTTTTTTAAATTTACATCTTATTTAGTTTGCACTATCCCGTTAGAAAATACTGGAATGTATTTAGATTAAAATTTATATATTTAATTTTAGGTAATCAGTGTGTAGAATGTCCGAGATAGATAAGATGTTACTTCTTATAACAAACTATTCTATGTATATTGCAAAAAACATAAAAACAATTAAAATTAATGTTCAGAAAAAAGTCAAAGAAATCTGCTTTAAATTTTAAAAAAAATCTGAATTTTGATTTTTTTTAAACCCTGTCTACAACAAGTATGATACATGTGTGCTGTGGGGGTAAGTTATTTTATGAGTGAGTATATTTGCACTTTTTCACTTGGTGTATGTATTTTATGCTGTTTTAGCATAAAAAATATTGTAGCATATAATAAAATTAAATATTTTTTATAATGTTAGATCTTTATTATTGATGTAGGAAAATTTTTTATTCTAAATAAATCATCGGAACATTTTATAGTGAATTTAAAAATCATAATAATTTTCAGTTCGAAATGTATTATTTACGCTTTAATATAGATATTGAGGTCAAAACCTAGGATTTAAAACTTTTTCTAGCTCATAAAAGTAATATTTTATAAGAACAACTGACTCGGAACTTACACTTCTACTCTTTCTTCAGGAATCAATAAGCTTCCGACAGCAGCAAGCAATGTCAATTAATGAATTGCTACTTCGAAAGACATGGATTCCAATGAAGTTGCCAACACGTAAGTGTAATGAACAGTTTATATTTGAATTAAAAATAGAAAAAGTTTACCCGAAGAAGTTTTAAAAAACGTTTTGAAATTTAAAATGTAAGTTTAGTCTACTGTTTAGTTTAGAGAAACTTAGATGTATAATGTAATAGAATTAGGAAAAAAAACTGATTGCTTGCAGTTGTGTACTATATTTGTAATACTTTTTTTCAGCATATGTTATTTTTAATTAAAATGCTTTCAATTTTTTTCTGTAAATATCAGTTACATATTTGACACAGTAGTTAACAGTTGGCATGTAGGAATACTTCACCGTGAACTTACGCGTGCAGCGGGCGTTTTTTCGTGAATCGCGTGAAAATTTAGTTATTCAGAAAAATCGCCGTTAACCGGAAACTACTTTGTTTTTATAAACTAAACTCTTTTTTATTTTACACTGTAATATATATTGTATGATAATTAAAAAAAAAGAAAAAAAAATTGTAGGAAATCACAAAAAATAACCGATTTTAAAAGTTAAAGTCCGATAATCTGTCAACGCATATTTCTTCATCACTATCTTTGTCACAACGGCTCATTTTATCAATTTTGTATTCAACAATAAAAAACCAAACTTCAAATTGACAAAACACGACTTGTACGTTCTGGAGCTAGGAATTCGATTGAAGACGAAATAACGCAACAAAGGACTTGACAAGTAATTTGACAATCATAGCAAAGAAAAAATGCAAAGCGTTGTATAGCAACTCAAAAAACACTCATATAATTTCACACATACATATAATTATAAGTATTTAGTACATTTGTGGTGGTTAGCGGGTATCCACCAGAAATTTACTATATATGTATTTTTACGTGACCCGCGGTCCAGTGACCGACTGCAAAAAACGCAAGAATGTGGGAAGTGTTAATTCTCCTCTTCACAGAAAAACAAGGAATTTTATAAATGAATTAGAAATTTAAACAGAAAATAAATTAATGCAACAATAGATAGTTTGTGTAGTAACTAATGTATAACATTTTTTTGTAAAACTTGTTAATATACTTTTGGTTTGTATTAATTCATCTGTTCAGTCGAACATAACTAATATATATTTAAAAGTTTGAGTAAATGTATTTTCTTGCATAGTAATATACTAATAAGTAAATTAATAATAATAATTAAGTAAATTCTTAATTAATTGTTCTTAAAATGTTCTTAAATGTGTGCTTAGAAGTGTTCATTTGTTTATTTGGAATTAATACGTTATGAACTATAATGAATAAAATTAAAAAGAAATCTTTATGCATAAAATATCATTTACTTTATTTTTAACACTTTGAATTTTCAGAAATCGGTCTAAATTGACAATTGATTTGATCACATTATATTATTAAAAACTCTAATTCTAGTGCATAGTTAGCTGAATGATGGCCGAATGGTTAGGGTGCTGGACTTCGGAACCGGAGTTCGTGGGTTCGAAACCCACAGTGGCATGGGTGTTCGTAGCCGTTCGGAATCGGCTTTAAGCAGTAGGTTTCGGACTCAATAGCCCTCGTGTTGCAAAAGGTAGACCGTAGCGCTCCAAACCAAACCAAACCAAACCAAACAAAATTAGTGCATAGTCATAATCAAAAAACATAAAAAATTTTTTTTTTTAAAAAAGGTGTCGGTGTTTACGAATTATCTTGTAGTTGGCTTCTGTAACTGAAATCTCTTCGCGGAAGCCAAATACGAGTTAATTCGCGAGCAGAGACACACACTCTTCGACCTGTGGCTTCTCTAAAGCTGAATCATAGATACGAGTCCATATTCGTCAGTAGTATCTCAGAAATTGTAATAGAGTGAATCACATTTACGTCTTTCTTGAGTGTTTTTTTTATAATTATTGTTAAAATTAAATTATCAAGAACCGAATATGGATAAGAAAAGTTCATTGACTCATAATGAAACTGAGTACTACTCAAATAATCCGTATTAGCACTGATATACCACTAGTTTATACGTAGCTGCACAAAAATGGCAAGTAAACACAGTACGACATAACTCGTAGTTAGCGTCCTAGAAAAGAACGCCATCTACGATTTATCTGGTAGTTGGCAGTTAGCGTGTTTATATTTCTAAATCGAATACGTTAATATCTCCGTGACTAATAACTCTCGTATTTGTTAATAAATTTATACGCCTCTGCCTGTAAAACTGTTTTTCTTGTCACAAGACAATAATCACTGTGAAGCGCACTCTCTCTTGCTCATAGTATGACAGTTGCTGATTTTATTTTGCTTGTCCATCCTGTGACAAGAGTATTTTCCTAAGTTTAAATTTCAAAGATCTATTTTAATCAGGGCTTAAGACCGTAATTTATTTCCCCCCCCCCTCACCACCCCCCCTCCCTCCCCCCCCGACAAAATTTTTTTATTCGTTTGTGTTGCCATTCCGGTTTAACTAATTAAAGATTATATTACTTTAAGTTCCATTTTACGTTCCGGCAAAAATGACGGTTTTTGTTTCAGTTCCGAATGAATAATTTTATTTTATGTATATTCTTATTTATACTAAAAATATTATTCTATCATAAACCAAAAAAATATAATTCTATCAAAATTTAAAAGATTTTATTTTTTTTTAATTGTTAGAGTATTAATAAAGAAACATGAATCTACATTAAATGTAGCTCAAATCATATCCCATTTTAATAATAGAAAAATGGGCAAACGGTGGCCCTTTATATTCCAATATTGCTTCTAACATTTGACTATGTTAAGAATACTTTTAAAAACTAATGTATTTATCGCTGATAATTACTACCGAAAGTAAACTTCTCAAAAAATGGTCTAGAAATTGAAACCACTTAATAAAGCCTGAAAAATATTTACGTACCAGACTTTGTTCTGCGAAAGTTTTAATATCGTTGTAAAAAAGTTTGTGTTAATATATGATCTGAAAGTAATATCATAATAGGTAAAAAAAGACCTTCTGAGATTTCCCCAATTTACAAAAAGTTCTCGTTTCTAATACTAATAATGCCTGAAGGGCTCTTAAACTGTTTTTTCAAGCTAAATAAATATACTTTGAACTATCAATATTTTTCTTCATTAATTAATCTGCCAATTAACTTGCCACTTGGGCCAGGTTAATTGTTCCCCGAAATCTCTTTATTTTATCTTGACAATTTTAATACTTTTTGTATGCTTAGAAGCTGTACTTTGTCATTTGTTTTCATATATTAAATTAATGAAACATCATTAGTTTAGGGGAACAAGCAGCGTAAACTAAGGCGGGTTTTGATATTTTCATGTAATTTTATTAGATAAACACTTAATACAAAAAAGGTTCTAATAAATATTTTCTTTTTATGTAAATTTCTGTATTTCTGTAACACTGAAATTTTAATGGTGCTTTTGAAAGATTCGTTTAGGAGTAATGAATATTTGAAAGGCTTAAATATTAAGATGATGTTTTTGAGTGGGTAATGTATTTTATTATTATAAACATTTATATCATGCATTTAATACGTTAAGAAGCATTGTTTGATTTGTAAACATTATGCTTCCTGAAAATATTGAACCATGAGCTACTTCATTAAGGAAAATATTTAACTAGGGCCGAAATTTCTAATCTTTAATTAAAGAAAGGTAGACTTGTTGGTTATAAGAGAATGTAAATGCCTTATCAGATATCAGCATAACGGTTGGGCTGAAAAGTTCGTAGGATAACAAAGAAAAAAATCTTTTTTTGATAAAATTTGATTTTATTATTCAATATTGTTGCCTTCAGGAGCGATACAGGAGTTCGTGGATTCGAATCCTACTGTGGCATGGATGTTCGTAGCCGTTCGGAATCGGCTTTAAGTTGTAGGTCCCGGTCTCATTAGCCCTCGTGTTGCAAAGAGTAGACTGTAGCATTCCAAACCGAACCTTAAGGGCGATACAACGATTATAGCGGTCATACAATTTTTCGATACCATTTTTATAGTACCATTTGTCTTTAGTCTCAAAATAGGCCTCAATTTCGGCGATTAATTCTTCATCGGCGCTAAATTTATTTCCAGCGAACATTCTATTGAGGTCTGATCACAGGAAAAAGTCGCTGGGGGTCAGATCTGAAGAATGCGGTAGGTGCGGAAGCAATTCGAAGCTCAGTTCATATGATTTTGCCATCGTTCTTATTGACTTGTGTCACGGTGCATTGTCTTGATGAAACAGCACTTTCTTCTTCTTGAAATGGGACCTTTCTTCCTCGATTTCGTCCTTCAAACGCTCCAATAACGCTGTGTAATAGTCACTGTTGATGGTTTTTCCTTTTTCAAGATAGCAGATGAATATTATAACATGCGTATCCCAAAATACTGATGCCATAACCTTGCCAGACGACTGATTCATCTTTCCACGCTTTATGAGTTGGTTCATCACGTGCAGTCCACTTGGCTGACTGTTGATTGGACTCCAGTGTAAAAGGTTGGAGCCGTGTTTCATCTTTTGTCACATATCGACGCATAAATTCGGGATTATTATGATTAAACAGCTTTAAACACAGCTTAGAATCATTAATTCGTTGTTGTTTTTGGTCGATTATGAGCTCGCGCGGCACCCACTTTGCTCAGAGCTTTCGTATACCTAAATATTTTTTTACGATATATCCAACACTTTCCTTTGATATCTTTGGAGTCCCAGATATCTGGATCAACTTCACCTTACGGTCATCCAAAATTATTTTGTCGACTTTTTTTTTTCTTTCGTCGCTAACAGCCTCTTTGGGACGTTCGTTGCTTGCTTTCATCGTTATCGGTGCTTATTTCACTGGTTTAAATTTAGCAAACCACTTTTCAACGGTTGATTTTTCTGGTGCAGAGTCCAAATAATGTTTATCAAGCCCCAACTTGGCTTGAACAGTATTTTTTTGGCTAAAAAACAATGCTTTACTAACACACAAAATTCCTTTTTATCCATTGTTTTCAAACTAACAAAAGTTGCTTCACTCAAAATATTATATCTCACAAATTAATGGTCCAAGAGCTGTCAAATTTGTACACGTGTCTTTCGAATGTTAGGGATAACTAAAAATCATATGGATTTAATACTAGTAGAGGCATCTATGTGTCAGCCTACGAACTTTTCAGAACAACTATTTTGCATCTTAAAAAAGAAATAACTTTAATTTAACATTTCATTTTCTGTTGTAGAAAAATTTTCATTTAAAAAAGAAAATTAATACTTTCTTGCCATTTACCTTCGTTAGAGAGAGAAACCTTAATTCCGATTGATTGATACAACTGAGTCAGATTTTGAAGAAACGGGAGTAAAGAACTGACAGATAAAAGAGAAGAATAGGCTGTCGCGAAGACGTATACAACAGAAGGTCCTATCCAACCCTGAGTTACCGTGCTATTTATGATGATAATGATGATGATTGTTAATTTTTCGTCAATTTAAATTAGATAAGGTTTTAAATTTGTTTAAAGTTTGGGATGTTTTAATTTTGAGGTCTACCTGTTCCCCCGATATCCTGAATGGAGTCACAATGACAAAATTTTTAATTGCTGCTGGTCTGCTATTATACAACTTTTAGATTTTTGTAATCCATTTTCACACTTTTCATATTTTGTTCTCCTTTTGAGCAAAAATTGAATGTTTACATTTTGCAAACATTCAATTTATTTTTTAAGACTATTTTCTTTAACTACAGTGATCTAAATTACTACATTGAAATAGCTTATTTGTTAAAAGTAATCTTACAGCTTTTCAAAGTATTTGAATTCTTACCTAATAATTTTATACAGATTACAAAGTGCAAACTTATATTGTAACATTATTTAAATATCTTTTATAATGAATATTGGGATAAAAATGAAACATGGCACACAATATTCAGCATCATTGGTAACTAAAAACTCAAAAATAAAATTTAATATTAATGCATTGCTTATAAATTTGTCACAGTTAAAAAGTAACTTTCAGTTTATTAAATGTTATTTCCGATTTGCCACTTAAAACTTAATTTGTGTTCTCTCCCCCCCCTCTCTCTCTCTCTCTAAATATATATATATATATATATATATATAACGCAATATTTAATA
Organism: Pardosa pseudoannulata; assembly: GCA_032207245.1. NCBI lineage: Eukaryota > Metazoa > Arthropoda > Arachnida > Araneae > Lycosidae > Pardosa > Pardosa pseudoannulata. Next base: position 40,645,597 of record CM063505.1, read on the forward strand.
TGTATATATAATGCATGCACTCACACTAATAAGCGTACACACACACACTATATATATATATATATATATATATATATATATATATATATATATATATTAATAAAAAAGAACTGTGGAAAACACTAATTTACCCATCCAAATTTATAACCTTGGAACTAATTGAATAAAATAAATTTTTAATTGTTCCCTCAAATTTCTTGTTTAAACCCAGTCGAATATTTGAACCCTTTCCCTGTCCTGTACATGGTTAATGATCTACATAGGTCTTTATATGCTTGTATATCACAGTGATAAACAAATAGCTATATATTTTAAACGAAAATTTATTTGGATGTTGTTGCTGTCTTATGGCACTTGGTCAAGCCAAGCACGATTGAGCCTTTGTATTAAGGGAGAGGGGTACGCCTTTCGTTTGTAACGAGCACCACAAGGGTAAAAGTACGACTTATGCTCAAATGGGTCCTAGTAAATTTGAAGCAGTGACCAAGCAGGAGACACATAGACTTGGCCTGCTACCCCCAAAGGTATTGATTGAGAACTTGGAAAACGTTGGGACCACGAACATATTCAACATGCCTCAGTCACCTTTAACGAACATGCCGGATCTTAGGATGGCTCAAGTTCTGAACCCGCAACCTCTCAGTTACGAGATCATTGCCTTTTGGTAACTGAGCTACCACGGCTCAAATAATTTGATGTAACACCTTAAGTTTAGTTGCATTTTCCAGTTGGATGTATGAACATGTAAAAGCGTTAGATGTGTATGTGTGTACAAGTCAAACAAAGGGATAAAAAGCAGTGAAATTTTGCAAAATCTGCTTTCCTCAATATATTTCCTCGCTTATTAATAATTGTTTTTTTTATTGTTAGATGAAAAATCTCTCTCTTGACAACTAATATTTAGCAAGATAATTGCTTATTTGGTTTAGGGTCTGTTTCTTTTCAATTCTATGTCACGTGTTTCTTTAAGTAAAAAGGATTAAAACCGATAAAGTCAGATATATGAATACGAAATTTGCTCACTTATTAATGCACCTGTATATTTTCAGTTCTTCGTCATGCATTTCATTAGTTATAAAGGATTAAAATTGATAAAGTCCGATAACTCAGAGTGCATTCACGGGCTCTTGAGATGACAAAATCTGCAAGTGAGGAAGAAAATGAAGAGAAAGACGAAGAACAAACTGAATAGCATAGCCTTACCCTGGAGAATCTGCAACAATTGTGCAACATGGAAAGAATTTGTACAAGACATTGACGACAATATGGCTCGAGCTGTCGAGTTCAGCAATTGCGTTGATGGGGTTATGTCCTTGTACAGGGGAATTTTGAAAGAGAAGGAAAAACAAAGACAACAACTACTCATCACCCTGTTTCTCACTAAGGTAAAATAAGCCCCCTGGCTCTACCGTCAGCACCTCCAGGAGAAGACTCTCCGAGTGAGTCTAAAACTTCTATGAGTAAGTGAGAGCCTCTCCTTCGTCACCAACACAAGACTCTTCACCTCCCTCAGAGAGCAATGATGATTAATGTTTATTACTGTATAAGGTTTTGTAATTAACCTTAATAATTATCACTGACACGTTTAAGTAAATACATATACTGTTGTAATTTTTCTCTTACCTGTGTAAAGTATAAATACTGCTTACATTTTTAAAACATTCGTGTACCCGCATACACGAAAATTCCTAGCAGCAAATCCTACTTCGCAATTTTTCAGCTTTCGTGGAAGGTTCTAGTTCCAATTAACCGCGAAAAACGAGGAATCACTGTACTTCTGTTTTAATAAAGACAATATTTGTTGATTTAAAAAATACAAAGAAGTGTGCGTTTAAAGTAGTTTGGAATTTTTCCATACATTCAATCAATGAGTCCATAAGATCTGAACTTGTATTGAGGAAAAAAAATGGCGAAAAATTGGTTTACAATTACTCGGGTATGTTTACGACAGATAAAAAATATTTCAAGGCAAAGTACTCGTTTTATCTACTTTCACTTTCAAATACAACAGTCACATATGCTTGGAGACATTTTTTTGTGCGACTTCTTTTTCAAAAATGTCTTATCAAACTGCATTCATTGCGTATATGACGCAAGTTTTAAAATTTGAAAAGGAATTTAAGAACTTCCTAAGAAGCTTAAGTCCGGCACAAATATGCATTTTACTCTCGGTATTAAAAAGCTGCTTTTTAGAATAATAAAATTGATTTCAAGGAATCTTTAGCCTTATCTTGAGAAAAAGTCTGACTGTTTGAAATAACGTGCATATATATATATATTTAAAATGTTCTCAGCAGAATTTGATAAGAGATACATTTTTGGACGTATATATTTAAATCTTAAAAGCAAGATCAAATAAAGGTTCCTAAAATTCAGTGGTTTGAATATTTAAACTGCATTTGGTTGACTTTTTAAAATCTTATAGTAGAAATAGAAATTTCGAAAAGTTAGATATATCAAAATTTCGGATGAAATATGTATATGTTCTCATAATAGGATGTGCAACAAGAGGGTATTTTTTATATTTTGATGGCTAACACATATTCTATATAAAATTACAAAAGTACAAAAATAATCAAAATTTGAGTATATTGGATATTTATACAATGTATGATTTCTGATTTTTAGAATATTATTGTTATTGTCGGAAGAGTATATTGTTCAATTGGTAGGCATTCTAAGAACTAACAGTATGATGAGTCATCCCTTGATGCTTAGGTATCAGAAATGAGACTTTTGTTTCATATCTCAAGAAGAAGTATATAAAGTGACTCCTCGAGTCAAGGATATCTTTACAGCCAGAGCTTAGTATTAAAATAGTTAACAATTATATATAATTTTACATTACATTTTAGTAAAATATATATTGAAAAATGAGCGAATCAGAATCTGAATATGAGTAAGCTGTAGGAAAGCGGCTTACAAGGAAGAGATAAGTGATAAGTAGAAAAAAAATATTTTATACCTGAATAAGTGTTTACAATCCCATGTAAATAATAAATATCAATAAAATTATTTTTTTGCTTTTTTTTCACATTATTTTCAATTCTTGATTGCATTCAAGTGTGAAAAATTATAGCAAGATAATGTACAACGACGCTTGATTTACCTAGAGTGTGCATAGTTTAGCCAGCTTAGCGAGCTAGAGTGAACTGCGAGCATGCACGTTATACGTTAATGTAATAAATTTTTACCCTTTTTTCTGAATATTACATTTTAAATATCAAGATAATATCTTTTTTTGAATTATAACTGTAAATGTTGATCTGAATGTATCTAAATTATTTGCTTCTAAAGAATAACCGACATTGACAAATATTAAGCAGACATCCTTTTATTTGGGTTTACTTTTTATTCTCAGTACATAATTTATCTCTCATATTGTAGAGCAGGGGTTTAATGCATAATCGACGAAAATAAGAGCCGTTTAATTAAGTTTTGCAATTCATAGTCCCCACATTGGACCTTTAACACCATCAAATATATCACAGTTTAGAAAGCAGGGTTTCTGGAATATTTTATTCATATAGGTTCAAGTTAATTAATGACGTGGCAGAAGAACAAGGGTGTTTTAACGACGATATAAAATAATGGAAACCTGCTGTTATCTCTTGTTAGATCTAATTAATTCAGGAATGATTAATTCCTGGTATATCTGGAGATTAGAGGTTGTAATTTAATACCAAAATGTGCAAACATTATCGCTGTTAGTCGCTAAAGTGCGTAGAACATTACAAGAAATGGTTCAAATTAACTATAATAGCTGTAGGATGTATGTTTTTATCTTTACGACTTTATGCGGGAAAGAATGTATTAGATAAAATTTGTTTCGGAAATAATAATGGGAGTTCTTACACGAACTTACTTTTATTAATTGAGAGTAGTTTCTTATTAGGGATTTTATAGCTATAGTATAATTATTTGTAATTTTAATAAATGCATTAAGACGAATGTTGTTATGGAATTTATATCACATATTTTAAGCAGTGGACTGTAAACATTTAACTTTAACTAATAAAAAGAAACGCTTCAATTCAACGCAAACTCAATCTCGCACGCTTTATTCCTTGACACACGCTCATACAAAACTGGAGTAGCCCTTCTTTTACAATACACATAAACGAAATCGGCGCGAGATGGCGCTTTTACAAACTGCTTGATTGGGTAAGAACAACGAAAATATAAATGAAATTTAAGATTTATATTTTAAAGTAACTATAAGTGAATGATGGAGACGAATGTAAAATTTTTTTTCCATTCACTTGGCAATACACACCTTTATACCACACACGTCTGAGAAGCTGTTACGCACAAAGCAGCACCCGGGTAACACGTGTAATTTAAGAAATACTAAGGACCAAACTGAAAAAGAAAATACAATATATATATATATATATATATATATATATATATATATATATATATATATGATTGATGGTTTTCAAACAACCTTTCAGTTGTCAGTATCATCGGATTCAGGATCTTCTCTAATGGAAAGACTATGTTTCATTTGAGTTGTCAAGGGTGGAATGAAAGAGCTGGTATTAAGAATGTGGTAAAATGTGCAGAGATCAGCAAACACTTTGTACCAGACACTGAAAAATAAAATACATTTATTTCAGTAAAGCTTCTGCATAGTCGAGTGTAATGAAACATTACAAGGAAACACCCCTTCTGTGTCCCTCGCAATCTATATGCAGCACCCTCAGTCGGAAAAAGCAACAATCTTCTAACAGAGAGGTTGCGGGTTCGGAACCAGAGCCGTGCTGACATCCACCGTATTCGTTAAAGGTGACTGGGGCAGGTAAAATACGTTCGTGATCAGAATGTTCTCCAAGTTCTCAATCGGCCGAATGGTTAGGGTGCTGGCCTTCGGAACCGGAGTTCGTGGGTTCGAATCCCACTGTGGCATGGATGTTCGTAGCCTTTCGGAATCGGCTTTAAGCTGTAGGTCCCGGTCTCATTAGCCCTCGTGTTGCAAAAAGTAGACCGTAGCACTCCAAACCAACCAACCAACCAACCAACCAAGTTCTCAATCAATACCTCTGGGGGTGGCAAGTTAAGTCTATGAGTCTTGTGCTTGGTTTCTGCTTCAAAATTACGAGGACCCACTTGAAGAAAGTCGTTCTTTCACCTTAACGGTGCTTATTAAAACGAAAGGAGCACCCTTTGCCTTAAAACAAGTAGCCATGGCTCAATAGTACTTTGTCAATAGTGGTTTGTCCAAGTGACCATCAAAAACAACAGATGTAGCACGAGGCCGAAAACCTCCAGGCATCGCCTGCCACCTTCAGAAGTATAGTTTGGAAACACTGCGACTACGAACATATTTTACTTGCCCTTACGTGCCTAATGAACGATGTCGATCTTTGATCCGCTACAGTCATGTGAAAATGTTTCGTTTTTTTTTCTTTAGTTATTTCCTTATAAAGTTCTTGCAATGTTTCTTATAGTTCTCTAAATTACTTGTAAATTAAAAATCTGTAATTTAACATTTTGAGTTTGGTGATGGCGTGAGATAGTTAGTTTACTGTTATTGATCTATTCGCACCGGAAAACGAGAATTCTCGTTTTCCAGCAACAACCATTGTCGTCGTGGAAAGTGAATTCTCGTTTTGTGCGAAATGTTTGCTTCGCCAATAAAGTCTTAATGTGATTGCATGTTAACGCGTGGTGTATTCTTAAATAGTTTAGTGCACATCTGCATGTTATATGTAATTTTTCTTTCTTCGATTAGTTACATAGTAGTGGTAAACACAAGTGTTTAACTATTGTTTTGTTTCTTACCATCATGTATAAATTTGATGAATTTGAAAATGAAATTTATTATGAGTTATCACTCGAAATCGATTTTGTTATTTAGGAATAAGCAGCACAAATACATTTTATACATAACAGTGATGATATTCTTATTAAATATATAAATTCTGTGAAGTACAGTTACACAAAGAAAACTAAATCACCTGCTATCATACTAAAAAACAATACTAATGCTTCTTGAGAAGATTTTTTGAAAATTTCAATGAAATTTATTAATTACAAAAATAGTTATCGTAGTTATAATACATATGTATTTTTGTATCACTACCCCCCCCCCCCGATTTATATGAACGGCTACAAACATCCAAGCCATAGTGGGATTCGAACCCACGAACTCCGGTACCGATGATCGGCGCTCAAACCAATCGGCCAGCGTTCGGCTAAGGTTAAGGAAATGCTATATCATAATGTCTGGTTAAGGAAATAACCCGAATTAATTCGCTTCAGTCAATATATACAATTTTCTAATGCCATGGAGTTCACGGGTTCGAATCCCGCAGAGGGCATGAATGTTTGTAGACGTTCGAAATCGGCTTTAAGCAGTAGGTTCCGGTCTCATTAGCCCGCGTGTTGCAAAAATTAGACAGTAGCACTCGAAAACCAAACCAAATCCTAATCGAACATAGTTTACTAGCATATGATAAAGGCAAGTTACATTTGTTAAAAATGTCATAATATAAATAACACCAGAAAAAAAAATATAACATAACACCAAGATACAAAAATTCTTTTTACTTATTTTTTTATACAAGCTGTTTTATATGTGATTTATGTTGAATGCAAAAAACGGTTACAAGTAACAAGTTTTGTAGTTGTCTCTAAATTTAAACCATTTCGAAACATATATTGGATTACTCCAAACTTTGAAAATAATCTTTCTATAGATGAAGAGCGGGCGCAACAGTTCATTAGATGTATTGTAAAATCAACAAATTTTATGTTAATGCCTTTAACCTTCTTCATTGCTGCCCACCAGACATCAGGTCCAAGTGTACTGCAACCGGATTACATTTTTATAATTGCATGACCATGATTCAATTTTAAAATTCGAACAGTCTTACTACACTGTATAAGCATGTTAAATCTCATGAACTTGTTAGTGTAATATTGTGTTTAACTGCACTACTTTTTTTATTGCTTATTAAAAGTCACTTCTAATTACAAAAGATATTATATATTAAAATTAAGACCATTTCAATTTTTTTAACACTTCTGACTATTTTTGACCACTTTTGACTAGTTTTGGATGGTTAAACACTTTTACTCAGTGTCCTGGTCAAAATCAATTTTGACCGGTCAAAATTACAACCCTGATTCTTGGTTTATACTTTTATTTAAAATAAATATAATACCTATGGAAATGATTTATAATTTTCCTTTTCTACCTATAGAAATTAAATATAAATTTCCGATTGACATATATGCAAATAATCTAAATAATTAACTAGTTAAATGAAAACTATTGGTAATAGTTACTGACTTCGATTCCTTTTATTACAAATACTTGATCAGTCTAGACATTCGAACAGAAGGATAAATTAAAAGGCTAATTTGAGATGTGACATCTGGTTTTGTACGTATTATTATTCCAACTTTGTAATTAAAATAGTAAATGCTGCCATCACTAATGTTAAAATTAAATTCCACAAGTAATTGTAATTTAAGATATCATGTATTAGTTTACGTTGGCACTTGTAGAAACGTCTTCCCTACTTACAAATTTATCAAAAAGAAACCCAAATAGTAGTAGATATATTTACATTTTAAATTTCGCCAAATTTAGAATTATCTTATTGAATATATATAAAATAAATGACGGACTTTCAAGTTTTCTTTATTTTTAGCTGTTATTAAACATTTGTGTGAGAGTGAAAAAAAGAGATGTGATGATTACAAGACTTTAAATTATATATTTCCTTGACACTAGAACTTCCAAGATCGCCCATTTGACGGTTTTCAAATTTCATGCTTAAAAATTAGATATAATTTACGTATCCCCTATATAATAATAGACTAAGTTGTCTGTCCACGAATTTATGAAGCGGTTGTACCTGGAATGGATACAGGCATCCATATTGGATTTTTTTTGAGTTACGGTTAGCAAAATTCAAAGCAAGTTCGAAATCCACCCCATCCCCCATTTTCGAGCGTTTAACGCTATTATTTCAAGTCTTATTCTCCCTCTTATTCTATACTAAATTCATTCTTGATATGAATTTAGTATAGAATAAGAGGGAGCAGCGAGGGCGGGGCGTAATATTTAAACTGGACTATGTTTACTCGAAGCTCATATACTGTTATTAGTTCCTTCACCATGTTTAGGCTTAGCATGTTCGGTAGAGGGTTTGCCCATTGCTTCATCGTACTTCTCAGGTTGACGGTTCCCGACACAGCCAAACTTTTCTAAATGTCTAATTTAATATTTTCTGCTTTTTCTTTTAAATTCTTATTCCTAAAGTTGTTTTATTATTTTCAAAATTATTTTGTTATTTTTAAAATAAATGTTTACTATTTTTTCAACTTTTTATGACTTAAACTTTCTTCTCGTAATGTAATAATAGCCTAAGTTATCTGTCTGTCTGTCCTCGAATTTATGAAGCGGTTGAACTTAGAATGGATAATAGCATCCATATTGGATTTTTGATGAGTTAGGGTTAGCAAAATTTAAAGCGAGTAAAGTTTATTTTTTCCTAAACTATAGATCCGATTATAAAATTAATTGGTATGAATATGCGTCATATCACAGCGAAAAATACTGTCATATTTAAAACGTTCGAAATCCACATCGTCCCCATTTTCGAGATTTTAATTCCATTATATCAAGCCGTATTTTAGGAGTAAGCGATTAAATTTATCAATTTATCACATAAATAGGAAAAAATAACAATTTTTCTAGCATTATGACATCATTCCTTTGACTATCTCATTTAATCATTTATTTTAAATTATTTAAATATCGTCTGAATTATTTTCATACGTTTTATCCTTAAACTTAGATATTAACTAAATAATTTTCTTTCATATTTGGCTTAAATGATAGATTAGGTACATATGTGATAATTTTTATCTATTATTTTTGTAGAAAGATAATCCTCAGCCAAAAAACAAGCCATTTTTTTTACCTGCCTCATAGGGTACCTTTACAATTCTGGAAAATTAAAAATTTTACTGATCCCGTCATATGACGGGCTATATGCTAGTTGCTCTAGAATCTGAAGGCAATTTTAATGAAATATTGAATGAAAATTTGGATGAATAGGAATAGTTAAATATCCCTATTCAATTTCCACTCACCCAATGTAATTTCCATAATCAATATGACCCATATCTATTTATACCAAGATCCATCAAAATTCGACTTTGGCTCTTTCAAAGTTGAAAGATCCAAAGTGTTCGACAACCGTTGGAAGGTGATCTGTTTGACTCCAATTACGATCAATTTAGAACTGTACGGTCTTACTGATAAATGTAATCGAGATGTAATCATTATTTAACCCCTTCCGGTATGATTTAATAATGAAATACTGTGCATGAAATAACCTTTACTTTTTATTTAAAAAACTTGTTTCCTTTTGCAATTCTTACATATTCTTAATTAAAATCCACTTTTTACATAGTGTTAAATATCAGAAACAGTAAAATTAAGAAAATATCACAGCAAAACATTAATAAGGTATACAGATAATATTCTTTAAGCCAGTGGTACTTTTCAAAACAAAGTGCAAAGGAATTTTTAATTGTTTACACCGCCAAGTAGTCTCACTTTTAATTTGATTCATGTAACACACACGGCATTTCTTAGTAGGTTTTCTTTTATTCTGACTCATTAATTTGGCAATGACGTGTACCAAGAAATTCTAAGTAAACAACATGCAATAGTGACTTATGATTTTCACAAGTGATAAAAATGTTGCCAAATTCAGTACACTAGAAATTTTAAACTAAATTAATTATCATATTTAAAAGTAACTTTAATCGCATGACGAGTGTAGTTCGTCATTGTGAGGTATGGAATGAAAAACTAATGACGAGCTAGACTCGTCATTTTACCGGAAGGGGTTAACTTCTAACGTAATAAAGTTCTTGGTGAAACGAGCAATCTGTGAAAAGTTCAATCTTGGAAAATAGTGTGAACATTATTTTTTGTAAATTCTAGGCAATAGAAACTGTTTTTTAATTAATAATTAATGAATTATTACATTAAATCTTGTTTTTGTTAAATTGTATTATTTTATTTACATTAACAAAGTCAAAAGTTACAATGAAAGTCAAGATAGAAAATCCGTCAATTCGACGAGTGTGGTAAAACTAGGTATATATTTAACATCGGTAGTTCTAGTGTTAAAGAAAAGGGTGTATAGAAAAGAAGGAATGTATTTTAAATCGTTGTATAGCCACATTTCGAATGTTGAGAGTAGCAGCATAGTTGAAAGTCTCAAGGTTCGGACAGCTGCTCAACAGGTCGTTGATCTGAATTCCGTCAGTAGTATCAAATTTTACTCTAGTTTAAATTCATGTTACCTTTCTAAAAATTACTACAAAGTTCTTGTTTATGTTAATTTATCCAATTTTTATATCTCTAGAAAGTCCTTAAGCTGTTTATTAGAGACTTTTCTTAGGTTGAGGGAATTGAGGTTACGGGGAAGTCATTTGTGTAATTGCTTCTTGCTTCCCTCCTGTAAAAGGTTTTCTGCTTATATACGGCTTGTTTATAGAGAAAGTGCATGTTTGTAAGCAAATACGACTGCTGACTACAACTCAACTTTTAATTGGCAGAACATTGCTTGTTTTCATTGTATCTTATGAGCTTCGATATAGATCCCGTATACAATGAAACATAATTTTATTTAACGAAAGGGGAAGGAAACATCAGAAACTGGCCAAGTAATTCAAAATAGAATTTTTTAGCATTTACAAAATATATTTTTTAAAAATTAAATACTTTACACAGTACTATTAAGTATCATAACCAAAGTATAACTACTTTGATTATGTTAACAGTAACAATAAACTATTACATAAATAGGAATTTAATAAAAATATGAAAAACCTGATCATTTTAAGAACAAAAAATAATTACATTTATACGTCCAGTACTTCTCACAAAAACATACAAAATACATTAAATGAAAAAAACTTCTTAAAGCCTAATAATTTTATATAATCTATTACATTACAGTAAAGTTAACGTTTAATTACCATTCTGAAAATGTTTGCCGCAAATTCTCGAAGAAGAACTTGGAGTCCAGTCTTGCCTTTTCAAAGCTTTTATCCAAAACATTCGCAATGTAGAATCTTTAAGAAAGCAATAAAATCCAATATTTTCGACTTTTTTGAAACGCTTAGTACAGCCGTACGTACAACAGCTTGTTACCGTTTTCGGATAATTGACAAAATTAAAATCCCAATAAAAAAGAATTTCAAATTTTTGCCAACGAGGAATTTGAGCTACAATTTTTGCTGCCCCTGACGTCCTGCGCACATTTTCTATTCCATCTTGCTGGAAACATCACACCTCAACTTGTATGTTTTGAAAAAGCAGCCGATTTAGTTTAGGATTTCTTTTCCTGTTGAAGAGTCATGCGTTTCTCGTATGAGATGGACAAATTTTCCACTTTATTAAAGGCCTTATTTCAAGTTAACATGAACTAAAATAAATCGATTGAAAATGTTTTCACTGTAAAACAAGAAATTTTCACGTCTTTCTCTAGTAAAAGGAATCATAAACTAACTCATACAAGTTGATGTATGATAAGGCTTTCATACTTCTACGTGACAATATTTATGGAAAGAAGAAGATTTTGTGTATGATAGTGTATTGAATAGAAAGAATTTTAAATCGAACAACCATGAATCTTGAATTTTGGTTTCCTTTTAAGTTAATTATTATAAATGTTCAACATTAATGAGTAATCAAAAATTGAATCAGGTAATTGCTGACCTTTTTTTATCCTTTTCAATTTGATATGCAGGATCTGTAGAAACCGAAATGATGAATCAAAACAGAAGTCTATTGTCAAATAAAACTGTCAATAAACACATCACGATGAAGTGAAGATACACAAACTGAATTTAGAATTGTGAATTAAGTTTTAAACACATGTTTACCGCTGAATATGGATGGAATACAGGCAAAAATGAATAGAATTACACACACATGGAATAACAAGATAACAGCCATTTTTCCTTAGCCTTGAATACTAAAAACAAAGAAAACCATTAAAACTGTTACATGTTGATGCCATTTGTTGAAATAGAAAAACCGTTAGAACAGAAACTATTCAAAATAAAAATAAAACAACTATAAGGCAATTTGTCGCAACGTCACGAACTACTATAATGCCCTTCCCATTCATTTTCATGTTTACAACAGCCAATGGACAAACAATAAGCTGCCCTTCCGTTTGAAACTAAAGCCAGAATTGTCATAATGTGAGAATTTGCCCTACTGCTTGAAATCGCCTTATTATGAATTAGTAAATAATTAAAATTAAAATATTAAGTCTTTTATGAAGACTAAACAGAAAGTTACACGCTGGAGAGGTTAGAAATTTAGGTGATCACCTCTGATTCGGTCTTCACATGTGAAAGAGAGAAAAAATGGCCATGAACTTAGTTTGCAGAGAAGATAGCTTCTGTTAAAAAGAAAGAGTTTTGCTTTCTTAGTAAGACTAAAGACCTTATTACAAGTTAACCTGTACACGTTAAGAAATCAGCGGTTGCAGTTTATGAATCCTTTTTTCCGATGAGCCTATTTTTTGTGTAGTAAGATGTTCAACTGATTTATTTCAGTTGTGGTTGTCATGTGATAAGGTTTTTTAATTGGTAGAAAATCTTTTGCTATCGCATGCGAAATTCACTCATTTTTTAAAGTGTACAGGTTGACGTGTGATAAGGCCTTAAATCAATAAATGTAGATCGACATTGTTTCATTACGTTTGATTGACTCCAACAGCCAATAAACGAAATATTGATTTTTGACTGCTTTTGGAGTTATTTGATTTTTGTTTCCTTACATTTGCATGTTTTCATTAAAAATATTACAGCTCAAAATTGAGTCGTTCTTTTCAATAAATCTATATTAATATGATACCATTCTTTATCAAATATTTTTTTTATCTAATGTGCTTTCTAAGTATTAAATTTAAAATGTAATTACAAATTATACAAAAATCTACAGGAACTAATAGAGGACAAATAGTCTACTTTTGTTCGTTAAATTTTTAAATATCGTATTAGTGCACGGGACATTGTTTTTTTTTCACTGAATTAAAGATTAATTATCTTTCCTTATGTGATTTTAACTTATCTTCAGAAATTTAAACAAAATCCCCTTTTTTAATTTATTTACTGAATTAAACGCATTGTGATAAAAGCCGACACATAAGGATTATTTCTTTTGTTTAAATTTACATAAATCGGCTTAATGTTTTTTCTTTGTCACTCATTGCTAGAAGATAAAGTAGAATACTTTTAGAAATGAAGTAGAATACTATGTTTATCCCTGGGAGAAAAATGCAGGAGTCTTCTCTATAGAGTAGTTTGGAAAAGTAATTCAAATTCTCTTTAATGGAGTTCTAATACAAATTAATATATCATACTATGAAGGGAGCCGGCGAAAAAAATTAATTGAAAAATCCATCTTTATCATTAAACTGAAATCAATGAAGCATATTGATTCTGAATTAGCGCTAACAATTCTAGGAGAGACCTGTCTTGAATATTGATTAATGGAAGCTGGTTTGAATAGTTAAGCAACATATTCCGTGCGGTAACATAATGCTACTTAGCTAGCGCAAAAAAATTTCTTCGTTACTCTGTCATGATGAACAGGGATATTTGATAAAAGCTTCTTCATTATTAAAATTATAGTCTGACATGAATTCTAATTTTGGTTCTTGTGTGTCTATAGAATTTCACCGAGTGGCAAGTTTTCACCTTTTTCTACTGCTCTGAAAGTTGCTAAAATGAGGGAATAACATTTTTAAGTGTTTAATGCCTATGACAGTATACACTAAGAGCCAAAATATTATGGCCCTACATTTTGCAATGAAGTCGCCTGGATGACGTGGAAGGCACGTGATCAGGTGGAAGTGGTATTTAACTGCTGCTGGAGAGTCTGAAGAATCATTCTTTCACTTACTTCTGTGTGTCATGGGAAAGGCTGTGGATCTAAGCTATTTTGATAGAGGGCAGATTGTAACGGCTCCAAGACCCGGAACAAGTATTTCCGAAACTCCACAACTCGTGGGTTGTTCGCGATCTACATTTGTTACTGCTTATGCAAAGTGGATGAATGACGGGGAAACCAGCAGTAGACGACAGGGTGTTGGACGTCCACACGCTATCAAAGAAAAAAAAAAAAAAAGGTCGTCGGAGACTGTCGCGCATGGTGAAACAAAACCGCAGCCAGACAGTGGTTCAGCTGACTATCCAATACAATGCAGAGCCAAGTAGAATAGTATCGGAGCATCTGGTACAATCTGTCTCCGGCCATCTACCAAGGACTTGTGGCATCCATGCCAAGGCGGGATGAAGCTGTGTTGCGACTGGTGGTCATAATGTTTTGGCTCTTGGGTGTATATTAGGAAATATCTAAAATTAACTTTATGAAATAATTCGTCGAAATTCGTGAATTTTTCAACTTTTTAGTTACTGTTTTTTTTTTCAATTATGCTTCATAAAAAATGCTTTTTTTCAGCCATCTCTTTTTTAATAGAAAACTAACATTTTCTGCTTTTCTTGATACCATCTTTAAAGGCATCCCAAACACAGAATTTTCAAGAGAAAATACTAGTGTTTATTTTGTATAATAATACAAAGTTTTTAAAATTATCTAATTAAAACTCCTGTTTCTAAGATGATTTAAGATGAATAAATGGCTTTTTTTAAAGCCAGGAGTTAGCTCTCGTTCAGGCCACCTACTGATCATGTACTTTTCACCAGATCTACGCATATCTGAATAAGGCGATTCAATTTCATTTACAGGTTAATTCATTTTTCCATGTTATAATTGTTTAGAAAGTATTCGAAGTTGCAAAAGAAACAGATATATATATATATATATATATATATATATATATATATATATATATATATATATATATATCTGTTTCGTTTGCATGATTGTTGAACTCGACAATTCTTCCGTTCGTCAGTAGCATGAATTTCTGTCATTGGAATGGAATTGTTCTCGACTTCTTCTCTATATTTACTTCTTAGCTTTTCAGCCAATTGGAAAATAAAATCTTGACTTTTGCCCAGGCCTGACAGAACCAATAAATTTCATGTTATGCGATTAACTGTTAAACCATTCTATGAGTAAATAGGCTCACAACCGAGAAAATAGGTATACCACAACCATGATCAGATTATATCTCAGAATTAATTTTTTTCACAAATTTCCTAATTCAAGTTCATGTATCTGAAATTCTATTCAAATTACATGTCTGGAAATTAAGTCAATCTTCGATGTACTTTTCTCAAAATTTCTACGCCTTTAATTCTCAAATTTATGACTTTGACGACTCTTAAGTGGACAACGATCGTTACAAGGCTTAAGTTTAAGTGTTTTTGTAAATCTCTTAAGGGTTTTGAATATTTGGAAACATACTAGTAAAAATATAGCTGTAATAATCATATAAATTTTACATTAATTTTTTTTTCAATTGTTTGAAAAATTTTCGATTTCATTGTATTTTGTGCTTTATTAATTCCCCTCCCAACTTTTTTTATTACTAAAAAATATATTTGGACGTATTTGAGGATTTTGTTGATTTATAGAATAGTGAATTTACAGGACATGTTTTTATATCTGGATGTTGCATATTTAAGAAACATTAATTTTTCTAAAGTTGATGTAGAGGCTTATTCTAATATATATTAGGAGTCTTTTGTAGTAGTAGGAGCAAGTCTTTTGTAGAAATCTGTGATAAATGAAGTTGTAAGGAGCATTAGTTTTAAGTCCT
>CM063505.1:40666384-40676384 GCA_032207245.1 Pardosa pseudoannulata
AACTGTGTATTTCTACCACTGTACGTATAGTTTTTATTGATTTTTCAAATATACCGGTCATTTTTGAAACACTCTGTATCTAGAAACACATACAGAAATATCTATATCTATCTAGAAATTTTACGTTGGATAAAATATTTGAGAATCATTGTTGTAATGGATATGGTTATAAAAAAAGTTTTTTTTATAATAACTTGTAGTTTAATTTTATTGTAATTTCTTAAAATTTATCAAAATGTTATCCGGTGGAGGTTTAAGTTTATTTCCCCCTGTTAGTGAGTTTATTAGGATCAAATTTCATTGTAATAATTAATGTTTAAAATATAATGAAATATTAAGATATCCTTACGGATCATAAATTATCGAATAACATCTTTACCTCGATCATGCTGCAGTAAATGTAGATTACTATGAATGAATTTTGGAAATTGCCACAGGAGAATTTATGCTACATTCAAGCGTTGCTGTAAATTTATTGAAATCAGTTTATTGTTACTGGAATTTTATGTAAGTCACCTCTCAAAGTAAGATTTTATGGTATCGTGTTCAGCTACAGTGCTCTTGAACGAGAGGATCAAATTAATTCGTTGTATGATATAAATTTGGCTTCTAGGCACGTTAATTCAAAATCAATAACTTAATCGATTTTCAATTAGGGTAAGTTAGCTCTAGTTCTGCTATTTTATAATGCCAATAAAAGTTTAATGCCTAATATATCACTTCAATCCAACAATCGCTTTCTAATTAAAACTTTGACATTTTTCTGTGTATTTATTGTTTATGTAACGTCAGTGTAAACAAATAAGAATAATTATTCAAGTCTAAATTATGTTGTATTTCTCTTTAAGATTGAGATTGGCAATGAAAATTTTACATAATTCATTAACCGTTTACCCGCCAATGTTCCAATAATGGAACATGATTTTTAAAATAGAAAATTCACATGTAAAAAACGCCGAACGATGACCGAATGGTAGAGCGCTGATCTTCGGAACCGGAGTTCGCGGGTCCGAATCCCACTGCGGGCATGGTTGTTTGTAGCCGTTCGGAATCGGCTTTAAGCTGTGGGTCCCGGTCTCATTAGCCCTCGTGTTCAAAACAGTAGACCGTAGTGCTCCAAACCAAACCAAACCACATGTAAAAAAATCTTATCAATATCGCTTTTAGATACAATTGAACAGGACATTATAAAATATTTTTTACAATAAGTTTTATTTTGTTTAGATAATTATTTTTTTACGATTTTTGGAATGCTACAATATTTTGTCAATTTTACTCTCCCTTATAATTAAATTTACCAAAAATTCCAGTTTAAATGGAAAAAACGCAGTACTTCAAAATGTATCATTAGACTACATATCCTAAGGGAATTCAACAAAATTAAAATTTTATTTTTAAATTTTAAAGGTAAAGTTTACGTTTTTATGTCTCTGTTCCATGATTGGAATATTGACGTTTCAAGGGTTCATTTTACATTTATGTGCAAAGCATTGCATGATATTGCAAACATTATTTTCTTTTGCATTCAGATAAGAATAGCAATTTTTCCAAAGAAAATAAATAGATAAAGCTGCAAATGAAAGCTACAATACTTCGAAAGGATTATAATATTTCCCCTTGACATTTATGTTCACTTTGATAAAGTCATGACAATGAAGAAGAACATGTGTGTGGGGGGCGGAGGGCTTTCTCCTGTGCCTTTGTAGACAAGTACTGCAAATGAAGAAAAATTCCAGAAACTGGGTCCAAGGGCCAAGAAAAAACGAAAAACTGAAAATCGTGTAGTAAAATGAAAAAAAGAGTGAAATTCGATAATCGAACGGAGTTGGAAAATCTGGTATCAATATGTCATAAATTATATTGCGTCATAATATTTATCAATTCTTCATTACTTAAAGATAAATAAACAAAATAGTTGATATTAAGAAGATGTTATTATTATTAGAGTTTAAATTGCACTTTCGTTATGGCTATAAATCTACACTCAAGCAGAATGGGGCTTCCTGTAAATAGAGAGTCTATCTTCGAACCCAATGTTTTTCTTGGCTTTTTGCACTACGAAAAGGCTTCTTTTGGGTTGGTTGAATCTATTGCAAAGAGGTCTTCTATTCCGGCAGATCTCAGATCTCTTGCTTTACATACCATTTATGAGATTCATCCCATTATGCAATGGACACATGTATACACTGATGACTGTGCAGTTGATGGAATGGCAGGTAGCGGTGTTTACTCGAGAATTTTTCAACTGAGAGAGACAATTGGACATTACCGTGATAACTTCGATGCAGAATTGTATGCAATTTGTATGACTAATAGTGATTGAAAATACAGATAAAGAAAAAATTGTTCTGTTTGTGGATTCTATGGCTGCCATTCATACAATAACTAATTATACTCGGATACTTAATCTCATTGAATTGGAGTGTAAAAAGCGAGTTAGTTCCTTGACTGAATCAGGGAAGGAGCTAATTCTGCAATGGATCCCTAGCCACTGTGATGTGCCTGGGAAAGAACATGCGGGCGCGCTTGCTAAAGAGGGCTGTTTTCTGCACCAACCCATAACTCGTGCCCCTCTAAGAAATGTTAAGCTGGCGATAAGTGAACATGTTCGTAAAGCTCGACTATGCCATTATAGGGATATTGTTTCCGGAAAAAATGGTCTTCTTTTTTGGATAGGCAAATATGTGGCACCTTGCCCAGAGCTATTGGTATGGCCTGTTTCCGCCTTGAGACTGGACAGGATTTTCTTCAGGCCCATCTGTACAAAGTGGGTCTTGCTGATTCAACGAACTGTGTTCTTTGTGTTTCACCCTCAATGCAGGGAGATAAACTTTCTTCTTGTCCTGGCCGACAGGATTTTATTTCTTCTGGTTCCTTTTCGACTCTCCCATGTAATGGAGCAATTTCTTGTCTGTATTGGACTGCAAAGCATCGTATGCTGTAAAGAGTTCAGGCGGGCGTAATATAAAAAAAGAGTTTACATTAACTATTTCCATGAGCTTTTAAAAATATGCAAAAAATGATCATGTAACATGCCAATGTTCCAATAATGAAGCATGGCTAAAAACACCCTCAAAAATTTTTTCACCTAATTTTAAAACTTTATTTTATTTATATACTCTTAATTAATATAATAACCAAATTTCAAGACATTGTCGCAATTCTTTCTTAATTCGGCGTTTAAACGGTTAATGCTTTGCCTGTCGTATACATTACACGTTCTATACTCATGTAATGCTTCACACTCTTGTTTATCATGTGGAATAAACAATGAATTATATTTTATATAAAGCTTTTATAGATTTTATATTTTATGTATCAAATGTGATATATAAACGTATACAGTGCCGAACGATGGTTGAATGGTTAGGGGGATGGTCTTTGGAACCGGAGTTCGTGTGTTCGAATCCCACTATGGCATGGATGTTCGTAGCCGTTTGGAATCTGCTTTAAGCAGTAGGTCCCGGTCTCATTAGCCCTCGTATTGCAAAAAGTAGACCGTAGCGCTCCAAAACCAAACCAATCGTATAAAGTATTAAAAGTGTGTGTGTGTGTAATGTAGATGGTAGACAAAGGGTTAAAATTTCTTTATACGAAAATTTTATGAATTATCTTTTAATCGAGAAATGTTTGATAAATTTTCTGTGCTACAGTTATTTTCTTAAACATTCATGCTTCAAAAGTATTCCATATTTTTTTAAAGGCAAGATTAATAAATAGTTAATCACATGTGGTAAAAATAAAGTCTAAGTTACATGCGTGTAATGGAGAAATTTATGAAAGGAAACATAAGAGTATAAAAATAAAAAAAGAGCTGACATAGAAAATAATGTAATTTTCAAGGAAGCCTAAAGTGATGCAACAAGAGTACAAATAAAGCGAAAAATATAATAATTACATTCCTAGAGACAAAATGTAGTATTTATAATTGTTTCCAGGAGGAAAAGTTAAGGATGTAGGAGAGAGTGCCTGTGTTTATAAAAAAAACTGATTAGAATAGAAGATTAACTATCTATCAAAGTACTAAAATTTTCTGTTGTTAAAATAGGATGAATTAAAGCATCCGTTAAAGGGATTTGACAATATATTGCATTTCAAAGAAGAAATGGAAAAATGATCCTAATTATAAAACTTTATTTTGACGTAACAAGTTTCTAAATTATATTTTTATGTCTTAACAAATATGTCATTGTTATCTTTAGAAGTGTTATTCTTAGTTCTTAGACAAGAATATTTTATTTTTGATGGGTGGCTGGAGGTCGGATGTCTTTATCTAAGAACTGCTTCACGCATTAGAAAAATATACAGCTAATAATAAATGTTGTAAAATATTGGAATGTATTTTAAGTGGACAAGAGTTATATGATTTCCATTCTTAAATATTTAAATTTTTAACAATATTTGTATAATAAGAATTGAAAAAGTTGTTACAGAAAACATATAATACAAAAATCTATTAGAAAATAAGCCGAATGATTCCCGATTGGTTAGGGTACCGGAGTTCGTGGATTCGAATCCCAAAGTGGCCTTAATGTTCGGAATCGGCTTTAAGCTGTAGGTCCAGATCTCATTAGCCCTCGTGTTGCAAAAAACAGACCTTAGCACAAAACAAACCTATTAGAAAATAATTTTTCTATAAAAAAAGTGACTATTTGATAAAACTTGAGTCCTCCAACAATATTACTTAAAAATGTTATCGGGTTTCAATTTTTAAAATTTTTAATTTTTAACAATATTTTTATAATGAGAATTTTATAAAGATGTTACAGAAAACATATAATACAAAAACCTATTAGAAAATAATTTTTCTTTAAAATACGTGACTATTTGATAAAAATTGAGTCTTCCAACTATATTGCTTAAAAATGTTATTGGGCTTCAATTCTTAAAATTTAAAATTTTTAACAATATTTTTATAATGAGAATATATACAGTTGTTACATAAAACATATAATACAAGAATCTATTAGAAAAAAAAATTTCTTTAAAATACTTGACTATTTGATAAAATGTAAGTCTTCCAACAATATTCCTTAAAAATGTTATTGGGTTTCAATTCTTAAAATTTTAAATTTTTAACATTATTTTTATAATGAGAATATATACAGTTATTATATAAAACATATAATACAAGAATCTATTAGAAAATTTTTTTTCTATAAAATACGTGACTATTTGATAAAAATTGAGCCTTCCAACAATATTCCTTAAAAATGTTCCTAGTGTACAACATACTATCCAGTTTCTTTTATTTTATTTTTTTACCTTTAGAATTTATATAGGAAACAAAACTGTGTATGGATTTTCGCGTACGTTAACTACTATTTATAAAAGACAATTTTTTTAAATTAAAAACGTGTTTTAGCGACTGTTTTCATAGTTTACGGTATTAAGCCCTCTATAACACTGTAAAACACTTTTCGAATTTCAAAATCACACCTAGTTTAATTGCAAAAACGCATTTTTAGAGAATCTTCGGAATTTAGAATAACAAATACATAAAAGTAATTCACATGAAACATTTCGAAATTACTAATTCAATACAAAAATCATCAGACTGGAAATTATTATTTTTAAAAGTGTAAAATAAGGTAGTATAATTCGAAACTGGATTCAGTACAGTAAAATCATAATGTTATTCTAAAAAAATGTGTTTCGATATTGAAGAGTACACCTAATTTGATTTTTTCAGGACAAAAAAATTTATTTCCTTTTTTCTTAAAGTGAAAAACTGTCATTTTGAAGATACCCAGTCCCCTTTAAGACATGTGATCAGGTTAATTAATCATGAATATGAATATTTATTGCTTAGGAAAATTACCACATTCCGATGTATTTTATTTGTTTATCTTTCTCGTTAATCATTAATTGAACAGAAATCAGAAGGTGTCACTGATTTGTACTATACATGATACTTAAGTATTTTCACACGATTGTGACTGCACAGAATAGCGGACAAATATCGTAAGATTTTGGGAAAGTTTGTCAAAATAACAGCTGTTTGTTCAATCATATATCACGCTGTTTACATTCACAGCAGTGTCATATCATTAATTATATTTCGAAACACGCTATATATTGCAATTATGTTGCTCGTTGTAAATTTCTCATTAGAATAAGGAATAATGCTAGTCAACCTAATAGGAAAATCGGACATAAAAATTTATTTCAATTTAAATAAAATGCTACTTCTAAATATGAGTAAGATAAATGGATTTTGGCAGCTTGAAGTATTACTTTGTGGACTTTTTATCTAACAACTTCTTATACATTAACCTAGATTGGTAAGAATAGAGTACCTGTATAGAAAATCACACAGGATCTGTAAAGAATATTATTTAAATGCGTTTTTTTATAAAATGTTTTAAAAGCTGCTTATTTGATTTTACGTTTCTGTATTCAAATTTTTAAAACTGAAATTATTGCACAGTTTTCGAGTTAAAAAAATTTCAGTTTGTATGAAGAGATTTTGTTGCGAAATACTAGTTGGTCAAATGATTTTGATATTAAAATGTTTGAAAAAAGTTTTATTTAGTTGTAATTAATTCAAAATTAAGTAAGAGGATACGATGTTAATGATATTGAATGATTTTAATAGTTGAACGCATGAAATGTTTCGATTGTGTATCGGTGTATATAATATAACATATACATGCGCACACACAGATATAGATACAGATATATATATATATATATATATATATACGCATATAGATATAGATAGATAGATAAATCGTATACATCTTTTTTATATTCTGGTAGTATATCGATATTATTAGAAACTTTTGTTTCTTATTCCTACAGCCCGAGCAAAATGTAAAATGTGTAATTGTTTTAAGAAGAAATTTAATTTCTATTAAACATGATATATTAACTATTTTAGTATTACGGTATTATGAGAGTGAAAAACTTGTTAAGTTGTGTAAAAACTTTGATCAATAGGGCAAAAAGACTGGATTACTACTGGAGTACTATAAATATGCATTATTTAGTGTCTATTATCCGTATACCATCCTAAGTCAATTTTGCCGAATGATAACCGAATTTTTAAAGCGCTGATCTTCGATACCAGAGTTCGGGTGTTCGTATCCCACTGTGGCAAGGATGTTCGTAGCCATTCGGAAACGGCTTTAACACTAGATTTACGGATGTTGATCCTATACCTGTTTTTACTGAAATGAGCCAATTTGACTCATACAAGAAAATTGAAGTTTTTTGCAAAGAAAACAGTTCCAAATTAATTTTAATAAGATGTTTATTATCGAAAAAAATCATGGAAAACATTTTTTTACATATAAAATATGTTTTTGAAACACATTTTCCGCAAACATTTCTATTACATTTAGCACAATGTTTTCTACATATGTTTCTTTTGCCTGATTGTTGAACTTGACAATTCTTCCGTGCGTCAGTAGCATGAATTTCTGTCATTGGAATGGACGCGTTCTCGACTTCTTCTCTACATTTATTTCATAACTCTTCAGCTAATTGGAAAATAAAATCTTTTATTGAAATATTTACTTGAGTCGTCTCTTTATACAGAATCCAAGCATTGATAGCTGCTAAATCTAAAATGTTGTAGAAAACTTGTAGAGGCCATCTGCGGGAATGAGAAGAGAAACAATTCAAGTGAGACATTTGCCTAGGCCTGATAGTACCAATAAATTTCATGTTATGCGATTAACTGTTAAACCATTCTATGAATCAAATTGGTTCACAACCGTGAAAATAATTGTACCACATTTGATAATGCGAAATGAAGCGATCTCCGGGAAAGAGGTATGAAAGTTTACATATATTTTACTACTTAACTAAAAACCACCGTATGTTTTTGAAAAGTGATATTAAATTTCTATATGTATATATAATGATCAAAATTTTAAGGAGTCAAATTGGCTGGTCCGTGAATCTAGTGTTAATCAGTAAGTACTGGTCTCATTAGTCCTCGTGTAGCCAAAATGTAGACCTTAGTTCTGCAAACAAACCAAACAATTAAAAATAAATGCAGTTTGTCGTATATCACTAGTATATGTAATATACTAGTATATATGTAATAATCTTCAGCCTCTTTCATATGAAACCTATAAGATTGATATCTTATTATTATAGTACTAGCATATAGCCCATCATATGACGGGATCAGTAAAATTTTTAATATTCCAGAACTGTTAAGTACCCAATGAGGCAGGTAATAAAATGGTTTGTTTTTTGGCTGAGAATTATCTGGTTCACTCTCAATAGTTTATTTATCGTCATACTCCTCTAGAGTCTCCCGATCCTGTAATGCAGTTTAGAATCACATGGAATTCATTTAGTCAAACCATGTGGTTATGTATAACAAACAAACAAACTTCTTAATTTCCAAATATATATAAATTAAAAGTTAGATATTTAGTAGTCCTCGACTTATATGAAAAGAATTTATTGTTAATACCGATGATAAAATTTTCATTACAACAAAAAATAATCGATGATTGAATTTAAAATTATCACTTATATACTTAATCTATTATTTAAGTCAAATATAAAAGAAAATTATTTGCTTAATATGTAAGTTCAGCGATAAAACGTATGAAAATAATGCACGCGATATTTAAATAATTTAAAACAAGAAATGATTATATGAGATGGTTAAAGGAATGACGTCATAATGCTAGAAAAAAAAATGTTATTTTTACCTATTTATTACGTGAATAAATTGATAAATTTAATCGCCTGCCCTTAGCCGAGGAATCCATTCCAGGTACAACCGCTTCAAAAATTTGCCGACAGACACCTTAGGCTATTATTATATAGGGGATGTGTAGATATTGAAATTTACTTTCTTGAAAGTATACTGTATTTTAAGCTAGAACCAAAAAGTAATGCAATGTGAATAATAATTAAACGAAACATCTAAAACATTTTCTAAAAGAACAGGTTTCAAAGAGCAACTTAAAATATTGAAAAAAAGCTTCAAGGTTTACTAATCATATTTATAAAGTTTACTTTCATTATGTTATGTATTCTTGTATGTATACTCATAATATATATTAATATCAATATATATAAAACTAGTTTATATTTATTTTAATATATTATATATTATTATACAAAATCATTTACACTCCAATGTTCTATATGGATCAATTTAAATATTCCTTTAAAAATTAAAAAATAAATTAAAATAGATACAAAATATTTTTAATTACAAGCACATGCTTGATTTTCATTAATTAATTACATTTTAAAAATAAATTCTACACCGTACTGTGATCCTCACAAAACTTTCTTTTAGCACTTGTCACGTAACATTTATTAAAAAAATTCTAAATTTAGAAAATGAAATCATATGTTATTAAATACGTAGTGTCTTTATAAATTCATTTAAAAAGTATAGTGATAGAAAAGTTAGAGAAAAATTTTTTAAAACAAAACTAACATGTAAATGAAAAACATACATCCTCTCTGTACAAAATCATATGTATTTTATTTTCTCACCACGTTATATTCATTCTTAAGTTACAATTGCTATAATTCCTAATATTCTTTTGTTTTTTAAATTCTTATATTACAATATTCTAAAAACTATATACAATATTTAAATATAATAAAAAATATTTACTATATTTAATATATATATTTGTTCTGGTTTTCCTAATACATAGTTAAAAAGTATTCATATCTTCAAAATTTTAATAACCAAATATTAAATTATATTATTTTGTTTAAAAAATTTTTTATTCAGCTTATTCTACAAATAATCTATAATTAAATTTTAATAGAAACAAATATTATTTAATGTTCTAGTTTGAACTTTTTTTATAATATAAATTTTATATAACATTATCTATATTCAAATTTTATGAAACAAATTAAATTTATAAATATTTTTATAATGGAAGATCTATACACAACATTTAATTTATCAGGTTCATCTATGAATAAAATAATAACATATTCTGCTTTCTATTTTAAAATAATAAGAATACATAAAACATTAATATAAATTGCCTATTAG
>CM063505.1:40678884-40708884 GCA_032207245.1 Pardosa pseudoannulata
TTTATACAAGAAAGAATGTAATAATCCTTTTCTAAAAAGTGATAAAATTATATTATTTTTATTATGTAAGTATGTAAGTGTTTTTATTATATTTGATCGAATCTCATTAGAAGGAATATGTGTGCTCAAGATTTGTTGAACTTCGGTAAAGTACTTATGCGGGTGTATTAGAATATAAAATAAAATTCGAATCAAAAGTAAATTTCAGTTGAACATCTTCATTTGAAGGATAATAGCTCCTTTTCAAAGGCCACATACACTCTAAGAGATCGAAATAATACACAGCTGAAAGAGCTATTCGATGAAATGAAACGAGAGAGTAAATGAAAATAAATGAAACGTAAATTTAAGCAACTTTCAGTACTACAGCCCATTTTCATTAGTGCTGAGATAAAATTTTAAACATCATAGAGGGTTATTTACATAAGAAAAGAGAAATTCGTGGTATGAGTTTATTTGGTGATACACATAAACAAAGTACTCTAACGTAAAGTTTTATAAAGATATAGTTAGTAGTCATGATTTCACTATAAGCACTGCCGAAAATGGAAATTCTATTGCGTAATTCGAAATGTAAAAAGCCGATCCAAATTCTTAAAATTATAAATAAAATTTGAAGGGTTTTATATTGAAATTACTCATTTATTTAAATACTAGCTGCTTTGCACCCAGCCTTCGGTCTGGGTAATAAATGTTCCTATGTAAAGTTTTAGTACCATTATTATAGGTGTTCATATTCATAAACATCTTAAACCTCGTATTCAAGATTGTTCACGAAAATGATAGTTTATTTATAATGGATAATCACAGTTATAACTACTTATATGATCTATGTTGTCCGTAAACCGCTGTGTTATGATACCAAATTCCACAGTTTTCTCTATTAATTGACGCAGTAGTGTGTTATATTTGGCACCAATGGATTCATATATGTAGATATGCATAGCGTATAAACATTCTCGAAAATTTCTTTTAAGAAAAAATAGCTATGTATCCTGGTGTCCCGCAGATTATCTCTAATTTTGTGTTATTTTAGCGGTAGGTCAGTTGACACGTTCCCAACATTATCGGCGAAACCTACAGGGGTCTAATGATGATCGCTAAAATTAAATAGTAAATATTTTGGGAATGTATGAAGATTTCAATTTAAAATTTTAATAAAAATTTGTAGCCTGTTTTTAAATTGTCTATTATTTTTACTTTTCAATTTTTAAGTGTATTTTGTCATTTCACGATTGCTTGGAAAATCATAGATTAGTAGGTTCGTCAGATGGCTACATTTACAAACATTTACTAATTTGTTTTTAAATTTTTGACATATATGAAAGTAATATTTCTAAGAAAATGCGCAAGAAAGATGTATTGAATCGATATACTTACTAAAATAGAGCTAAAACATAAATGTTAATTTTTGTACAGTTTACAAAACAGATAAATGTTTCCAAAAAGTAATAATAAAATTTGCCTAAAAATTAGTAGGATTACTTTCTTTAATAACTCCCAATAATAATTTTGAATGTTAACCGAAATTCTATGAATATAACGAATCTAATATAATATATGTATTAAAATGTAACAAAATATCCTCCCTTAAAAATAAATGAAAAATAATATAGTTAGTAATAATACCTAAATTGCATAAAAGTTGTGCATTAAAATTACTAATAAAAATAATTAAATTAGAATTACGAAATTTTTATACATGAAAGAATGTAATAATTCTTTTCTGAAAGGTGATGAAATTATATTATTTTTATTAAATTAGTTTTTTACTATATTTGATCGAATATCGTTAGAAGGAATATGTGTGCTCAAGATTTGTTGAACTTCGGTAAAGAAGTTATGAGGGTGTATTAGAAAATAAAATAAAATATTAATCAAAAGTAACGATGTTAAGATGGAAAAACAACTTGATAGTATTTCCATCTGTTTTCAATGAGAAGGAAAGCTCGCTGAAAAAAAAATAATCTACAAACGATTTTTGAACTCCTTCAAATTGGAACGCTACGTATAAAAAGGTTAGATGGGCATATCTTTTTCCGTTCCAGTGCTTTCGAACAGCATTGCTCTCTTATTTTGACTTTTGCAAACGTTGCTATATAAATCGTTCATTTTCTGTCATATTCTTCATTTACAAGTTACTGTGTGTATTTGAAACTACTATTATCACCATGCAATCTCTTTCTCAATGTGTATTATCTACTTTGGCTTTACATTTACTTCTATAAATGTAAGATTACATTTTTATCTATGATATATGTGCATCTAGAATTTAATCCCGAATCTTTACTGTTCTTTGTAAAATGTACATATTCCATTATATGAATTAAATGATGGTGAAAACATACTTATCCTAGCATCTAAAATTCTATAATATTAACCTTATATATGTATTAAATTGTTATACGGTGTTCGGTGGACACGAGGGCTCCGCTACGGAGGCAATGAAGAATAATTAGTTTTTACGATTTGTTTTTGATCTTACGTTAAAAACTGAAGATTATTTGCATTGTCTCGTAGTAGCGCAGCCTTTGAGTTTGAAGACAAATTTTAAATTACTCCGCTCTGGAGCCCTCGAGTGCAAATAGTTAATTAACAAGAAATGAATTACTAAGGAAATTTTAATATTTATTCAAAATTATCTAAAATCTTAGTCTTTCCAAAAGTAAAAAAAATTCCTCTTAACATATACTATTTAAACCAAACAAAAAGGTTTTTTTTTTCAAAAACAGCAAGGATTTTTCCTAAACCTGGTTTGCAATGAACTTTGATATGACAAGTTTGCGGCAAACTTGCTTGACAAGCGCACTCTAACTTGCATGTCAAGTATGCTGCAAGTTGGAGGTATGGTGACTTCGAAGTTTGAGTAGACTTGCTGCAGTCTTGTTTCAAACTTGCAGACTTGACATGCTGTACTTGCTGCAGGTTTACGGGCTTGCAAAACAAGACTGCTGCAAGTTTTCTTCAAACTAAATTTGCTAATCTGGGATAGAGTCATCTAAGAAACTTTGAAATAATACTTTATATATAGAGAAAAGGGTTAATACCATTGAAGATAATTTAAAATTTATAAATCCTACACTGAAACGGCCTAAAAGGGAAAAAAAGAATTAAAATGAATATTTAGAAATTCTCCAAAAAGTTGAGAAAAATTCGCTTAAAATTAAAATTTTCAACATTGGTTTAACATGGCCCAATACACGCACATGAAAATGAAAACATTGTTAGTGAATTAATAGAATTAACACATCTATTTAATTTATTAGAAATTTTAGATAGTTGAAAATTATAGAGAAATGCTACTTTAAAAAATAACCACACTTGAATAATTAAAATAGTAAATACATTTAAAAAGATCTATAGCAGCTTGCGGAATGGTGTGTCTGCCATGTTTTCATTCTTGTCTTTGGCCGGGAAACTGCGAATGCGCTCGTTATCTTTACTCTCATGCAATTGGTCATAACAAAATTGCCACAGTTTTGCAGCAAAATTGCTTTGCAAAGGAGTGGTCGCTTTATGCTTGTAACGTCACAGCTCTAAAATAGGTAATTTGGTAGCGTGATGGTCGAGCAGGGTTCTTCATAGGCCTCACGAGGATGATACATCGAACACAAGCGAGGTGGAGATGAAAGAAGAATTTATTCTGGTATATACACATATTTACATCAGTTACATTCTCGGCACGGCTCATTCATCCTAGCCCGCCGGACAACATCTCCCAGCGTCTTCTCCCACACCAAACGACGCTTGGCCCTCGTGACGTCACTCGAAAAACCCCCACACCCCTCTGTCTTTTCTCGAGGAGAGGTTAGGGAGGAGAGAATGGAGGCATGGGGACTCCCCAGATAGCAAAGAACACGTTCTACTGACGTTAGAGCGAGCCGTAATGCACAAACAAATACATATTAAAAGTTTCCCAGTAGCGTTATGCTACATGCTCCGTCTAACTTGCAGGAGTTTTGCTACAAGTTTGTCGCGTCAAATTTGTTATGACAAGATATTATCCAGAAAATCTCAAACTTGCTACAAGTATGAATGCTATCTGGGGGCTGATACTTATCGAAAAGATATTTTTCGCTTTAAGTCGGAGAAATTACGATACGTTTTACACAGGCTTGACACAAGCGTGCGTTTGATGATTTGTGAAAGTGTCTTCCCGAGGAAGGGAAAATTGCGTGGATAATTATAAGTTAGATACACATGTGGATTGGCTAGATACACTCAGACGTTGGATTACACACGTGGATAATTGCTTGGACCAGACTTAAGACTAAAAGTCAAACTTCTTTAGTAGATCATTGAAACATTCTTAGTGGGAAAATTGCAAACAAGGGCATAAAGAATGCAACGACCGTTAGTTTTTTCCCGAGAGAATTACCAGATCGTTCATAATAGGAGTAAGTTTGCCACATATAAAAGTTTTTTAGTTTTGAGAAGTGCAGAATGAATGAGATCTCAATGAATCACGTCTTTGATTCAATTCGGATGGCTGGAAAGTTAAGATTAAGAAAAATTGAGTTAGAATTGGGAGAATTTTGAAAACCTTTATAGGCAATAGTTTTTGATATATTACACACACATTGTATACTTTTATACTAATCATTACTATAGCCGAATAATGGTAGAATAAATAGTAAGCATCCTTTCTTAAATCGTGTATTCTTTGAATCCTGCTGCTGACATGGAAGTTCCTTGCCTTTCTGAATCTTTTCTGAAAAGTAGATTCAACCCTAATTAATTATCATGTTGAAAAAAATTGACTGTAGTGATCTAGATGACACCGAACCTGTGCATAAGTAAAAGTTCATGCAAATTTGATGTTCTTACACACACAGTATAATTATATACTAATCATTACTATAGCCGAATAATGTTAGAATAAATAGTAAGCATCCTTCCTTAAATGGTGTATTATTCGAATCCCGCTGCTCCCACGGAAGTGCCTTGCCTTTTAGAATCTTTTCTGAAAAGTAGATTCGACCCTAATTAATTATCGTGTTGAAAAAATTGACCGTAGCGCTCTAAATGACACCGAACCTGTGCATAAGTAAAAGGTTATGCAATTTTGATGTTCTTACGTATCAGAACTTTTATAAAGAATATCAACAGTAAAAAATTATGTAACCTTTCCTTAACAAAAAATTTAAAAAAATATCTCTAAATATAAATATTTAAAAGAAATGTTTATTAGTGGTTACAGTTAGGCTGAAAAAAAAAACGTAGTTTGGCCTGCAAAAAATCGGTAAGAAAATATCGAATAACTTTGCATATTATCAAATACTTTTGACAGTTCTATTTTTAGATGAGTTTTTAACCCTACATTAGATGTTGAAAAGTGATCTTAGGGTGATGTTGCGTAGACGGCTATGCACGTACTTTCATCAAACTTCTCATAACTTTTGACAGACAAAAAATAACTTTGCAATGAAGGCCGAGAGATTTTATATTTTCTTTTCCCTTAAGTGATATTATTATTTTTTAAATTGAGAAGAACGCGTGCGAGTTGAAAATTAATCTTTCTTGCACTTCTTATCAACAACTGCTTTTAAAGGCTTTAGGTCTATACTTGGATGACCGTATGCAATTATTTTTTCGAACCTATATTGTAAAAATAATTAAGATTAAAAATCTTAAATATAACACAGAAATAAAATTTATATTATTGTTTTTCCACACTAAAAAATATTTTGTGATGTCGATTATTTGTTGAAGGCAAGGGATTTCGGGGAGAGTTAGCAGGTTTGAGCACCACTTTTAAGCGAATAGCCCCTTAAACCTGTAAGCCAATTGTTTAACTTTGAACGGAGGAAATCCTATTGTGAGAGACACAATAGACTGGTCTCTTTA
The DNA here is from genome assembly GCA_032207245.1 of Pardosa pseudoannulata. NCBI lineage: Eukaryota > Metazoa > Arthropoda > Arachnida > Araneae > Lycosidae > Pardosa > Pardosa pseudoannulata. Next base: position 40,684,732 of record CM063505.1, read on the forward strand.
ACTTTGTAAAGTACGTATGAAATTATTTACATTAACATGGATGATCTAATCAATGCATTAGAAAAGAAAGAATTATTTTAATGCATGGCTCCGTCATGTACACATTTTAAATCCAATTTAAATTTAATTTTTTCATTATTTCTTAGTTTTACTACTCTTTTATATATTTCAATTAAATATCTTGAATGTTAAAATGATTATACATTGATTTTAATGAATTGCTTTTTATTATTTAAACATAATTATTTAAACATTTGTTAAAATAATTAAGAGGAAAACCTAATGTGAGAGACACGATAGACTAGTCTCTTTAACTTTGTTAAGTACGTATGAAATTATTTACGTTAACATGGATGATCTAATCAATGCATTAGAAAAGAAAGAATTATTGAATTTTAATGTATGGCTTCGTCATATACACATTTTAAATCTAATTTAAATTAAATTTTTTCAGTACTACTTAGTTTTACTACTCTTTTATGTATTTCAATTAAATGTCTTCAATGTTTAAATGATTAAACATTGATTTTAATGAATTGTTTTTTTTATTATTTAAACATTTAATAAATTAATTAGGAGGAAAACCTAATGTGAGAGACACGATAGACTAGTCTCTTTAACTTTGTTAAGTACGTATGAAATTATTTATGTTAACATGGATGATCTAATCAATGCATTAGAAAAGAAAGAATTTTTAAATTTTAATGTATGGCTTCGTCATATACACATTTTAAATCTAATTTAAATTTAGCTTTTTCAATATTTCTTAGTTTTACTACTCTTTTATATATTTCAATTAAATATTTTCATTGTTAAAATGATTAAACATTGATTTTATTGAATTGTTTTTTATTATTTAAGCATAATTATTTAAACAAAAACAAAATGGGAATTTTTCAGCCACAGAATTTAAAAGTATTGCTACTCTACGTTAAAGAATACACACACCAAAAAATTGTTGAAGGAAATGAGATTTTTTTTCGTTATCCCTTGCTTTAAATAATCGTAAGCGATATTATTTTCGACTTCATATCTCTTATCCTTCCCTATCTCGAAATGGTGGTAAAGTTATTCTTGAAATTTTTATTTTAAGTGAGACATAAAATACTAAAATGAGAGAATAAATGCTTCACTACGATTGAAAGAAAATAGCATGCTTCAAACCGAAAGAAATGTCTCTATAATAAGCCCCATTATGGCTGTTAAAAAAGCCAAGGGCTTTCGAATATGTCCGTAAATCACTAAGAAACTTATATAATAGATGAAAAAGCAACAAACACTACAACTTTACTCATATTTTAGATTTTTACAAGCGAATTTTTTTTAAACTTAACATTTTTAAAAATAAAAATGAAGGATAATAATTTCACATTGCTGTAAAACTAAATCTCTTAAAATATAATTTTCTGATTCTTATACTTCAGGACTTCTTTGTACGCTTATTAAATTTTGCCTATTTTTATTTTTTTCCAGAAGCACTGTAATAAAGGAAAATTGCAGAGTTCAGATTTGAACGGATTATCTCATTCTGCCCATTCGAATGTTGAGATTTCAGAGTTATGTCTTCCTGTACATACAGGGAATGTTTATTTATGAAACTTTAAATAGCCGTTTTGACTGGTCCTGGTATTGACTACTTTCTTCTTGACGTCTACGTATATGTACATACGTATCTCGTATAAGTCAAAACATATTAGCTGTAGATGTTCTAAATTTTGTATTTAAGATTTTTTTAATTCTAGTAATGTACCTCTTTTTTATGATTGCAAATGAAAACTCAGTACAAAGGACATATTCAATATAACGTATATAACGTTCTGGGTCATAACTCATAAATGATTAGCTGTAGAATGTTGAAATTTTGTATACAGAACTGGTATAACTTCTAATAATGCTTCTATTTTATTGAATACAATTTGTACTCTATATAACAGAAACCGAAAACGACTACCCGCAGAATGTTGAAAAATTTCATAAAGGATTGGTATGAAGTCTATTTGTGTACCCTGTCCTTTGATTACTATATCCACAGTCTATAACGAAAAAAAGGCTAATTTTGCATATATAAATGCCTGGAGCTTATTTAAAGAACAATGATCCGTAAGATGTTTAAATTTTGTTTTTATAAATTTTAATAACATCTAGTTGTGCACCTTTGCTTTTGATGGCAATTATAGCTATATAACGAAAAATATCATTATAACGGCTATCAGCTCGAAATATTTACAACAAAGCAAACTTCAACCTCAAATATAATGGCACATTCATCTGCTCTTATAACGTTCAATTTCCTAAAACAAAAATAAAAGCATTATTTATGGTGAATAACTTTGAAATTTTATTGTTTATTACTTTCTGATAAGTAAAGGAAGTTACACAGTCGCGAAAATCTTTGTTTAGAAAAAAATATGTATATTAAGAGAAGCCTCAATAAAACGAAACTTAAAGATGCTACATACTGTTTGATGGCAGTATTTGGAATCTGCAAAAATAACACTGTTGCTTTGATAAGCGAAGATAAATTTTAATCTTGAATATATGTACAAATATTTTTGATTATGCATTATACAAAAGGAAAAAAAGATATATAATATTATAGGCTTACAACGAAGTTGTGTTTTTTCCAAATCAGAGTTTTTCTCATTTAAAGTAATTTAATTGCATATATTTAAACGTAACGTATTTAGTTTTCACTCTAATAAGCAAATGAAACGAATGAAAAAGGATTAATATTAACATCCTTTAGACGCATTCTTTGTTGAATTTTCTTATTGAATGTAATTATCTCAGTTCATAATTTATGAGATCCATTAACACAATTTTACTTTATTCCAATATCATTCTTGTCAAGTTCTTGAGATTGCGATAATTCATTTTGAACACTCAAACAGAGAATCCCATATTTATTCAAGGGAAAACAGTGTCTAATACTGAAAATGTGAAAGAAATAAATTTTTTTCGCTTCTTTTAGATTGTCCAACACGAGGCACAGCTTTTTCTCATCCTTCTATGCGGTGACATTCTTTTCGTCGAATTTTCTGTCCCGTAGCCTTCGGAAGTACGATGGATGGGTTATCTCTCGGCGGTTTTACCCTCCGGCATCTCGTAAAAATTCCCGCCATTCCTCTGCTTCATGTCGAAATGTCTATGATATGTTGGCTGGCATTCACTTAAATTCCCTCTTAACTAAAAAAAATTGTTTGGTTTTGTTGTAATGTACTTACAACACTAACACCAGTGTCTGTTTTTAAAGGGGAAGAACAGTAAAAAGATGATTACCTTATATTTGAACCTTATCCTTATATGATGATGATACCTTATATTTGAACTAAAACATTTATTATATACACTAATTATCTACAGACATTATTTCTTGATTAATATCTATATATAACATTCATTACTCGACATTTATCATTACAACAATTCACTAATTTCTTTTTTGTTTTTATGCGTTATTCCTTAATCATAAGATTCCGAGACCCAAGGTAAAGATTATGAATAAAATCAAGTTTACCTCCAGGAATTACAGGGGAGAAGGCTGGGCTTTCATCAGCTTTTGCGACGGTGCTTTTGCGGACTTCGGGCGTAAAGGGCGTCGGTACTGGCGTAGCGGCCGTTATTTTGCTGTACGTCTATGCTGGCATGCGGGTTCGGGACTCGATTGCTGGTCCGGGCTCTGGATGTCTAGAAACTCTTCAATCCCGATCTAGACTCATATTTCTCCACTTTCTTTCCCAACTCATCGCCTCGGTTTTGACGCCCCTGTTTTTTCTTTGACAATTGCTTGTTGGTGAAATTTTCCCCTCTTACACCCTCTTCGGGTGTACAGGTGGGCTCATTAAAATAGCCCCTTTTGTGAGAGCCGACATTATTTTTTAGCCCCTGCCCTCATAACTCACGGTTACATCTCTGTGAGAGCTTGACCGTTACGTTGTGCCATTCCGTGATCTATAACTCCTAAAATACGAAGTCAACAGCTGCACCTAAATTCTTCTTGGAAATTTCTACCACAGCTGTGCATGCACATGCTGACTATAGTGGAAAAGTACCTCGGTACAGGTTTCTTGAAGATTTTTTTTTCTTTGTGACCGTGACATTGGGATATAAAATTAAGAATATATCATTGAAAATTCTCCAGATAATTGGTTTGTTTTAAAGCTCTACGGTCTACTTTTTTCCAACGCGAGGGATAATGAGACAGGGACTTACTGCTTAAATCCGATTTCGAACGGCTATGAACATCCATGTTACAGTGGGATTTAAACCCACGAACTCGAATACCGAAGATCAGAACCTTAATCATTCAGTCGAGCCGCTCTAGCTCAGTCGGCAAAGGTAAAGCTCTCGTAACTGGAGGGTCACGGGTTTGGAGTCCGAGCCGTCCTAAGATCCGCTGAGTTTGTTAAAGGTGATTGGGACACGTAAAATATGTCCATGGTCACAATCAATATCTCTGGTGGTATCAGGACAAGTATATGGGTCTTCTGCTTAGTCGCTGCTTCAAAAGTACGTGGACCCTGTTGAGCATAAGTTACACATTCACCCTTGAGGTGCTCGTCAAAACGAAAGGCGAAACCCTTTGCTTTAATACGAAGTAACCTCCAGCTGAATCGAGTTTAATTTGACCAAATGGCGGCAACAACAACAACAACAACTATTGAGCCATCTTTCGGCATGTTCCAGATGAAATTCGGAAATCCATGCCATATTAAGTGTTAACCTTTTCTGATTAAATGGGCATATACGTCCCAGATATTAGATTTCATTTACAACTGTGTGAACAAAACCCACTTTAAATCGATCTTTACGTGTTAAGTGGTTCTTAACAGTAGATTGCCCGAGATTTCTTGTATACCTATATTTCCCCAAAACAGTCAAAATGACTGCATTGTGAAAAAATAACAAATATGTAAAGAAATTTGTTTAAAATTAATTTTTAATATTATATAATAGGAGGGCGGAAGTAACTACAATTATTCATAAACCCATTTATATGTTATAGAAAAAGTCACCAAATTCTAAGAAATTGTGTCATTATATTTCATAATTGTTTTTCTAATTGAAATTAAAAAAACAGTCAAAATGACTGCCTTGGGCAATCTAGTGTTAAAGAGTTTTCTGATAAGTACAAGAAGTAAAGCAATAGCAAAAACAAAATCGGTTTAGAATAAAGTATGTATATTATGAAAAGTCTCTATAAAACGAATATTAATGCTGCGGCTCTACTTCAGATGAATATTACACGAATACTTTGAGAAAATTAACTTTAAGTTTTAAAAAAGTTTGCAAATGATAGTTTAGGTGATGCATAAAAAAACTATAAAATATTATGTTTAATGCGTAAGAGAAAGTAATGAGTTGTCCAAATCAGATTTTTTTTTCTCTATATTAAAGTAATTTAATACTGCTGTATATATAGTTTTTTAACTAGCAAAGTGGCCGAACGATGTCAGAATGGGTTAATCGCTGCCCTATTGTACAGCAGTTCATTTGTTCGAATCTTGGTAATGGCATGGATGTTTGTATCCATTCAGAATAAGCTTTAATTAGTAGGTCTCTTAGCCATTAGCTCTCGTATAGTAAGAAAGTAGACGGTAGAGCTCCAAATGAAAAAAAAAACACTAAAAAGCAAAAGAAAGGAATCAGAAAGAAAGCTTAACAATAAAAATATTTAGAAGCATAATTTTTAAAAATTATCTGTGAATATATGTAATTATTTCAGTTCACAAATTTTTGTGATCATTAGCATAATTTTATTTTTGTCAAGTTCTTGCGTGAGTCAAATATTCAAACAAAAAAAAAAAAATCCAATCTTTACTCAATGAAACACAGTGTCTAATACGGAAAATGGAGATGAAAAAAAAAAACTTTTCAGCTTTTTCTAGATTGTCCGAAACGAGACACTGGTTTTCCTCATCCTTTTATGCGGAGACATTTTTTTTCTTCGAATTTTCTGTCCCGTTGCCTTCGGAAGTACGATGGATGGATTTTTTCTCGGCGGTTTTACCCTCCGGCATCTCGTAAAAATTCCCGCAATTCTTCTGCATCATGTCGAGATGTCCATGATGTGTTGGCCAGCTTTCACTCGCTTCCACTCTCAACTAAAAAACAAATATTGTTTTGGCTTATTGAAAGGTTTTTTTTCATAGTGACAGTGGGGCGTGGAACTATTAGCAACTATTTTAAACCTCAATGCATGAGGAAAAATGCATGAGGTAGCAAGGAATGTGCATCACGAGAGAGAGTTTATATTGCTGTGTAGTAAAGAAGCTACAGATGAAGTTTGGAAATCCGTGTAACATTCAGTTTTCACTTACTTTCATAATTTTCATCGTAATTAATCTAAATGAAAAAATATTCAGTCTGAGTACAAAAAGTATTTAATGGAATGAAATGCAAAAATTTTAAATTTCTTCGCAATAGTTTTGGGATCACCTGAGGCTATATTATTTCTCGAAATTTGAATTAGTTTTTGTATAATTAATTTATATGCAGCTTTTAATGGTTAAGATTTAATGGTACAGAATCCAAGAAATAATAAGCATCGTCTTAATCTCTACTATACAAAAGGTTAGTCGAGTATACCGAAAATATGCCAACAAGCTCAGTGGCACGAGATCTAGACCCAAAGATTGTGGGTTCGATGCTCGCCATGACGATTAATGCAAAGTATGGATTTTTAATTTAAAAATGCCATATGTTCTCGAACATTCTAGATCTTTCTTTATTATGTAAATTAGTTATTTCTCGAATATTCTGTTCGGGTATAAAAGCTGATACCCACTAGTTGAAGGGACCTGCTTGATCTTGCAAGGTTGCGAGTTGCTACTTAACTGAAATAAAAAATCTGAACTGAAATAAAAATCGTCTGTTAGGTTAAACGGTGTGTTCATTTGAATCTTCGTGACAATATTATTAGTGATTAACAATGTGGTTTTAGAAGAAAAGATCAACAACAGGGTAAATTTTTAACTTAATATAAGTGATTGAGAAGACTAGAGAAGTTAACATTCAAACTCATTACTTGTTTATTGACTTCAGAACAACTGAAGACTCTGTGAACAGAAAGTTACTTTTACAGTCAATGAAAGAGTTTAATATACTCGAATATTTCATTAGGTTGGTCTCGATCATTTTGAGTGAAACTAATCTAAGATACAAAATACACAACGATTTGTCGGAACCTATCGTCTTTTCAAATTGTCTTAGGCAGGAAGATGCACTGGCTTGCTTAATTTTCAATCTTGCTCTCCAAACGATTGCTATAGACTCTGCAATTAACACATTGTGTGCGGGTACATTTCGCAGCGGAATTGTACCGGGAGCGGGCGTTTTGCGAGTAAATTTAGTTGTTCAGTTAAATCTCAATAGATCGAAAATTATTTAATTTTCTAACCAACTTTTCGTATTTTATATTGAAATAAACAAATATATAAACAGAAATATATAATTAACAACTATAAGATTTTTGTAAACTAGTGGATTTAATGGATAAATTTATAAAAATATTGTAAATATGAAAAATCAAATAGAAATAGTAGTATATAGTTTTAATTTTTTCCCGTTCTGTGGTTCCGCATCGACTAATGTAAAAACTAGTTTTTATTTGTCTAAATTTTTACAGAATCTATGTAGTAGACAAGAACATTCGGCTTCGTTTTCCTGTATATACCGTTATTTTTGTACCCACAAACAAACCATGTTGTTACACTAACCCGTACTAATACGTGTCCCGCACTCAAGTATCAATCGTCACAAAACGTACTAGTACGTGTGCAAATCGTTGCAAATATTTGCAAATGCGTATGGCATTGTCATAGTTGCACGGACTCCAGGGGATCTCAAACAAGCCTTCCTTTCCTTGGAAAATGAGGCGAGGAAAATGCATATTTCAGTTAATCAAACTAAAACTGATTACATGACGACTACCAAATGTAATGACATCTATCTTGATATATTTGAAGCAGTTAGCAGCTGCACCTATTTGGTCTCTGAACAGAATGTTGGTAATAATGTAACGACAGAAATATTCAACAGAGTCACTGCTGGCAATGAATGCCTCTATGGAATGCACAAATATTTAACGTCTAGTCTGATTAGCAGGAAAACTAAACTACTACTCTATAAAACTTTGATTAGGTCCATAATGACTTATGCGGCTGGAACTTGGACGATGTCCGAAACTGATAAAGAAATATTAAGAGTCTTTGAAAGAAAAATACTTCGAAGTATTTTGGGAGGCATAAAAAGTAATGATATTTGGAGAAGAAAAACAAACTTAGAAATTTATAAATTATACACAGAGTCAGTATAATAAAATTTATTTCAGTTGAAAGACTGAAATGGGCAAGACATTTGACCAGAATGGAAGATGGTCGAGCCACCAAAAAGATCTTCAATACTAACCCAACTAAAGCCCGAAAATAGTGAAGACCAAGGATACGGTGGATCGAGGGACTCGAATTAGATCTGAAGGTACGCAGAGTCAAAAACTGGATACGTCTGTCCAAGAAGAGGCCTGCTTGGAATTTAATTCTAAGGAATTCCATGGCCCACTCTGGACTGATTCACCACTAAAAAAGAAGATAAGCTGCATTTTAAACTTAACGAATTGTTGGATAGTGGGAAATGATACCAAGGTATGCAATCCTCAGTCTCTGACATATAAACATGGTCTATCTGGTAATATATATATATATATATATATATATATATATATATATATATATATATATATATATATATATATATATATATATATATATATATATATAAAAATAAATCTGGGTATCCATTTTAAATTTCATCTTTAAATTATTAACCCTTTGAGGGACACCCATAGAAACTTTTTGGTTTCCAATGAAATTAGTTTATAAATGTTACCTATGAACCTTTTAAATATGAAACATATGAAAAATAAATTATATTACTTGAAGAATAAGCAAGGGATAATTCTATTGCGTAATCACCACCCTTGGAACAGTATGAAAATGACACATTTTTTTAATAATATTTGAAAAATATTTAATAATTTTTATTAAAAGAGTGTATAAATCAAATAAATTAGAAATTTGTAAGTGAGGTTTAAAGAGGTAATTTTTGCTTTTAGAATCTGGTTTTGATACTGTGATTCTAAAAGCAGGTTTTGACATCAATAATTAAGAGAAGAAAAAAATAAGTGTCGATAGTTTGATGTATCAAAAAATTGAACATCAAAAACTTTTTTCTATCAGACAAAAATTTTTAACAACCGGTATATTATATACACCAGTGCCCTTTAAAGGGTTAAACCTCAATTTAAGTTAAGTCCGATTTTTTAACGATTCTTTTATGCGTAAGAGATTAAATAATTCTTATAACCTAAATGTTTCAATCAACAATATAAAACCCATATATGTTCAAAATGTATTTTTACATAAATTTAATTGTGATATGATTAATTATACGTAAAACGTCTAAATTAAGTGTATGTGTACAAAGTTCCATTACTCTAAGTTGATAATTAAAAAAATGTTTTTAACGTTCTCTGTCCCATTTAATGGCTTGAAGTGCACAATTTCTTAAAATTTTTCTACATTATTTTTACGATTATACTTTATAAATGTTATTTAAAACTAACACCAGATTTTTTTTGTTAAAATGCCTAATATATTTAACCCGCCTATACATTTATCTTTTACGAGGCATAAAATCTAATTTTTGTTACCATTTTATTTGTGCTCTTTTTTATTGAAATTATATCAATCAGTTTCTTTTATGTTTTTTGTTTATGGAAATATTAACCTTTTACATGCTAATGTTCCCGTGTGCAAACATACAATTTAAAACTGAATTAAAAGAAAATTTTAGAAACACTGGCATGAAATAAATTTTAACTACGAAGACATGCCTGCATTTATATAACAATTACGCTTTAGAAACAAATTCTGCAATGTACAGAAATTTACATTAAAACCTCTTTTGGTAACATTTTTCAAATATAGCAAAATTTAAAAATTCTTAAAACATAGAAAATTAAAATTATTTAAATAACATTTACTGAAATCCATAAACTTCGCTGTAATGATAAAAGATTATGTATGGAAACATACAGAAAAATGATTTTAAAGAAAAAATTGTATGTCCTGAAATGGGTACATTGGCGTGTGACACTATTCACAATTACATGCATATTTTATTTCGATTGAGCCAATGCTCCCAAATTGGAACATGTCAAATATCACTAATATTTTTTTCGAAAATTTCCTTTGCTATATGTTGTATAATTGCATCGAATAAATACCACTTCTGGTTCTTCGATTATAGTACGGCATTTAAAACGTTGAAAATTAAATGTATTACTGTATCTAACACCGTTTACACCCTAGTCAGCACCAAACAATTGCCGATTGGATAGGGTGCTGCTCTACGGTATCGGAGTTCGTTGGTTTGAACCCCACAACAGACATGTATGTTCGTAGACATTTGGAATAGGCTTTAAGCAGTAGGTCCAGTTCTCATTAACTCTCGTGTATCAAAACAGTAGTGGATCGAATAGTTAACGAATTTCGAATTTGAATAATCACAAATCTTAAACTTTGGGTTTTAAGAATTATCTTGAAGTTAAATAATAATGGTAGATGTTTAACAGTAATGAAGAATCAAATCTGGTAACTGCTTGCCTTTTGTTTATTCTTGGGATTTGCCTGAAGAATCTGTAGAAATTGAATTAGCGATGAAAACAGAAAGCGGCTGTTTACCACACTTTCTTTTTATTATTAACACGTCACGATGAATAGAGAATAAATGGAGCAATGAATAAAGAATTATAAATTATGTTAGGTTGTAAACACATGTTTCATAGATGAATAAGAATATAATACAGGAATATGAATAGAATTACACACATTTAAAATCCAACGCCGAATCTTATCAGACTAGTCTGATCACACATATAATTTTGTTTTTACCATCGCTGAATAGCGCCATCTAGCTTTCGGAGGCGAAATTAATCTAACAAGTATAACATATCCCTTATAACTAACCACACGTTAGTCATTGAACACGGGCAGAAAATACTCTCTTATCGGTGTGTTTATATATTCCAAAAATATTTATGTACGTTACTATTCAGAAAAAGAAAGGCCTTCGGGATATTTCACAGAGCCATGTGAATGCGCAGTTATTAGTTTTAAATTTTCAACACGGGAGCAAAGAAATATTCTGCAAAGATGGAAAATAATTATTCATTCCTATTTGCACTCCCTTTGGTAAAATATTTCTGTCGACTGTGATAAAGACGGAAGTACCGAACATAAAATAAACAGAAATATGTTCTTTTCGAAACTGACAGATAAGAGGAAATGTCTCTTTAAGCCTTTGCTGCAAACTTCAATTTTAAATCACTACTTATCTGTGGAACACAGCGGAACAGAAAGAAATTAGTTTGTTTCGGAGGAATTATGCATGAAACTTATTTTATATATGATATTTTTAATGTGTCTGGTACCGTTTCAAACGCAACCCACTTTCTGTCTGGTATGACATTAATCATTACCTCACAATTGGTACCTCCGTAAAGAAATGTGATGTCGACCCTGAAATTCTCAGAGCCTATTCTTTGGAGACCATCACTGCAAACTATCAAAGTACCGAATGGCTCCATATTTATACTGATGGTTCTGCAACGGAGGGTGCGGCTGGGACTGATTTATATCGTAAAGGATTCTTCATTGAATCTTATCTTGTGGGCACTAATGCCACTAACTTTGACTCTGAAATTGATGCCTTAAGGCGAGCCATTCTTAATTTGCTAAATCTTTGAACTCCTCTTAGGAAGGTTGCTGTTTTTGTAGACTCTCTGTCCGCAAATTTGGCTGTAACTTCACACGAATCAGTGATTTCTTTCATGTTAAAGAAACTAAGAAATATTTTAGTCAGGGAATTTCTGTTGGCTGAGAAATTTTAATTTAATGGATTTCTAGTAACTGCGAAATTCCAGGGAATGAAAAAAAAAAAAAAACATGTAACCTGCAGCAACTACTTTTTACTCCATCTTACCAGCAAATCTGTGGATCTATTAACCCCTTCGAGGTTCATTTTATTTCGGGATTTTGGGTCAAAAAATGTCAAATGTTTATGCTTATTTCATACATACATAGCTTTTTAAACATAATAGCATCATTCCCATACAAAATTTCCAAAAAAATAATGTAAAAAATCAAATTTAAATAAATGAGTAATTTAAATGTATAGTTGGCTTTGAGTGCGTCAGAAATAATTAGACTTTGGAGTGAATTCACACTAACTATAAATATAAAGCTTAGAATACCTAGCTTTTATCTCGAATTAAATTTTATTTATATCCTTTGCATTTACCTAAATGATTATGAAATTATTAATCAAAATTTGATGATGTATGATATTGCGGCAACGCGCTCGCAAACTCTATGGCCTTCTCGGACTCCATGGCAACGAACGTGCATTAACTCTGGAAGAAGCGCCACACGAAAACAATAAATTTATATATACTGACTGGAGCCATTTTGTGAGCCTCTGTAATACAATCGGACACATGGTACTGCACAGAGTCCAACATCGCAATCTGTGCAATAGAACCTTGTTTATCCCCTTACCTTCTTCCCTCAGCTGTCTCTCTCTAAGCAGTAAATAATCTGGTAGCCAGAAAAGTAAACAAAATCATTCGAAACCATAAAAAGAGCATGTGGGATAATTCGTGAAAGACTAATTGCACAGTGTAAAATTTCACAGTGTCCGAGCTACACTCGGGATGAGCCAGGATGGTATATTTCGCCTGCCCGAGTTCAGCTCGGGAAAAACCGGGAAGGGGTTAATCTAAAAATACAAAGGTCCCTGCAAAATAATGAAGTTGAAGCCGGAGCAGGTAAAGCTTGGAGTCCTTTGCTGGGTTCTCCACTGCCCATGAACCTTCCTCGCTCGGTCATCATAGCCAATTTTAGAATTGTGTCTGGCCATGACATTTTGAAAAGGGCACCTGTGCCGGACTGGAGTAGTGGATAGCCCTGTTTGTGTTATGTGACCTTCAGAAATTGTTATGGATTTTACTCACTTGACAAGCTGCCCAGCGCTTTCTTACTTGAACTTTTCTACTTACAACATTCTTTCCAAGGCTAGTTTTTATTGGGTCAGAGGGCTTATGGCCGATGCGGTCGTAGTAAAAAAAAATTAAGTACCCCATACTATACACAACGTACCACATATACGTTGAAAATACTTATCACAGTATATGATACGTATATGGAACGCATATGATACATTGTGTTCTGTGTGGGACGAACTTAGGTAAGGAACGAGTTAGGTACTAGGATTATACCTTACATCTCTTATTAGACATACATTTGTTAATAATGTGTGTAATTTCTTTAACGGAGAGTGGCAGCGAAATCTAGTCTCTCTATACTTCCGATTTCATGATACTCCACATTTTAATCTATTTTATTTTTTAAAGGATTGGATTATATGCTAATATTTGGGTTTTTAGTGGGCTCACCGTCTTTGTCTTTATACTGTTTTACTTGCTTTTACATATGATTACTTTTATTGTTTAATTTCCTTGTAAAGACTCTTACTCCTTTTACTTGCCTTTTTTGGTCTTGGTTTAAGTTTTATCATTCTATATCCCGCGAGGATTCAGTGTCATTAAACGCTATACAGCGTAACTCAACTCGCAGTGAAACTACCTGCTAATTTTTTTCTCTTCATGTTAAAAATACTTGAAGGTTTGTCTTTACTGTTTTTGACAATGAGGAATTTTCACGTTTTCTAATTTTGATTTTAAAGGATAGAAGACAAAAAAGTAAGCAGGACAGTAGCTATTTTTCTTTCATTTGGGGGCCTAATGAGTGATTTCTTATGGGTTTTATAGCGGACTCTTTAACGTCTCTCAAAAACGATACTTTTTCTCCGCCGAGTTTCTGACGCCATCGTTCATGTAGACACCGAGCGCCTATGCTGTTTACATGTTAAAAGGCGACTTTTAAATTTGTTTTTGTGTAAAGTATCGCATATAATAGAAATTTTTTGTTATGTCTGGCATTAAAAAATCATACTCTAAATATTGTATTGTGCCACTCTGTAAAAATACAACAACTAATTGCAATGAGAAGATATTTTTCAGCGTCCCGAAAGACCCACATACACGTAAAATCTGGACAACTGCGATAAAAAGGGATAAGAAATTAAACCCCAAATTATCATATAAATCATCTTTATGGGTTTGTGAAGAAAATTTCTCGATAAGTAAATGCTTACTTTTGTTTAAATATTACTAATTTAGAACAATTAAAGTATATAAAAATACATCTATACCTTTAAAAGGATTGTTGATTAACCACTGCTATTTAACTTTTAAAACTGCTAATTTTCGAGTATTATCACAGAGTTCAAGTACAATAAATATTTTATAAAGCATATAAATATCGAAAAACATATAAATATCTAAAGCATATAATTATCTAATAAATAACTCGGGGGAGGGGAAGGTTATGTATTTTCAAGGTATTATAAATATTTTCTTCAGAGATGCATACTTTCTTGTGTATCAAATCACAGTGATATTTTTCGATTAAATTGGTGACTAATTTGAAAAAAAGTATAATATTTTTAAAATACTTAATAATAATATTACTTTAAAAATTAAATTTAATTTGAGAAATTTTATACATTTTTTAATTTGACATTAATATTAAAGGCAATAAAATTGTATTGCTATTTAAAAATGTATAAATAATTAAGTAAAGCCGTTTAAAGATTTTAAATTTCTTTTCATCATATTTAAAATATCTAAGAATTGGTTTGGTTTTGGAGTGCTACGGTCTACTTTTTGCAACACGAAGGCTAATGACACCGGTCTCACAATAAATACCTCCTCTAATTTTTATTTTAATATTACATCCGTCTCTATTTATAAAAAACGATGCTACTACAAATGTGTGTATATGATATATGTATATTTATTTGACTTGTTTGTGTTTACAAAGAAAAGAGCTGTGTTTAGCATGAATAAAGTATTAATACATGTTAAGTAAAATTGGAAAAAAATATAAATGATTTTACACACCTTTGGGTTTTAATTCCTCATATTTCTGCTCCCATAAAATCCGGGTTTTTTGCCAAGAAAGAAAAAATTGACATGCTGTCAATTTTCGGGAGGTTGTCTGATTGGTAAATCCAGGTAGAAGAGACATTTATGACAAATTGAGATAACTAAGCTATCTAGATCGATAAAATAAACCTTCAGGTTTAAATAAAAATAAATTTTGATAGCTAGAAAATTTCAGGAACTTTCAAAAACAAAATCGGAAAATAGTGCGCGCTTAAAAGCAATACAAAAATATTGGTCTGCATGAACGATGACATCACAACCAATCACGGAGCGTTTTGATGTCACGTGATTTTCGCTTAACTTTAAAATTAATTTTTTAAATGATGGACCCAGTTTTTTACATTTTTGAGAACATTTTTGGAATCTACGAGTCTGAAATTATCAGAAAAACACTAAGTTGTTCGAATCCCCCACACGTGCAAATTCCTCATTAATATTATTAACCCCTTGACATACAATGACGGATCTGACTCGTTGCGCATTTCATTTGCCGTTGTAGACTTTGACGACTCTCGTTCGTCGAGCGCTATCTTCGGCGAACGCCGGGCGGTATATTATTGGTTTTTTTCTGTGTTTCGGTCGTGCATCGATGGTATTTTGTTCAGATATTTGAGTGATCACTGGTGCGTTAGGCAAGCCAAATTAAATGGTCGATGCACATTTTATCTGTATGTCAAGGGATTAATAGAAGGTGGAGGTACAAATAATTTAGTTTTATATTGAAATATACATGTTTAAACTTGTTTTACTTGGAAAAATCAATATTTTTATTTTTGCTCCTTTCTTTTTTATTTTTCGAACCAAATAAAAATACATACCTGAAACAGCACTTAAAAATTATTTTAATGATACTTATTCTTCATTGTTCTTCTAATATACTTAGGATTAAAAAGAAGTACTATTTTTTTTTGCTATACAAATCTCTATCCCCCGAAGGAATGTAAAAAATTGTTTCTTACATTTTTCGTTTGTATGATTCATAGATAACATTTATAACCTAATTTTATTAAATCTCATAGAATTTTTAATCACAACCATTAAAGGGCTATGAAAGCTATTTGAATCTGCTAAAATAAGTCAAATGGGTTTTTGCACTTCTAGAAGCCTCAAAATAGAACTGGATTCAACTTGGTCTTCCGAAAAAATTTCTGAGGAGTTCTGTGGAAGATTATCATGTAAAATGATCTTTAAAAATAATTTTAAATATCTTCAGATATTTCAGATAAGCATGCTTTGAAATAAAATAACAGCTTCAGGAAAGTCATTAATGTGATTTAATTTAATATTAGTTTATATATAATTTTGAATTTATGTTATTCAAACTTAATTAAAAGATTCTGCCTGTTATTCTGTAATTTAGTTTCTAATTTTTGGATTGTAATAAATCGTTCTACTATTATTCACTAAAAATATTCCACCGTGGGATGGCGTGAAACAAGACTAGGCCCAGTCAGACCATTAATATCTTTTTATGTTAGAGTAGTTATTTTTTATTTTAGGTTTTATTTCACCAAGCCTTCCATTAATTGAAATACAAAAGAAAATAGCTAAATTTCATTTTTCAATTAAACTTATTTCCTCTTCTTGAAAAAACACACAACAAGTGAACTCAGTCGGCAAAGGCAACGCTCTTGTAACTGGAGGGTTTCGGGTTCGGAATCCGAGCCGTGCTAAGATCCGCTGTGTTCATTAAAGGTGTCTGGGGCACGTAAAATATGGTCGTGGTCACAATGTCCTCCAAGCTCTCAATCAATACCTCTGGGGTGGGGTGGGCCAAGCCTATGGGTCTTCTGCTTGGCCCCTGCTTCTAAATTACGAGGACCCACTTGAGCATAAGTCGAATTTTCACCCTTGAAGTTCTCGTTAAATCGAAAGGCGCACCCCACCGCCTTAAATCGAGTAGCCTCTGGGTCAAACCTGTTAGGTTTGACCAAGTGGATAAAACAACAACAACACAATACAAAGAGTGGAAAGTAAAAAATACTATATAAAATTACGAAGTTTTCTTCAAAAATATCATAAAACTGGAAGGTTATAGAATAATGAAGTAGAGAGAACTTGCCGAATGGGTATTTATCTACTCTGCTCTTAGGTACCGGAGTTCGAGTGTTCGAATTTTACTGCTGGCCAGAATGTTCGTAGCCGTTCGAAATAGGCTTTAAGTAGTAGTCCCGGTCTCACTAGACATTTTGTAGCAAAATAGTAAACCAAACCGGTCTCAAACCAAACAACTGATGGCCGAATGGTAGAGCGCTGCTCTTCGGAACCAGAGTTCGCGGGTTCGAATCCGTCTGATGGCATGGATGTTCGTAGCTGTTCGGAATTGGCTTTAAAGAGTAGGTCCTGGTTTCATTAGGCCTCATGTGCAAAACAGTAGATCGTAGTGCTTCAAACCAACCCAAACAACTTGAATGCAGTCTACTAAATGATGTACTCATCGGTAAACCAAGTATGAATTACAAATGCCTAGAGGCTGATGCATATGCACACCTTAACCAAATATTTGCTACAAGTCTTCTTTGTGATTTATCAGATGGAATGCATAACCAATTGTTATAAGATACTAACAAATTATAGTATAGTGACTGAGGAAATGCTTAAGATATTAGTCAAAATGTGAAATTCAATCTTCATAAAGCTAAAGACTCTATTATCTTTAACTGGTGTTAGGTTACATTAATCAAAAGGGAAAAATGAAGACTATAAATAGATACAATTTCAATAACGTTCTAGATGAAAAGTTAAATCATTATTAATTGAACTTTTCAGATTTTTGAATCCAATGGGATAGCTTTGATTTGAATATTATTCAAGAGTTAGTAATCTTTTTTGAATTCTTCTAGATTTTTGGCAAATAAACTTGCTTTGTGCTAAATATTTATAGCTTTATAAAGGAGTAGTATTCTAATAAAACAAATTAGAAATATACTTAGAGCAGGAAATATTCTATAACTAAATTTGATTTACTTTTGCTAACGAAGAAGTGAAATAGTTATATTTATGTCTAGGGTTTTCGAATTTTACGAATTACAGTAATCTGATAAAGATAATTTGTTGTTAAACAAATAATTGATGTAACAAGGAGCAAAATTTTTAATAAATTCGTTAAGTAGTTAGTTTAAATGAGTTACTAAGACATAATTTTGCTCTTAGTAAAGTATAATCTGATATTCCACGGGAAAGGAAAATTGTTTTAAAAACTTCTTGAAATAGTTTGAAACATGGCTGAGCTTAACATTTATTCATTATCGCATTTACCGAGATTGGTTTAGTAAAGTAATACTCTATAAATATTTTCGTAAGTTCACCCGAATATCTTTCGTAAGTAGTTTATGAAGATGCTATTTGTACTCGTGTAAAGATTGTAATTAATATTGATCCTCAAATTTAAAAAAAAATAGTTGTATTTTTCAAACTAATATATTTTTGAATTTTAAAAACAATTTTATTAAAAAAAATCTTTCAATAAAAAAAATCTCTTCTTAAGTTTTTATGTTTTTGTATTTATAATTTTTTAATAAAGTTCTTAATATTTTAAATATATTATTTTAAAATCATTGTTTTTTTTTGTAATACTCGTTCAATGATTGAGGATTGTGATCATGAGTCATAGCATGGATTTGGGTATCTCTATTATAATTATGGTGGAGTTTCTATGGTAGTTTCTATACCCATTACATAACGAGTTAGTACCTGAAAAAGAAACCCACAGAAAAGACAATAAAAAATATTATTTGATGTGGTGACGTATAATGACATGCGCGTTATGAGCATAACCTGATATTTTAATATTTAAATTAAATTTAGCTTTTTGCCAACTTAAGTTTAAGTCTTATACTAAAAAAAGACACAATAGGAATTAAAAAAAGAAGTTATTATGGGATTAATTACATTTATTAAAACAATTCGTTAAATTGAAATTATGAACATTTAAAATTATAAAAATTAAATTTAAAATAAAGGAAAGAAAAAATATAAAAAATGTCACTTATAGTGACTGCAAAACGAAACTAAGGAGGACGCAGCTTCCAGTTCCTTTTTTCTCCGCCGGAAGTAGGTGTCTCTTCTCAATCCAGTCTCGCTGCTTGGCATCATGTCCGCAAGTGTGTCTTTTCCATCAACATTCCAATTGGCGGCACGGTGGAACACCGCCAAGCGCAGCACTAAAAACACGCCAATGTGTGGAGTGGGGATATGTCTTATCATAAAAAGGGCGAATTTGTGGAACTATTGCATTGCGGCGTTCGCCAAGGAGAATGTCAAGTGACGCTCTTGGTATGCGGGATTGAAAATCCAGAGCGGCTTATGCGATAAAAAAAGTGACTTTTCGTCTCACCAACTTGATAATTGAGAGCTACAATATCAGGGAAGATACAAACAGGGTATTTTTGTTAAAGACAGGCTTCATAGAATTAAAGTAAACTAAATAGAACGGAATTAAAAGAAAGTAAATGGAACGTTATGACAGTAATCCAGATTTTTATTTTCCAATTGGCTAAAGAGCTAAGAAATAAATATAGAGAAGAAGTCGAGAACACTTCCATTCCAATGACAGAAATTTATGCTACTGACGCACGGAAGAATTGTCAAGTTCAACAAACATGCAAAAGAAACAGATGTAGAAACCATTGTTCTAAATGTAATAGAAATGTTTGCGGAAACAGAGTTCATATGTAAAAAATGCTTTCCATAAATTTTTTTTATAATACACATTTCATTAAAATTAATTTGGAACTATTTTCTTTGCAAAAAACTTTCTTTATACAATTTTCTTGTATGAGCCAAATTGGCTTACTTCAATAAAAATAGGTATGTGATCAACATCCATAAGTATAGTGTTAACGAACACGGGGGACCTTACGGTGGCTCGGGATTCGTTCCCGTAATCCTACAGTTACGAGGCTGCTGCCTTCGCCGACTGATCTACCGCGTCTCATAGGAGTAATTTGGTAATGTCTTTTAACTTTTCAAGGATAATCAAGAATTCGTGATTTATTGTTGTCATATCGAGTGTCCTTTGTTCTTTTAATAGTTATACTGGATGTATTATTGTTGTAATGTACTTACAACAGTAACACCAGTGTCCGTTCTTAAAGGGGAAGCACAGTAAAAATATACCTTATATTTGAACTAAAACATTTATTATGTACACTAATTATTTACAAACATTACTTCTTGATTAATATCTATATATAACATTCATTACTCGACGTTTATTAATACAACAATTAATTTATTAATTTCTTTTTGTTTTTATGCATTATTCCTTAATCAAAAGATTCCGAGACCCAAGATAATGATTTGTGAATAAGGTCAAGTTTTCCTCCAAGGGGATCAGGCTGGGGCTTACATCACTCTGTATGACGGTGTTGGATTTCGGGCGTAAAGGGCTTCGGTACTGGCGTAGCGGCCGTACGTCTTTTGCTTTTAATTCTATGCTGGCTTGTTGGTTCGGGAATCGATTGCTAGTCCTTGCTCTCTGGATGTCAAGCAACTCTTCCATCCCGACATAGAAGCCTATTTTTTCACTCTTTCCCAACTCATCACTTCGGTTTTAACGCCCCTTTATCTTTGCCAATAGCTTGTTGTTGAAATTTTCCCACATATGCACCCCTCTTCGGTCGTGTAGGTGAGCTCATTAAAATAGCCCTTTTTGTGCAAGCTGACATTTTTTTATCCCCTGCCCCCGTGCATCACTGTTACATCTCTGAGAGCATGACCGTTACGCTTGTGCCATTCCGTGATCTATAACTCCTCTGCAGGGGTCCTTAAAACTCAAAGTCAACAGCTGCACCTAAATTCTTCTTCAAAATTTCTTCCACAGCTGTGCATGTACGTGATGGCTATCGTGAGAAAGTGTATCGGTACAATTATAAAGTCATAAGTTCTTACACGACTTTATAATAACTCCTGATATTCAGTTATATTCAGTTCTTATATTCAGTTTGAAGTAAGCTGTTTTCTCATTTATAGAGCATTTGCGAAGTATTTTTCTTCCCCACTTTTGTATTTTATGTCTCTATTAAAATAAAAATCTGAAGAACAACTTCACCAACATTTCATGATAGGGAAGGATAAGAGATATGAGGTCGAAAATAATATCACTTCCGTTTATTCAAAGCAAGGAAGCACGAATAAAATCTCATTTCCTCAAACAATTTTTGCGGTCGTGTGTGTGTTCTTTAAAAGGAGAATGGTAATATTTTTAAATTCTATTCCTAAAAAATTCGCATTCTGTTTTTCATTTTAAGTCAAAATATCTTTTACAGAAGAAAAGAAAAAAAATGACTGGAAAGAATTTCTTGACGTTCAGAAAAGTATACATTTTATTTGAAACACATTATTTGAACTGGCATACTTTTTTCCTTTCATCAGCTTGGTACTTGAATTACAAATCTAAAAAAGGAATCTTTTTGTAAAATGTTTTTTATCTGGTTTCACAAACAGAAGTTTCGAAACCTGTATTTTCAGAAATTAAAAATAATTTTGAATTATATTTCTTCCTTTTAGCCTATAAAAGGGAAGGATTATTGGTATTTTGGAGATATGGTAATACATAGCCTTATGTATAGTTCATTATTTGAATAACTCATTTCAAGCACAAGAATGACAAACAGATAAATGGCATAAAAAGTCATTCTTTATGTTTTAAAATAAATTATTTATTAATTTACGCTAATTTAAAATCTTTTCATTGTCTTTACTTTTTCCACTGGATTTTAATAGCATATTCAACAGTCATAATATGATCATTCATGACTTTAAAAGTTTATAAATTTCCTATTCCTTATATAATAATAGCCTAAGTTATCTATCCATCCATCCCCTCGAATTTATGAAACGGTTGGACTTGGAATAGATAGAGGTATCCATATTGGATTTTTGATGAGTTTTTAGCAAAATTCACAGCGAGTAAAGTTTATCTTATCCTAAACTATCGATCCGCTCCTAAAATAAATTGGTGTAAATATGCTTCATATTACAGCAAAGAATACTGTCGTCTTGAAAACGTTTGAAATCCATCCCTTTCCCACTTTTCGAGAGTTTAATGTCATTATTTCAAGCTCTATTTTCCCCGGTTAAGAGCAGGCTATTATATTTATCAACTTATCATATAAATAGGTAAAAATAACATTTTTTCTTATCATTATGACATCCTTCCTTTAACCATCTCATTTAATCATTTCTTATTCTAAATTATTTAAATATCGTCTGCATTATTTTCATACGTTTTATCGCTGAACTTAGATATTACGTAAATAATTTTCTTTTATATTTAGCTTAAATAATAGATTAGGTACTTATGTGATAATTTTCAATTTAATCGTTGCTTACACAATTCATATTGGATATTGGACATACATATTGGATTCTTGATGAGTTAGGGTTAGCAAAAATTCAAAACAATTCTTTAAAACGTTCGAAATCTACCCCTTTCCTTTTTTCGAGAGTTTAATGCCATTATATCAAGCCCTATTTTCCCCAATTAAGAGCAGGTGATTAAGTTTATCACATAATAGATAGATAAAAATAACATTTATTTTTCCTAGCATTATGACGTTATTCCTTTAACCATTTCATTTAATCATTTGTTATTTTAAATTATTTAAATAGCGTTTGCATTATTTTCATACGTTTTTATCAATGAATTTAAAAATGACCTAAAAGTTTTTCTTTTATATTGGTCTTAAATAATAGATTAGGTACATAAATGATAATTTTAAATTTCATCATCGATTATTTTTTGTTGCAATGAAAATTTTATCCCCGGTATTAACAAATTCTTTCCATAAAAGTCTAGGAGTCTATTTCACGGACTAATAAATATCTAGCATTTAAGTTACATATCTCTGAAAATTAAGAAGGTCGTTCTTTTGTGTGTGTTTTTTTTTATACATAACCACACGGTTTGCAATCGATTCGCTGAAGTTTGGACATAATTCATATATACTGCCAAATAATCACTGTCAATATTAAAACCTCTTCTGTCTATCCTGTCCCGTAATATGACAAGATAAATTAAGGTTGGTAACTAAAATACAGTCAGTAAAGATAAACAAATTATTGATCGTGGACTAGGTAATTCTCAGCCAAAAAACAAATAATTTTTTTACTTGCCTCATAAAATACTTTACAATTCTGGAAAATTAAAAAAAAATTTTGATTCCGTCATATGATAGGCTATATGTTAGTTTAAACATGTTTAAATATCTGTATTTATTACTAGACTAGTGCACAAAAAGCAAAGCTTTTTCGGTAAAATTAAAGGTGTGAAATCGATAGCCGTTTTCTCCTATTAAAATATATAGGTACCAGTAATATTATCATTATTTATTATGAAAAAATTTAATATTTCTAAAAACTAATAATTACATTAATCAATTAAATTAAATTAAATTATAATTCAGTTAATAAATTAATGAATTTTGAACTTTATTTTAAAATTTTGCTCTGTAAATATGTAACAAGATTGAACTCTCAGTAAAGATTAGGATCCAAGATCACTTTACAAATTTCATCTGACTATTTATTCTTGTTTAAATATGACGTGTTTACATAATACAAATTAAACTTAGCTAAATACATAAATGTAATCTTCGATAAGGAGCATTTACTGTCAATATTTATTTCTCTCATGAAATACATTGTTTTACATGAATTTACGATATCCATTTTAACAGTGTTTGCCTGTGCCAATATTTTAACCCCTTGACTTACAAGTTAAACGGAATCTGATGTATCCGAAAAATAATATTTAGTTCTGGCTCATCTGAATAATTTTGGAAAATTTGAGAAAGGGAACGTTTTACTTTGATATTTGTATTTCTGTGTAACATTGAATGACATTTATATATGATGCCAATGTACAATAATTAAGTAACAGAATAAAATTATGATTTAATATAATGCCGCATGATGTCTGTCGGAGACATCTATCGACGTCTCGGAAACGTCAAAATCTAGTTTGGCACATGTAAACCCTTTAGAGACTGCCACATATACTGTTAGATTTATTTCTCTCTAAA
>CM063505.1:40716384-40853884 GCA_032207245.1 Pardosa pseudoannulata
CGAAGTGGAGTTCCGGATGGTTGCCACCACCCTGCAGTCCTGGAACCTTGAGATGAGAACTCAATCAAGACACTCAAATATTCAATCTAACTTCATTCATTCAACGACATATCATACATCATTATGACACCTTAAACGAAACTATATCAATATCAAAAGACCATCAAAACTGTACCTAAAATCTCGAAACTCCAATGGAACTCTAGACATTTGCTTAAATAGCCGTTTGGGCCGACCAATCAGTTATTACTTGAAGTCGCGTGGGTGATGTAACCCTCGTGTTAGAACTTTATATTTATATTTGGAACAGGAATGATTTCTACGAGCGAACATTCGGGAATATTCGCTAGTCTTCCAAAAGAATAATAAACTATAAGTTATTAAAGCTACGAGATTGGTTACTGGAATGACATCATTCCTGGAGCCATACCCCTTCTAATAATTAATAAAAGGTCTGGCACACATATTTCGTGGCTTTTTCTTTTAAGATCGCTATGTAAACGATATCATCAAAAAATTTCCTTGTTTTGTGTTCTTTTTCCCTACAGGAATTTTTGTGATTCGTGTTATCTTTTATTATAAATGAAAGATGTTTTTACAGTGAACGTCTGCATCAATCTACTCGGCTACATTTAATAATTGATTTACAGTGACACACTACAATATTTTTAAATTACGTGGACGTTTTACTTATATATGTACATACACACACACACACACACACACATATATATATATATACACACACACACATAGACACATATATATGTGTATGTATTTAAAAATATAATATATATGTATATGAATTGACATGTATATTCTATATGTGTGTAAGTCAGTATATTCAGTATATATAGGTTATGTATAAAAATCAAACACACAAATAAACAAACTTCTTAATTTTCAAAGATATATAACTTAAATGCTAGATATTTATTTGTCTGGGCAATAGACTCCTAGACTTTTATGAAAAGAATTTGTTGTTAATACAGGTGATTAAATTTTCACTGCAACAAAAAATAATCGATAATTAAATTTAAAATTATCACATATGTGCCTAATCTATTATTTAAGCCAAATATAAAAGAAAATTACTTACGTCACACCTATGTTCAGTGATAAAACGTATGAAAATAATGCAGACGATATTTAAATAATTTAAAATAAGAAATGATCAAATGATATGGTTGAAGGAATGACGTCATAATGCTAATAAAAAATGTTTTTTTACCTATTTATTATATCATAAATTGATAAATTTTATCTCCTGCTGTTAATCGCGGAAAATAGGGCTTGAAACAATGACATTTAACCCTCGAAAAGTGGGGAATAGGGTGGATAAACTTTACTCGCTTTGAATTTCGCTAACCCTAACTCATTTAGAATCCAATATTGATGCTTCTATCTATTCCAGGTCCAACGGCTTCATAAATTCGAGGACAGACGAACAGATAATTTAGGCTATTATTATATAGGGGATAAGAATTTACTACATGAAATAAAATTTTAATATAGGATGAACACATTCTCTAAAAAACGATCTACTAACCTTTTTTTATCAGTTTATTTTTATTTTTTCCAATTTATTTAATAAAAAATAACTGAGAAAAATATTTAATGAATTCTAAACTAATAAAATAATTCAATCTTTCAGATTGCCCCAAGAATTATTGGTTCTAGTTTTTAATCCTCCTTTAGCGAAACTTCAAGCCACCTACTTTTATTATTCGAATTATGCTGATGGGGTAAGTGATACCATTCTCATTTTTGATATGTTATGTATCATTATGCGATCATTATGCGCATGTATCATTATGCGATGCTTGTTTAAGGTGATTGGTATAGGTCTTTATGTCTCGAAAGACTCCTTGTTGCTTGCTTATTATGAAACCACGAATTTTAATATCAGGTTTCTTTAAGAGAAATATTTGCATTGTCTTCTCATAAGCTATTAAGTCCGACTATGACCGAATTCTAGGGTGCTGTTCTTCCGTAATAAAATCTACGGGTTCGAATCTGGCTTCTGGCACGCATGTTCGTAGCCACTTGATATCAACTTTTAGCTGTAGGTTCAGGTCTGATTAGCCCTAGTGTAGCAAAATAGCACAGCTTAGTGCTCCAATCCGAACCAAAACATAAGCTATTAGACTTTTAATCATCTCGTAGGCCATTTATTTTTGACACAATGTTTACGTGCACAACATTTTCAAACTTGCAAAAATCGAAGTGTTAATTATATTAAATTAGTTAAAAAATAGATGACAGCACTGAAATGAAGCGGGAATCAGTCTTTTCAAACTTACAAAAATCGAAGTGTTAATTATATTAAATTAGTTAAAAAATAGATGACAGCACTGAAATGAAGCGGGGATCAGCAATTGTTGGCAACATGCTAGACAAATTTCAAGTTTTGGGCTGCTCCATGAGTGTAAAATTGCATTTTCTCCAATCGCATTTGAACTTTTTCCCCGAAAAGGAAAAAAAATGTACGTAACTAAATTTAAATGTCTTTGTCTCGTATTGAGTTTCAAATAAATTTCAAACTTACATTTATTTCATGTATAAGCCTTAATAAAACGTAAAAACATGTCATTAGGGTTTTTCTAGGAGTGTTTTTCTTATAAAATTAATGTAAAAAATTTAATAACGAGGAAACTTTTTTGTCTCGCCCTAGTGCGGCTCATGCATTCTGGTTGCGATGGTTTTTATTCTTTATATACAAAATGTATACATTTTTAGTTTTAATTGTTGTTTAAAAATTAATATGCCTCATCATAAACAGATTAAATAAACTCACATGAATAGATAAAACCCACTGTTTCCAGTCAGTACAAGCAAACAGTTCGAGAGCATTTTTTCCATATAGGACATTACTAGTAATATGTATATCAATTTTACAAAAAATCCTGACGTGATGGAAAAAAATGGAGGTCATTTTCGAAATCAGTATACCAAATAACTTAAAAATAAGGAAAAACTTCTCTTGTATTTTTCAAAAATTTCAATTTCGCAGGCCTGTGTTATTTTTAAAATTTGAGTTACAATTCTTTGTTAAGTTTTAACACTATAAAAAATTAATACATAGTACAAACATACACTTTTTAACTTAACATTGTTATATTTTATATATATATATATATATATATATATATATATATATATATATATATATATATATATATAGTTTTGATTGAACTATGACATTAGTGCATTTCTGTGTAATGTACATATTTGTTTTACATTGCGTTTGGAGAAGAATTAACTGTATGTCTAAATCAGTATACATTTAACACATTGTATGCGGGACTCGTACTAGTACGTTTTCTGACGATTCATACTTGAGCACGGGTCACGTACTAGTATGGGTTAGTGTAACAACATAGTTTGTTGGTAGGTACAAAAATAACGGTATATACAGGAAAACGAAGCCGAATTTCTTGTATACAACATAGATTCTGTAAAATTTTAGACAAATAAAAACTATTTTTTACGTTATTAGTTTTATGATTGCTCTTTTCCTTTTTTTATAATTTAAAAATGTTTATATATAACATAATTCAAAAAAATTAAAATGATATACTACTATTTCTATTTGACTTTTCATATTTACGGTACGATTATTAATTTATTCACTAAAAATTTACTTTTTGTTTATAAATATCTTATTGTTGGTATTTAATATACTTGTTTATATATTTCAATATAAAATACGAAAAATTGGTTAAAAATTTAAATAATTTTTCGATCTTTTGATATTCAACTGAATAACTAAATCTACTCGCAAAACGTCAGCTCCCGGTAAAATTTTGCTGTGAAATGCACCCGCACACAATGTGTTAAGAAGACACAGACTTTTCCCTAATAATGCATAACTGAAATTTTTACTCGTTTAATCGAGTAAAATTTTAATTTACATCAGCCAAAATGGGAGAAGCAACATTTTAGAAACTTAATTTGTGAAAATGAAAAGAAATGTGCCTTTAAATTGCATGTTATGATTGCTGAAGAGGAAAATATTAGTTTTTGTGACATATTTAACATTAATTCGAAAACATGAAACTAAAATAATTACAAATTAAGTGAAATGAAAAATAGTAGAAATTATTCTATAAAACATTGCAGAAAACTTTATTCTTAATTTTCGAAATTTTCGTTAGATGTGTAAGATGTCGAGAACCAGTCCTTTTAACGGTGAATTCAAAACTTCCGAACAGCTAACGAACAAGAAAGATCTTTTAGTGTCAGCAGTTTTCCTTTTAAAAGATGGACTTCTTCCATTTTTAGATTCGAAGTCTTTTCATCGCCGGAAGGTCACTATAAAAGCCACTGACAGAATAAAAATTGACAATTTTTGTAGGTTTTCATAAAAACATATAGTTAAAAAGTTTAGAAAATATTGGTTTCTAACGTTTATAAAATTAAATCTTTGATTTTACTGTTTATGATGTTTCGATTTACTATAATCTCTGGTGATTACGAAATAAAAACTAAAGTTGTTGCCTCGTTTTGATTCGCCGAAGATTGACTTCATAAGCATCATTTCTGATTAAGGCCTTTGACGTAAAGTTCAGTCTTTGTAAATAGTGTCTTGTATATATTATAAATATTGTAATGTATTTTTGCATATTATTGTAACAAAGAATTCATTGATCTGTATTGATATTTGTTATGATTAAAGTTTTATAATTACCGTATTTTTACTTGTGGCAACACATCATCTTTTCAAATATGCAAACATCTGTAATGTATGTATATGTTGTCTTATATAAGAGTCAATGTGACAGTAACAGACAGCGCATCTGCATCGAAGGTGCTGATGTTTGTTTAAGTAACTTGTATGTACTTTCAGTATTTTAAACTTCTTAACGTTAGTTCAGTTTGATATCCAGAGCTCTACGCCATTCATTATATTATCTTAAATGCCTTTGTTCTAGTTATTTTATTTAACTGAACGGTGTGAATTTTTTCTGAGCATGGTTTTATATATGATGTGATCCCTGCGTATACTCCCTTTAAGAAACATCGAGCTATGGCATGGGTCTCCATAAACCCAATTAATGCACAGTGTATGGAGGTCGGTTAACTCTTTGTCTGTCATGTACATCACATATGATTTACGCTCAACCTCTCAGCTAATAGGGGGGGGTGTATTTCGAATATGAGTAGTCACTTCAAAACTAGAATTAAAGGGGCGAAACACATGAATTTTTGAAATTTTCACCTGCTAGTTATATTTTGAGTCACGAGAAAGTTTTCGTAAAATCAGACTGAGTTTTAGCAGTAAATTTTCTTTGGAATTTTTGTTTTATCGGCTTACCGAAACGAACTAACGTCATATTCGATTGGGAATCATATAACGGACTTTCCATTACTTTGTTTGGTTTGGTTTTGGAGTGCTACGGTCTACTTTTTGCAACACGAGGGCTAATGAGACGGGGACCTAATTCTTAAAGCCGATTCCGAATGGCTACGAACATCCATGCTATAGTGGGATTCGAACCTACGAAAGCCAGCACCTTAACCATTCGGCCATCGTTCGGCCCATTACTTTGTTATGCATGCTTTTAGACTATATATCTGATCTTCAGTTATATCCACACATAAAGGAGTATGTGTCTGTGTTTGCATAAAGAATTTTAGAGAATATAATAAATTAATCCAATCTCTTTCATATTTTAAATATATTAATCTATACTACTACTTTTCTATTTTATCATTCTTATGAATAGGATTAAAATAAAGTAGATTATAACATCTGTCTTACCTCTCAAATAAAAACCTTCACAAATCCGAAAGCTGTATTAGATAGTATAAAATATTCAACTAACAGTGCTTCATTTTAAAGCGCATACACCAGTCACTGGACATAAAAGAAAAAAACGATTTTTCCCGCTCTCCCCTCTTTCAAATACCTTCCTGAAAATGATGTTTATGAAGCATTATTACGATACCTTAACCAACAACAGAATTCAATTATGTTTGCTTCAGAAATTGAGGCCCTCCACCCTGGAATTTTGGCCACATGCCTGGCATGTCTTATCACATTAAAGTTTCATTCGAGAAAGAATTATTCTTTGAATAAGCTGTATTTTTAAGCACATTACGGAATATTTTATGTTTTAGAAATATTTTCACTGCCGTAATGTCGAATTTAAAAGTGAAGGACAAGAGGAAAAAGAAACGTGACAGCTGCTTAATTTAACATAAAACAAATGGCTATTTTTTGAACTACTAAAAAGTGCATTAGAGACAATTTTTTCAATCTAGTCGTTCTATGTGCATATCTAAACAGAAATAGGAAATTTTGACTGTTGAAAATAACGTAAATGAATCGAAGTATATTTCTTTAAAAAATAATCAGTATCTGAATGATATCTTCATTCCTTCTACAAATTTAATTTATAAGGTGCACTACCAGACGTTATAAAAGTTTTAAATGTAAAATTTCAGTATTCAGGATATAATCGTTCTCTAATTATGCTTCACATCATTAATATACGTTGTATTGATGTTTTACGTTACATAGTATGAGCCGTGGTAGCTCAGCAGATTAGACTGAATGTTTTTAACCCTAACGCTAAATTTAATGAAAAAGAACGAAACATCATTTTGTGAATTATTGTATCCCCTATATAATAATAGCCTAAGTTATCTGTCCATTTGTGCTCGAATTTATGATGCGGTTGGACCTGGAATGGATAGTCACATCCATATTGGATTCTTAATCAGTTAGGGTTAGCAAAATTCAAAGCGAGTAAAGTTTATCTTCTTTTTAACCCTTAATTTGACAAGATGTTGTAAAATATTTTTTAATTTCTGTTATTTTCCCATGTCTGTATAAACATTTTGATTAATAAGAATTTTATTTTTTTACCGTAATAGAAATATATTTTAAGTTTTTTTTTATATATTTAAGCCGTATAGAAGTTTTCATAAACCAACCAGATTTTATTTATTTGACTGTTCGTTTTAGCGGACTTAGCCACATTAAGGGTTAACTATCTATCCGATTCCAAAATAAATTGATATAAATATGTTTCATATCACAGCAAAAAATACTCCCCTCTTGAAAAAGTTTGAAATTCACCCCTTCCCTAATTTTCGTGAGTTTAATTAGTGATATATAGATGATGAAATGACAAGTTGCTGGTCAGTGATGTTCTTCCCAAGGCGCATTCAGTCTAGAAAAGAGCGGATTGTTCGCATTGCTCACCGTGGCCGAACAGCTAGCTACAACAGCCAAAATTACCCTCAGTTACAACAGTGACAACCCAGACAGTATTTCTTAACACACTGTGCTTAGGCCTGCTGCGTATAGGCCTATGCAGCCAGAGACCGAAGTCTTTTAAAGTTTACTGCTAAAATATTGTAAATGTCTATGTATGTTTTAAGTCTGTAAATATAGTGTTAACAATATGTAAACAGTAATAGTCAGTTTAATTTCCAGTATTGTAGAGTTAACTTTGGTGTGTACAACAAATGTACATGCATATGTACATTTGTTGGCTGTATGTGTGTACATATAGCCTTATCACATACCAACCTGTATGTATTGAAAAGGCAACACATTCAGTTTCTGATTGTTTTTCTTGATTAAGAATGAGTGGATTTCTCAAGTGATAGCAAAAGATTATCAACCAAATATTGCCTTATCACACATCGGTTTGACACGAGAGCAGCGTAATACCGCAAACTTGAAGATAAAGCGCTAAGTATGCAAACGATTTTTTTCTCTCCTGATTTCGCAGTCTATATTTTGAGTTATATAAATCTAGTATCCGACTGCCGTTGTTCAATCTTTTTATTGAGTATAAAATACTATAATATGTCGTGGTTTTTGATTTTGGGAAATTAAATTGATTGACTTTAGTAAATAACGACGATTTTAACCGGTATTAACACTTTGCGTGAGGGCAACGTATTTTTACGTTTTTTGCAATCTGTCACTGGAGCGTTGGTCACGTAAAGATACGTATTTAGTAGATTTGTGGTGGATACCCTCTAACCGCCACAGATCTTCTAAATACGTATAATTATACGTATGTGTGACATTATATGCGTGTTGATTGAGTTGCTATGCAACGCTTTGCATTTTTTCTTTCCACAAGTTATGATTGTTGAGTTGCTCGGTCTTTTGTTGCGTTATTTCGTCTTCAATCGAATTTCTAGCTCCAGAACGTAAAGTCGTGCTTTGTCAATTTGAAGTTTGGTTTTTTGTTGTTGAATACAATATTGATAACGGGACAAAGATAGTGATGAAGAAATAGGGGCTGACACATTATCGGACTTTAATTTTAAAAATCGTTTATTTTTGTGATTTCGTAAAAATTTTGTTTGTTTGTTAAATATAATCACACGGTATATATTAAAGTGTAAAATAAAAAAAAAAAGTTTCGTTCATAAAAACAAAGTAGTTTTCGATCTACTGCGATTTTTCTGAATAACAAAATTTTCGCATGATTCACGAAAAAACGCCTGCTACACGCGTAAGTTGGCGGTGAAGTGTACTCGCATGCCAAGAGTTAAAATTCAAATTGATTAAACTCGTATTCTAATTTTTCCGTTTGGAGGCTCGTGCAAATAAGAATCATCCAATTTACCAAGGGTTACTCTGTTCTGCTGGAGTACCACATCATCCTAGAACAAAATAAAGTGGGTTGAAAATATATCTTTGTAAAACGAGAAATCTGTGAATTCTTTAGCGGTAAAAGGAATATTAAACTGAATCCATTGATTTTCTTGTGATATGGTCTGACTTTTTGATTGATTTAAGAGAGTATTTTGAAACTGGTAATTTTGTATAGAGTCACGTAACAAAGATGCAATAAAAATCTTCCTGGTCTGATTTTGCCTTACACTAATGTATTAAACACGTAGTATCTCTCTCCAAACAATTTTATACATTTCTGTAAAATAAATTTGAAAGATTTAAAAAAAGTTTTCAACAGCTATCTTAATATTAGTATAAGAGTTGGCTTCCTTTCAGATTTCATAAGTGAGTGGACAAATTTAAAATTGACATTATTCCCTAGTGAAGAGAATTTCGTTCCTAATATCACCAAATTTATTTTGTTTTATATTCAATTTATTTACTATTCCTGTATAAATAATGCTTACATTAGGACTAATTCTCTCTCTGCCTGATAGGCTATTACTAGCGAGAGTAAGAATAATCTTATCAATGCCATAAGAAGAAAAATAAGATGTTACTGTAATTTAGAATTTACTGTAAAACTGTAATGGGTACGGGCCAATGTAGGTAAAACTTACACTGAAATGGTAGATATATTAGCTAAGGAAGCTACTAAGAAAGAGGTAATTGATATTGAAGTTGGGTGGTCATTTCATCAGATTAAGAAGAAGATGCATAAACATATTTTAAAGAAGTGGCATGCTAATTGGACTGATGGAACAACTGGAAGGAAGACATATATATTTTCCTAAGGTGAGCGAAAATCGACTAGAAGGAAACTTCTATATAAATTAAATCTATACAGGGAGCGATACCTACTCATCAAAACAGGTTCTTTGGAAGGACTCTCAGATGCTGGTGTGACAAAGAAGATGGAACTTTAAAGCACTTAATTTACTATTGTGATCTAGGAAAAGATATACGGGAAGATTATTTTCCTGTTAATTTTCAGCAAGTTGCTGTTTTTAATTTATGTACCTCAGCAAAGTCTCGCCGAGGTTTAGTTTTGATTTTTGGTTACTTTGTAGAACTGTCCCAGGACAGTTAGTCTTCGGACTGCATTATGACATTTAATTAACTATGTTGTCTATGTTATTGTTTGTATATATTATACTCTGTATATATTGAATTGATAAAGAGCGGTTGGCTCTTGTCGAGGGATGTTTCACTAGATTCATCTTGGTGGTTTTTCTTCGGTCATCTTTCAAAATTAGGTTAGGATATTTGACTGTTTTTGGTACTGGGTTCGATTGCTGTTATGGCGATTAGTCATCATTTCCGTATAGCTTCGGCTAGGTCGGGAATAAGAAATAACTTACTAGTTCTATATTTCTAAGATGCGTTCTATTAACCTTCATGGAATTATTTCGTCTAAGAGTTAATGAAGTCAAGTCATAACGAAGAATTAACTTAAAATTTTAATATTTTTATAATATGCTTTATTTATCTAATTTCTTTCTAAATTTACAATGGTGGATACACTACATGTCAGATCCTTCGATTGCTAAAAGTTTTTACCGTTGCCTTAAATGCATTCAAAGAGGCGAGTCAAAACTGCATCTCTTTAAAGTAAAAGACCTGCTTCCTTGAGGTTTTTGGATGGGGCTTACATTGGTATTATGTAATTTTATTAGAACAGGGTACCCTCTCGTATTTTGGAAAACCTTTTGCTTTCTACTGGCCAACACATTCAAGTGACGTAAACAGAATGTCGATGCAATGAGAAGAACCAGATCTACGTAGGGAATAATGCAGCTGTACTCATGACCAGGGCTAATATATATGCAGTCTGTCAAACTTCTCAGTTAGCCCATGAAATAAATAACATTAAAATATGATAACTGTAGCTTTTTTAAAAAATAGATTCTTCTCATAATGTTTAGTAAGACAATGTATTTTTCTCTAAATCTTTTCGCATCTGGAGATAATTATCTTCATAAACCTGGGTTCCTTTTAAATGAATTCGTTCTTATATTTTTTATTTTAAAAGAGGTTGACTTGCAATATATTAAGTCATTTTAGAAAGAATTCTTACTTTAAAAAACTAAAAGAATATCAACTGAAAACATTCTGCATAGATATGTAATAAGGCATAAAATATAAATTTGATAATTTTGGTATAAATAGTACATTTTCTCTATTATTTAAATGAGTATTATTATCAACTCGAAAGAAAATTTTTAAAAAATAAGAAATATCAGATATTGATGAACTGACAAATAAAGCAAAATGAGTCCCGTTTATGGGTGTATTTCATAACTATTATATATGATATCTATTTTAATAAACTTAAATATGTTGCGTACTTTTTTACGTTTTACTTTTTTTGATCCATAGTCAATTATATTTTGCAGTGATATAAACAAAGTAGAATTGGTTTAATTTATTGAAAGTTAGGAATTATTATGAATTGTTTGAAAGACAGGACTTTAATTGTGTTGGTTATAATCATCTTTTATCTCTGTCAATTTCATTTTAAACTAACTTTTTATTAATGATCTTGCACCTTATATTTATTTAAGTTGTTATTATTCTAAACAGAATTTTGTTTTATCTATAATACAATTAACACATTGTGTGCGGATACATTTCACAGCGGAATTGTACAGAGAGCGAGCGTTTTGTGCGTAAATTTAGTTATTCAGTTAAATCTCAATAGATCGAAAATTATTTAATATTTTAACCAACTTTTCGAATTTTAAATTGAAATGCATAAACAAATAAATAGACAAATAAACAAATATATATATAAATTGATACAAATTTATATATATATATATATATATATATATATATATATATATATATATATATATATATA
Organism: Pardosa pseudoannulata; assembly: GCA_032207245.1. Taxonomy (NCBI): domain Eukaryota; kingdom Metazoa; phylum Arthropoda; class Arachnida; order Araneae; family Lycosidae; genus Pardosa; species Pardosa pseudoannulata. The sequence continues at coordinate 40,727,898 of CM063505.1, forward strand.
TCATTTTAGCAAGGATAAGTAAAAAGTTAATTTTAAGTCTAAATTGATTTTTTTAATCAACCTTCCCGTTCTGTGGTTCCACATCGACTGATGTAAAAGCTAGTTTTTATTTGTCTAAATTTTTCCAGAATCTATGTAGTAGACAAGAACATTCGGCTTCGTTTTCATGTATATACCGTCATTTTTGTACCCCAAAACAAACCATGTTGTTACACTAACCCGTACTAGTGTCCCGCACTCAAGTATCAATCGTCAGAAAACGTACTAGTACGTGACCCGTATACAATGTGTTAAATGCATAATGATTTAGATATACACAGTTAATTCTTCTCCAAACGCAATGTAAAACAAATATGTATATTACACAGAAATGCACTAATGTCGTTCAATCAAAACTATATATATAAACTATAACAATGTTATGTTGAAAAGTGTATGTTTGTACTATTTTTTAATTTTTATAGAGTTAAAACTTAACAAAAAATTGTAACGCAAAATTTTACGCAATAAAACGAGTGAAAATTTCAGTTATGCAATATTAGGGGCAAGTCTGTGTCTTAACACATTATGTGCGGGTTCATTTCGCAGTGTAATTGTAATGGGAGCGAGCGTTTTGCGCGTAAATTTAGTTATTCAGTTAAATCTCAATAGATCGAAAATTATTTAATTTTTTAACCAATTTTTCGTATTTTATATTGAAATATACAAACAAATATATAAATAACAACCATAAGATTTTTGTAAACAAAAAATATATTTTTTAGTGGATAAATTTATAATAGTATCGTAAATATGAAAAATGAAGTAGTAATAGTATTATATAGTTTTGATTTTTTCGAATTATGTTATATATAAACATTTTTACATTATAAAAAATGAAAAGAGCAATCACAAAACTAATACTGTAAAAACTAGTTTTTATTTGTCTCAATTTTTCCAGAATCTATGTAGTAGACAAGAACATTCGGATTCGTTTTCCTGTATATACCGTTATTTTTGTACCCACAAACAAACGGTGTTGTTACACTAACCAGTACTAGTACGTCTCCCCCGATAAAGTATCAATCGTCAGAAAACGTACTTGTACGCGTCCAGCATATAGTGTGTTAAAGTATTCATTTTTACAAAAACTTTCAAAACATACATTCAGATTTGTTGCAATATCAACCAGCTATTAATGTCAAATAACACTGCTTTGTTGCAAAAGTACTATTATTAGTTTAGATATTTATAAAACTTCATTTAATTCAAAAGCAAACTATTTTATGGTGCTATCTTCTAAGAAAATAAAAAGTTTTATACTTAAGAAGTTTAAGTACTGAGAAGTTTTTTTTACGCTATCAGCTATTTATGTCAATAATATCCGGCCTGATTATGACAGGTTTATGTCACCTAACGAGAAATGTTCTGGATATCAACAATACGATAGCAAAAGTTGATGAGGATCTCTCCACATAATCAGCCTGTCAAGTTATCAGCGAGCCGCAGACAGGAAACTGGAGGGGTTTATAAAAACAAATTCTCTATGAGGAGAGATACTTACGTTTAACACCAGCTATGAAGTTATGTAATCCCCTAAATATTTTGAAACCTTGTTAGTAAGAACATTTATTCTGAAGGTATTTGATGTTGTAGAAAAATAAACATCCAATTTTGATTAGTATAACTTTAAGCACAAAATGTACATTTGAAATGACAATTCGACAAAATATATAAAATAAATTTTTTTTTTCTGAAGAAATCAAATCCAGGTATACACATTATCAAAAGTATTTAAACCTGATTTTGTCACACATAACTTTATTTTAAACTTTTAAAAAATATATTTTAGTTTGAATCTATTGAATTAGTTATTTCAAAATGTTTCAGTTGCAATATGTTTTTGTATTTCTTATGCACATTTTTTTAAACTATCTAGTAACTAGCATACAGCCCTCATATGAACTGATCAGTAAAATTTTTAATTTTCCAGAATTGTAAAGTACCCTATAAGGCAGGTAAAAAAATGGTTTTTTTTTTGGCTGAGAATTTTTGTTGAGCAATTCAGACTTGCAAGTCAAGTAAATGTTGTTGTCCTGCAACACTTTTTTTTTCTTGGGGAGGGAAGGATATGGGGAGAGTGAATCTCATATAATCCCTATTAATCGTATTTAACCTCATTTTAATCGCATTTAATAGTTATTTACTAAAATACTATTAAATCATATATTTCATCTACATTTTATCGTTTTATCATCTATTTTATTTTATCATTTCTGAACTGGTATCTTGACATTTGTATAATCTCAGTGAACCGCTCCCTCTCACAACATGTTATCTTGCTAATTGGAGATATACCCTTCCGGGTCAGGAACTCCGAAATATACCGTTATATGGAGAACGGCATGCCTCATTCAATTAATATTTATCATCAATAAATCTGGAATTAAAGTGCTTCGATTATTTTACGAAAAATCATAAGTAAATGGAAAAACTGTTGTTAGTTTAATTTGATTTAATTATTACAAACGAAAAAAAAACTAGGCAGTTTTTTATAACTCTCTCGTTTATCTAAACCTCATGTGAGGGTTCTAATTTAAGTATTTTCCAACAAACTATTTACAATGAACGATTGTCTTCACACCTTTTAAGTATCCAGGCCTCAAACTTGGCTTCATATCTGATTGGGTTCTGTATAACAGTTAGGCTAACACAACACTGAAAAGTAGGTGACTTAGAATGGTTGAAGAAGGGAGTACAAGAACAGAACATTTTGGATGTATCCAATTTTTATCTGTTTCGGAACAATTTCTAAATACCATCTGTAACAGTATGAAATGTTATATTGTTACAGATAGTGTGTTTTAAAACTTTTCTAAACATACATGCTCTAGCATATAGCCCGCCATATGACGGGATCAGTAAAATTTTAAATTTTCCAGAATTGTAAAGTACCCTATGAGGCAGGTAAAAAAATGGTTTGTTTTTTAGCTGATAATTTTTGGCTGAAGAACTTAAACTTGTAAGTCGAGTAAATGTTGTAGTTCTGCACCACTTTTTTTTTCTTGGGGAGGGAAGGATATATGGAGAGTGAAACAGCATGTCTCATTCAATTAATATTTCGCATCAAAATATATGGTATTAATTAAAGTGCTTCGATTATTTTACGAAAAATCATGACTAAAGGGGACAACTATTGTTAGTTTAATACCACTTAATTATTACAAATGAAAAAAACAGGTAGTTTTTTATAACTTTTTCCTTCATCTAAACCTCATGTAAGGCTTCTAATTTAAGTAATTTCCAACGAACTATTTTCAATGAACTTTTATCTTCAGTCACACCTGTTAAGTATCCAGGCCTCAAACGTGGCTTCATATCTGATTGGGTTCTGTAAAACAGTTAGGATAGCACAAGACTAAAAAATAGGTAACTTAGAATAGTTGAAGATGGGAGTACAAAAACAGAACATTTTGGATGTATCGAATTTTTATCTTTTTCCAAACAATTTCTAAATACCATGTGTAACAACATAAAATGTTATATTATTACAGATATACTGTCTGTTTTACAATTTTTCTAAACATACATGCACTAGCATATATCCTGTCATATGACAGGATTAGTAAAATTTTTAATTTTCCAGAATTTTAAAGTACCCTATGAGGCAGGTAAAAAATGGTTTGGTTTTCGGCTGAAAATTATCTGGTCCACCCTCAATAATTTGTTTATCTTCATACTCCTTAAGTATCTCGATACTGTGAATGCAGTTTAGAATCACGTTGAATTCATTTAGAAAGATAATTCAAACTTTTCTTAGCTACTGTGAAATTATCGTTAAATTCTTCCCAATATTTTAGGACACAGTAATTAATGGCAGTAAAGGAATGAAACTATCATTTCCACTACACCCTGGAGTAGAAGAATAGAATTTGTTGTTAATACCGGTGATAAAATTTTCATTGCAAATAAAAATAATCGATGGTTAAATTTAAAATTATCACATATATACCTAATCTATTATTAAAGCCAAATGTAAAAAAATTATATTTATATAAATCTAAGTTCAGTGATAAAACGTATGAAAATAATGTAGACGATATTTAAATAAGAAAGGATGAAATGAGATGGTTAAAGGAATGACGTCATAATGCTAGAAAAAGTTATTTTTACCAATTTATTATGTAACAAATTGATAAATTAAATCGCCTGCTATTAAACGGGGAAAATAGGGATTTAAATAATGGCCTTAAATGCTAGAAAAGGAGGGAAGGGGTGTATTTCGAACGTTGCTAACCCTAACTCATCAAGAATCCAATATGGATGGCGCTAATCATTCCAAGTTCAACCGCTTCATAAATTCAAAGACATACGGACAGATAACTTAGGCTATTATTATATAGAGGATGTGTTTGTTATAAAACTGTGTATGATTTTTTGAAATTTGCAAAGGACTTTCTCGTGTTGCAGAGGATTTAATTCCGTGAAACGGTAAACAATATTAGCTAACACATTATATAACTTGGAATAATTGTGTTGTATAAATATTTAACTGAAGTAAAAATGGATACCCTGTTTTGTTTCAATAAAAATTTTATAGAAAAAACTGAAAAACCAACAGCATGTGATCAGTAGCAGAATTTTTTAAGGAATATTGTTGGAGAACACAATTTGTATCAAATAATCTTGCGCTTTAATCAAAAGTTATTTTCTATTAGATTTTAGTTGAAAAGAACTTTAGCATTTGAAAAAATAGCTACTTCGACTTTCACGCACTCCTAGAATTATCTCTGATTTTGATTTGTTCTAGAGAATGTTTTTTTAGGCTACTGTCACAATAAAGAACAATTTTTATTTTGATCCCTACATCGAAATATATATTTTTTAAAGAACTTATTTTTTATTTTTTAAAGAAATATATATTTATTCTAAGAACGAAATGGTATACTAACCATTTCGTTATTAGAATAAAACTTGTGAAAGTTTGATTGATCAAATATGCAATTTTCCTCGTTTTCAACAAATTAATAATTCATTTTCTGTTTTTAACTATAATATATCTTTATACTTATCATTTCGATTTTTTTCTGGATTGTGTTTAGAATTAAAACATTTTTTTATTGCTTTTATGTAATAAAATTATATATTCTCATTATAAGAATAATGTTAACAATTTGAAAATTAAAAAAAAAATATTCAATGTTTTTTGAAACCTTAGGCTGGTTGCACATATAACGGATTTTTTACCGAGCGGAAAATTTACTGTCGCTGCTCAACTAAATAAACAATATTAATTGTTTGATTTCGTTAAACAGCGACGGTAAATTAACGAAATCAACCAATCAACGTTGTTGATTTCGTTAATCGGCGATCGTAATTTCTTCGCTTCGTAAAATATCCGCTGTGTGTGTAACCAGCCTTAAAAAAAAGTGAAAAAAAAATATCTTGTCTATCCAAAATATCTATTTTAAACAATCTTCGAAATATATTCGAAACTCTGCTTAATATCATTTCTGATAACGCTTTCTCTTTCATCCTTTGGATGTTGTACACACGCAGTCCATAAAATGTTTTTCTTATCTTTTCCATTTTTCATAATCATAGCTTATACTTCCCTGAGATAGCGTTACCAGAAACAATAACAGTGCAATGTTATTCTCTTTTTCCGTTAGATTCAGATTATGGTAACTTTAAACTATATCCGTGGCAATGCACCATTTTGTTGCAATCATTTCACTACTTTTTTGTTTGATTCGAATTTTTTGCTGCATTACTTTTGTTTCTATGCGGGATTGCTTATATGATGAAGAACTCTTATTAATTTTTTTTCTTTATATCCGGAATTCATTCTCGCATTTCAGCTTTGTTACTGTGTTAGATGATATGAAGTATTTATTTGAAAATAATTAAAGAAATTAATGCCGCTGACTATAGAATAAGTTTCCGATTACAAAGATAATTTAAGAAGGTCATTTTCAAATTAAAATGGCACAGGATATTTAATTCGTGAAAAAGATAGATAAATAATAACAGATTTATCTACTATATTTTTAATAAAATAAATTTAAAAAATTATATACTATGTATTGTTAGCTTTTATACTTAAATTTATAATATATAGAAAAGTAAGATTTATGCATACGAAAGTGCTATTAAAATACACTATAATTTTATTCACTTTAGTAGTTTCTACAGGGTGTTTAAAAAATGACTGGTATATTTGAAAAATCAATAAAAACTAAACGGACAGTGATAGAAGTACAGTTTATTGCAATATGCTTAGTACAATAGTAAATTTTCAAGCAGACAAACTTTCAAAATTAGTTACAATATTTTACAACAAATGGCGCTGCAGTCTGGAAAAATCTACTATTCTGTGGGGACTCTTAAAAGATCAGGTGTACCGCCACTATTCAAACAATTAAATAACTGTTCTGAATGTAAAACCATTGCGTCTGAGACGTTTATATGGGTTTCTGATGATTTCGTTCTGAAAATACGCCATATTATTGCTGTGCATGTTAGATATCTGGAAAATATCGTAGTTTAGATTTTTCCAGAATGCAGCGCCATCTGTTGTAGAATATTGTAACTAATTTTAATGTCTGCATGAAAATTTACTATTGTCCAAAACATATTGCATTAAACTGTGTTTTTCTATCACTCCGTTTAGATTTTATTGATTATTCAAATATACCGCTCATTTTTAAAACACCTAGTATTAGTGATGAAATTGCATGAGGATGGGGTGTTCTGGCTTTCATACTCCCAAAACTAAAAAACACACAAAAAATATATAATTTATATACCGAAAAGGCATTACATTATGAACACCTTAATATCAACAATTACGACCTTTAGTCCTCAAAACCAACAGCTGGGATTGACTCTACAAGATAACTGATAAGTAGTCTGAGGTAACTAATGCCAAGCGTTCATCAAATGGTCCTTCAATTCCCGCACATTGAGAGGCAGTAGTGTGGCAGCATGAATTTGGTTTTCTAGGTGGGACTACAAATACCATATTGGATCAATATCAGGAAATTTTGGAGGGCAAAATGTAAATTTAAAGTAACTGGAATGTTCTTCGTATTACTCCCTTACAATTCGACACTTATGACATGGTACATTATCCTGTTGGTAAATAACATCCCCCACCGAAAGACTGTTGTCATGAATGGATGAACTTGGTACGTGACGCTGTCCATGTAGCACACCGACGTCAGAGATTATTCTATGGGGATTACGGGTCCTTATATGCTCCATTACAAAAAAGCTCACCCCATAATACCCCCGCATAAAGAAGCTTAGCCAACGTGCTAAGTGGCCGAATGGTCAAAGCACGCGATCCAGACCCGAAGATTGTGGGTTCGATCCTTGCCATGGCTGTTTATCCAAAGTACGGATTTTTAATTTAAAAATGTTATTTATTGTTTCCTTATGTTTCCTTATGTTCTTGAACATTCTAGATCTTTCTTTAATATGTAAATTATTTATTTCTCGAATATTCTGTTCGGGTATAAAAACGGATACGCACTAGTTGTAGGCAACTTCTTGATCTTGTAAAGTTGTGAGTTGCTACTTAGCTTCAATAAATTCTTCTGTTAAGTTAAACAGTGTGTTCATTCGAATCTTCGTGACAATACCCCCGCATTAAGCTTGTCTCCTTCCAACTGTGCATCTAGGAGCCAGGGTTTCTTTTTAAAATCGACGTATTCGCACAAGGTCGTCGACGGGATGCACCTGAAAACGTGATTCGTCGGCTCAAGCAACTTTCTTACATTCTCTTAATATCCAATTCCGATGTTTCTTGTTCTATTAAAGATGCAGCTGGTGATAACGTGCAGTAAGTGCAGGGATGTGTTTCGACCTTCGTCTGCGTAGGCCTATACGTAAAAATGTACGATGCACGGTGTGTTGAGAAACACTGTCTGGGTCGTCACTGTTGTAATTGGTGGGGATTTCGGCTGCTGTGGCTCTTCCGCCACTACGTAACCATCTGTCCTCTGGAATCAACGCGCAATACATTTCCCCAAAGCTCCCAATACATTTCCCAAAGCTTTCTGTCCAATAGATGTAAATATTCTGTCTACTCATCGCGTTTTCCAGCTGTCGCCGTCTAATGGCTCAACTTTTCTCCTGGCTTAACAATTAAATTCGCTGATTAAGTCTCTTGTTCTTTGGGAAAATTCTGTCTCCGTTCTTGGGTACACCTCTGTTCGAGCAAAGTTTCATTTCATTCTCTTATCTGTCGTTGACTCATTTTTAGCAGGTAATGAATAAAGTTGAAGTTTCGATACGAACTATGCCTGTTCTTTTTTATCAAAATGGCTCGACTGCAATTTACTCAAATAGTGTAGTAACTTACGCTTTTCCTTGTCCAGCAGCTCGGTCAAGTAAAAATAATATGGGCTATAGTTTCAAAGGTGTTCAGCAGTTGTATAATTCCTAGATTATACACACACACACATACACACATATATACACATACAGTATGTTTTAAAAATGACCGATATATTTGAGAAATCAATAAAAACTAAACGGACAGTGATATAAATACACAATTTATTGCAATATGCTTGGGACAATAGTAAATTTTCAGGCAGAAAAACTTTTAAAATTAGTTACAATGTTCCACAACAGATGGCGCTGTGGTCTGGAAAAAAATCTAAACTACCATATTTTCCAGATATCCACCATGCGCAGCAATAATATGGCGTATTCTCAGAACGAAATTATCAGAAACACGTATAAACGTCTGAAGCGGGATGGCTTCACATACAGAACAGATGTACCGTTCCAGTTATTCAATTATTTCTGGATAGTGGTGATACACCTGGTCTTTAAAGAGTCCCCACAGACAAATATCGTAGTTTAGATTTTTTTTCCAGACTGCAGCGCCATCCGTTGGGGAATATTGTAACTAATTTTAAAGTTTGTTTGTCTGAAAATTTACTATTGTACCAAGTATATTGCAGTAAACTATCACTGTCCGTTCAGTTTTTATTGATTTTTCAAATATACCGGTCATTTTTGAAACACCCTGTATATATGTATGTGTAAAATTGCGGCCAAAATTCATTAATAAAACACTTTGAATTTAAACCAAAATATACACAAAAGGTATATTTAAATTAAAAAATGAAGATAAAGATTAAAAATTTATTAATGCTGCTTACATTCAATTCATAATTTTCAATATTAAAAAATAATTACACTTAAAAATTAATATTTTTTGGTTTTGACATGCAGAGTATGAAAATATGAGTACTTGTGTTTCAAATTTTAGAAATGTAAGAGCTCTTAAACTTTCTTTCTTCATCGAAGACTTTTTTCTTAAGAAATAAAATCCGCTGGTTTAAAACGATAATTTGAAACTATCCTTCACCTTAAGAGTTACTTTTACAGTTTAATTTATGGTTTGGTTATTTCGTTTATCTTGTTAACTTTTAATGTTATACCAGAAAGTATACACATACACCACAAAGTTATTACAAATATTTCCGGGGCTATTTTTAAATTTCGTTTTGAATGCTTAGTAAAAATATTTCATCATTTTCGTCACGTATGCTTTTAAGTTACATTTTCCTATAGAGGGCCTGAACTTTTGATATCACATAAAACTACTTTGAAAAGTTTTATTGCTGAGTAAGGAAACAAAACTATTCGCTGAAAGAAAGAACACTATATACCTTAATGTCAGATTAACGAATTCCATGACAAATTGCCTTGTTTCTTGAATCCCAAGTCACGTAAAGACTGTTCCAAATGTAAATATCCTGTGTCAATATCCGTCAAGTAATCTTTTTTTTGTCCTTAGGGTTAGCAGAGAAAATATAACAGAGATAAAGCGTCTATAGGCTTTCCGAGCCACTAAATGCCTAGCATTTGTTCTTGCAAAGAAAGAAATTTGGGGAAAAGTAGCAGAAAATTGTGTTTTTTTATTTAAATATTCTGTGTAGCTAATTTTTGTTTGAAACATGAAATCCTACGTTTGGGTTATTTATAATATAAAACAGATATCGTAAAGGTCAGCTAAAAATAAATTAGAGAGTTCATTTAATTAAATATTTAATATCGAATTCAACTATGTATGATTAGCTGTGAAATATGTCATTACAGTGATCCTTCATTTTTCGGAATTAATAGGGACCAGAACCTTCCGCGAAAGCTGAAGAACTGAGAAGTAGGATTTGACCCTAGGAATTTTCGTGTATGGGGGTACACGAATGTTTTAAATATGTAAACAGTATTTATACTTTACACATTTAAGACAAAAATTACAACAGTATACGTATTTACGTAAACGTGTCAGTGCTAATTAGTAAGGTTAATTACAAAACCTTATGGAGTAATAAACATTAACCATCATTACTTCCTGAGAGAGACGAAGAGTCTTGTGTTGGTGGCGGAGGAGAGGCTCTCACTTGACTCGTAGAAGCTTTAGGCTCACTCGGAGACTCTTCTGCTGGCACTGACGGTAAAGCTTGGGGCTTCACCTTGAGAGAAACATGATGATGTGTAGTTGTCTTTTTTTTTTTCTTTTCCTTCAAAATTCTCTTGTATAAAGACATAAGCCCATCAACGCTATTGCTGAAGTCGACAGTTTCAACCATATGGTTGTCAATGTCTTGTCAACATCGTGGACAAGACTGGCGAGATATAGCAAGAGTAGACGCTAGGTAAAGTTGCGATGATGCGTAGACAATGAACTCCCAGGGATAAATACACTAGTACTCTCATTGGTTGATGTCGCACTGGAAACAAATCACGCGCCTTTATGAGAGCCCGTTATATGTCGTATTTATACATATAACGGGCATATAATATGTCGTATTATTATATGCCCGTTATATGTCGCCCGACATATTGTCGTCAATGTCTTGTCAACATCGTGGACAAGACTGGCGAGATACAACAAGAGTAGACGCTAGGTAAGGTTGCGATGATGCGTAGACAATGAACTCCCAGGGATAAATACACTAGTACTCTCATTGGTTGATGTCGCACTGGAAACCAATCACGAGCCTTTATGAGAGCCCGTGGTATGTACTCTCAGTCAACTCACCTCTTTTTTTGACATGCAGGATCCTTCTCCCTTGAGCATCAACATGAAATAAAGCTTCTATCCGTAATGTGGATGCCGAAATGGTTGTATTTTTTCATTTTTATTTTTTGAAGAATATTTTGAAAACCCCCGCGAAGCACTGAAGCCGGAAAATATGAAGCGCGAAGTGGTGAGGGAATAGTTTACTTTATAATCATTCGCCAATTATTTGTGAATATTTAGAAACATATCACGTCAATGGAGCAGTTGAGTCTCTTCCAGCAACTGGTGCCGAACGATGGCCGATTGGTTAGGGTGCTGGCCTTCGGTACCGGAGTTCGTGGGTTCGAATCCCACGGTGGCATGGACGTTCGTAGCCGTTCGGAATCGGCTTTAAGCTGTAGGTCCCGGTCTCATTAGCCCTCGTGTTGCAAAAAGTAGACCGTAGCACTCCAAACCAAACCAATCCAGCTACTGGTTCCAATAGGCATCTTAGAAATTGAAATATTCAAAATTTTCAAAAAATTAGGTAGCGAAGTAAAATTTACTAAATGATTAAAATTTTCACCGATTTTACCGACATAAAACTGCAGTGTCAATTTTAAGAAAGGATACAGTAAAAAAATCAGAGATATATCCAATAATTTAATAAAACAAAGAAGAAAGGTTTGGAGTGATACTGCACGCTAAAGCTAAAGAAATCGGGATCTTCTGCTGAAAGCCGATTTTCGAGCATCTACGAAAATTTATGCAACCTGGAGATTCGAATACACAAACAAACTCCAGTATCGAGGAACAGAGCCTTACCATTGGGTCATCGTTCGCCCCACTCCTTAAAAATAAATTAAAAACAAAAATAAAAAAGACTAAAATGCTATCGAGATAATGCAGTTACAAACAGCATTTTACTACAGCGAGGAATGAACCGGATTTTTTCCCTTGACACTAGCAGCTAAGACAACTAGCTTTATGCATCAATTTAGACATTGGAAGGGTGAACCATATTTCCTATAAAAGCTGGACAATGTGGTGAGTAGAATGAAATTTAGCATTGGTTTTGGGAGACTGGTAAAGAGAATTTAAGTCGGCGAACGCTCCTTCAAATAATCCTTCCATTTAAGGTTAAAAAATTAGGTTTAAAAGAATGAGAAGGGGAAAAGGAGAATTTTAGATATTTTAGGTGTAATAATTTTGATATATTAAATATGTATATGCATATATATGTTTGAATATATATGTATATATATATTATATTCAAACATATATATGCATATGTATATATCTATATACAGGGTGTTTCCTATTGAATGGGACGAAAAGAATAGCTCAGTGTGATTGCCGTAATGGATATATTCAACAGAAACAAATTTATTCTGCAACTACAATTATACAAGTTTTATTTGGCAACAGGGAATAAAAACGTACATGAATTCCTGAACGAATGTTTACCCCATCGCTGGATTGGCCGTGCGGGGCCGCAGGATTTGACATGTCTTTATTAGCCGCCGAGATCACCAGATCCAGCTCCCTGTGATTTTTTTTCTCTGGGGTTTCGTTAAAGACAAGGTGTTTGTGCGCCCACTTCCCCAGGACTTATAGGAACTGAAGCAGCGGATAACTTCAGTGTTGAACTCCATCACAGCGGATATGCTATCACGAGTGTGGCACGAGTTTGATTACCGTGTAGACATTTGTCGTGTCACGGGAGGGGCACATATTGAACACCTGTAGAAACTTGAATAAATGTATTTTTGAGGTAAATTTGAATTTTCTAAATATATGGTCTAAATTACAACGTTGACAATCATGTTTTATTTTTGTCCCATTCAATATTAAATATCCTGTATATATGTATATATTCATATATCTACATATGTATATAACAAATGTGATTGTTTTTTGTTTAATAACATGTATAATTAATAAATATATACGAATACATATATATATATATATATATGTGTGTGTGTGTGTATATATGTGTATATGTGTGTATATATGTGTATATATGTATATATATATGTATATATGTGTATATATATATATATATATATATATTATATATATATATATATATATATATATATATATATATATATATATATATATATATATATATATATATATATATATATATATATATATATATATATATATATATATATATATATATATATATATATATATATATATATATATATATATAAAATATAGTGTATGTATGAAGTTCACAAATTTACTCACAGAGGTTTGGTTTTGGAGCGCTACGGTCTACTTTTTGCAACACGAGGGCTAATGAAACCGGGACATACTGCTTAAAGCCGATTACGAACAACTACGAACATCCCTGTCATAGTGGAATTCGAACCCAGAACTCCGGTTCCGTAGGTCAGCACCCTAACCATTCGGCCATCGTTTGGCTTACTCAGAGAGGAATGTTACAAAAGAGCATAGAACACATAACACAGTTTAAGGCTAAAATTCTTTGTGTCTGTCCTATAGTTTAACTAAAATTTTGTTGTCCTAGGAGGAATAGAAATAAGTATATGAATTTTTTTTGTTAAGTATATTTATATATTTTCTCCCGTATTTCCCATTCGTAGTACTTTTACTTTCTACTTTTCTGAAAAGAAAACTTTTTTCAAAATTGTAAAATAATTTGTCTTTATAGTTTAATATAGATTTTCGCTTCTTTAATAGAGTTTAAAGTATTAAATTGGTATTTGCGTTTTATCAGCGAGAATGATTATGAAATAGTAGACTGCATTTATCTTAAACTAGATTTCTTTGTCGTTAATGTAACTATATTCTCTGAAAAATGTTCCTTACTGAATATCTTTACTGATATTTCTCTACATTTAAGATACATATATAAGGTAGAATAAAAAGTCATATTGTGTTTCAGCTATTTTTTGCTCTCCGAAAGTCTCCATAGTTTACTTTCAAATCCTATGAAATTGTTTCCTTTTGGACTTATCGATTTTGGGCAGTTTTAAAACGGCAATCTTTTGACGTCTCTTTTTCTCTCTTCACTTCAATTGCTTTAAAGATTGCCTTTTCTTTTTCTTCGGGCTCTACTTCTTCACTCTGTTAAATCTGTCTCGGGATTATTGCGATGTGGCGCAGAAAATACACCGTAATCGTATGTCTTGTATCTTTTAAAGCAGAAATTCGAACTTTCTTTTTTATTTCTAACGATGGAATCGGTGTTCTTATTTATATGGGTTATTACTTTATTGCTTTGATGTAGCATAATATGAACGAGAGATGTGACCTTTTACAGTTCATTTAGTTATGTTTTGTCTGGAGCGCTACGGTCTACTTTTTGCTTCACGAGGTTTAATGCGACCGGGACCTATTGTTGAAGTCGAATCCCGAATGGCTACGAACATTCAGTGGGATAAGAGCCCATAAACTGCGGTACTGAAGAACTGTTCTTCTCACTCAGTCCATTTTGAATATAGTTAAATTTCTCATTTACCTTTTTAGTCATCTATCTTTATTATGCAAAGATATTATGCAAACGACCATAAACTAGTATCGTGAGATACAGGCACTTTATTGCAGTAGTATTACGGAATTATTAGAAAATTAACTATTTATAAATTATTCTCAATGCTACACTTGAGTTAAAAAAATTCTAGAATACTGGAGTTCGGAGTTACAAATAACAACAAAAATATTCGGCTTTCCTACAAATATCAACTCTCAAATTACCCTAAATAAACAATTAATTCCACGTTATGAATCTAAAAGACTTTCTGTATTAGCTGTTGTCCTTTGTTACCTCTTGGTCTAATTGAATCCAAATTCAGCTTCAAATTCTGGTAGTTTGAATATTCAGCCGGTAAGGATGATTGTGGTCATACAGGATCAGTTTAACACCTTCCGGTACGATTTAATAGTGAAAAACTGTGCGTAAAGTAACCATTTATTTTTTATTTAAAAAACTTGTTTTATTTTACAATTTTTACATATTCTTAATTAAAATCCACTTTTTACATAGTGTTAAGTATCAGAAACGGTAAAATTAAGATAATAGTCTTCAAACTAGTGGTACTTTTCAAAACAAAGTGCAAAGGAATTCTGAATTGTTTACATCGCCAGGGAGTCTCACTTCTAATTTGATTCTTGTAACACACACGGAATTTCTTAGTAGGTTTTCTTTTATTCTGACTCATCAATTTGGCAGTGACTTGTACCAAGAAACTTTAAATAAACAATATGTAATAGTGACCTGGGATTTCCACAAGTAACAAAAGTGTTGCTAAATTCAGTACACTAGAAATTTTAAACTAAATTAATTATCATATTTATAAGTAACTTTAGTCGCATGACGAGTGTAGCTCGTCATTGTGCGGTATGGAATGAAAAACCAATGACGAGCTAGACTCGTCATTTTACCGAAAGGGGTTAAAGCAGTAGATCCTAGTCTAATTATTAGCCCCTGATTTCCAAACAATTGCAAAAGTTTACCGACCTAAATAGAATGAAAACCCCTGTTACAGTTTCTGTGGTGCCGGTCTCGGTTGGTACTATAACCTTATCAAAATATCTTTGTATATAAAATATTTATCACCAAACTTGTTTATATAAAATTGCTAACTATCAGGCACTGTATTTTGTCTTAAATTAACCTTTGTATGTAAGTTCGATATTTATTTAATATTAATTCGTTAAAAGCTTCAAATTTTCAAGTGTAAATATCACGAATTCTAATATTTCCTTACCATAACAGCCCACTGACTGTATTTGGTATTTTTGGGGCATCGAGGAACCCTTTTTGACTTGAGAAATACACATTGGGGATGTTGTAACGTAGCCGGTCACTGTTTTAGGTGACACAATGAAGAATCATGTGTTTCTGGAATATTTAATTTATATACATCATTTCTATATACACACAAAAAAAAAATTCAGATCACATGTATGTGATTCGATACATGTAGGCCTGAGTAGAGACGTGCCGAAATGTTAGCTTTCAGACGGAAGAAATAATTCGATAGCTCGAGCGGAAGTTCTCTTAAGTAATTAAGTAGAAAGTACTCTCAAGTAGACGAGATAAGATGAAATAACAACTGGTTTCTTCGAAGAATATCAAACACAGAGATCCTAAGAGGAATATGCAATCAATCCTGAAGAGGATTATATTAAGAGAAAATCCAAGGCACAGGGTATCATTCTCAATCTCAGAAAGAGATATATCCCAAGGCGGGGTTTTCGCTAAAAAAACTCTCCGATGGAGAGGCTGGTCAAGATGACCTCCAAGGTAGCTGACTATGGCTACTCTCAAAAGAAAAGATCCCAAGATGGAATTATCGCTAAATAAACTCTCTGAGATACTGTTCAAGGCGACCTCCGAATTAGCTGGTTGCTAGCTGACTAACTTCTTTTAAAAAAAACTTTTCGTCTATTATCTAGGGGAGGGGCCTCTAAGAGAGGGGGCCTCACCCACAATTTCATAATTGGATCATCTAGCGATGACCTCACCTTCAACCAACTGGATTGGTCTGGGCTAGACAATCACCGGCCGCAAATCCAGGAGTCTCTGGAATTCGTGTCGCCTATATCCAATGCCGCGGCATTCCTTTGTAGTTCCGATGGTCATATTTCTGGCTGACAGTCAGGCACCCGGGCGTCTGATCCGTTGTTTCGCTACTATAGGACACAAAAGTCTAGACGTCGTGATGCCGGGGAAAACAATCCCTTTGTATCCACATAAGCGACGTTCAATTCTCAAAGCAAAGTTCTTTGATGTTGACACACCGCTAAATCACGTAGTCACAATGTTAACAAGACATATATAACGTTAGGGTAGTCATTTGGAAATCATTTGTAAACAATCACACACTATAAATTTTCTCATACAAAAAGAAAAAATTCACACGAATTTCAATTCAGAATTAAAATTATATTTAGAAAAATAAATTAGTCTTGGTTAAGAATGACAAACATTTTCATTAGAAAACTGTAGTGTCTTTTATTACCAAATAATAACGTACCATACTATTTATCTCCAAAATGTATAGAAACTAAAACCCATATCCTTACAAACTCTTCAGCAGTATTTAATTGTATTGCAAAATATTTAAAGTTTGTCCTTCTTTGGGAAATTTTAAAATACGGAGATAAAAAAGTAAACTTTTTCTTATGATAGCTAACAGCATTTCGCAAACTTTTTTTTTTATCTACTTTGCAACCCTGGATTTGCCAGCTTAGCGCTCTGGAAGGAATCTTTATCTTATAAAGTTCTCTATGGAAAGCTATGATTTCCAAGTATATTTTAATGCGATGGAAAGGATTACTTGCTTTCAAAATGGAGAAAAAAAGGTCAGTATATGTACTCACGAATATTCAAAATTATTTATATACAGTGTGCTATAAATATTTTTTTTACATCCTCCTTAGATTCAAGGTATATTGAGCAAAAGAAAGTGAAGGATAAGAACTTTATTATCTTATAGATAGTGTTAAATTTAGGAGCCCTCTATTATAACGCAAAGTGTATAATCCTAAATTATGTGTAGATTTTGTCATAACCCACATTCGCTGAAATTGTAAAAGGAAACATCATAACTTATCTTTGTATGAAACTTTTATGAAAAAAATAAGAAAAATAATTATGAAAAGCCGTTAAGTTGGACATATCCTTTTACAGTATTTATTATCTATAATTTAAACATTCTGAGTATCTTTAAAGTGTGCGGATTTCAAATGTTCTTTAAAATTTTATTTAGTAATAAAAGCTTATAGAATTAAAGTCGTTTTAAAGAAAACAATTGCATTTGCTCTACTTCTTTAGTTGTGTTTGCGTCGAACATTATAAACGTGTGATTTGTGTGCTGTTTATTTCGTAGGTTTGAATTCCATTATTAGCAGTTCATACACCTTTTGAATCGACATTATCAGTAGGTTTCACGAAATTAAGCCTTCGTTAGCAAAAAATTGTCTACAGATTCAAAAGAAGAAAGTATTATAGTGGAAAATTAGTGAATGGGACTTAAGAATATGTTGGGGTTTTCGAAATGTAATTGAATAGTCAATCTGTTTAAATAATTTTTATTTACCACCATATATTGACTTATACTAAAAAAAAATTCTAACTTCGTGTTTCTTTACCTATTCAGTGGCATTTTCAAAGGAGTTATTCAAAGTAAATTATTCTGAAATTTTTAAATAATAAGAAATTAAATTTCATATTATAAATTCATATTTATAAGTAATTCACAATTCATATAATTCATAAATAAATTAATAAATAAATAATAAATAATAATAAATAATAAATAAATAATAATAAATAATAATAAATAATAAATAATAAAAAATAAATAATAATAAATAATAAAAATAAATATTAATAAATAATAAATTAATAAATTCATATAATTTATTATTCATAAATTCCTAATTCATATTATAAATTCATAAAAAATTTAAGAACTTTATTTTGGGTGAATTTACATAAATTAAAATTTTCTATTATACAAATGCTGGAAGCATTGAAATTTTATGTTATTGTCACAGAGGTCATTTTAAGAAATAGATTCCGAAAAATAAGCGATCGATGTACAGGTAGGGCATTTCATTTCATTTCTGAGTTTTATGAGTTTGAATCCAGTTTTTACCATAGTAGTTTGTAGTTCATTGCAATAATAACTGTAGGGACAGGCGAGTAATCATAATCGGCTAGAGAACGCCATCTATGTAGAAAATAAGTAATATTGGGGAAAACGTCGGAGGTAAGGGTAGACTCCGGACATGTCATCTAGGTTCTTCGTAATTTAGATAGATAATTAAATGGGTAGAATTCTGAAGTGTACATATTATTCTACTTGTATATTTAGTTGTCCGGTAGTAGTTTGTGCTGTCTTGATATAAATCTCGATGTTGAAAAAATAAATCGACTGTTTGAAAGCGACTTTGTAAAACATTTTGGCGATCTTCACAATAATCTTTGTTCAGACCAGCTCTGCGCATGCCGCACTAACCTTCAGCCAGCATGGTCATGTGACCAAAAATGGTCTTGAGCAGTCTAGCTCCAGATTTCAAGGGAGTGTGTGCGGTGTTTACCTCGATGTTTCGATAGTTCATTTTTGAACTAGTGCGGGCTTTTAACCGCTATTTTCTATGGTTTAATTGAAGTGCAGATTTATTCCCCTTTTATTCTTTATATGTTTGGTTATGCTAATAAATAATTAAAAAGACTGTGGAGAGTTCCAAGTTCTTATACACATGCCAAACAATCTTTAAATCTTTTAATCCCATACTATCTGAATTATTTGTTGTCGAACTTCCTAAATCTTCTTCTTGTCGACAAGGACAGTGTGATATTTATTTATACGAACCAGAACATGCAAAGGAAGGCTCAAAATTTATATTCAATGGAATTCTCTTTCGACAAAGGAGGAGGATAATCTCAAATATTTTTAGACATCTGGCAGGAGTAGAGAGGATAAAACAATAAGTTCTAGCCTACTTTCTCTCGTTTTCAAAAAATGTACATAGTGCTCAAATCAAAATAAGAGGGGTTTGGTAACTTACGGATACCAACCAGCAAAAGTTTACCAACAGAAATATTATGTTTATCATAAAGTTGTAACAAATAAGCAAGTAGACTGGACACAATTGAACATATCTTACCTTAGCTGGCAGTATTCAGACCTCTCTCGTTTGAAGTTACCGCAGATGATGTTAATATTTTTCCAGCTCATTAGCCAAAATTATGGTTGCTTAAACTTAAAATAAATATGCAATTTTTTTTAGCAAAAAAAAAAAAAATAAATAAATAAATAAAATAAAATAAAAATAAATAAATAAATAAATAAAATAAAATAAAAAAAAATAAAAAAAATAAATTAAAATATTTCAAATGATGCAGGCATTATTACATGAAAGTTAGGATATTCTTAGTAACATGACATAAACTGCGGTCTACTACTTTTCTTAAAAGTCTATTGCCGCAATTTTAAAAATGTACTGGGGTGATGAAGTTCCATATTCTTAAGTGGGGACATAGAGGAAATATTATGGAAAATTTTATGAAACCTCATAATGTTTTATTAGATATTAAAGCATACAAACGTGCTGCTGTATTCTTAGTGCATTGAACATTTTTTTCGTAAAACGGAGTATTCCCGCTGATAACCTTTTATCGACAAATTTACAAAACAATTCGCGGTCATTTCGTATCAGTCACGTCTTTTTCCTAATACATAATACAGCGGACTCCGCTTAATGTGATCACGGTTAATGTTATCAATCGCTTTCTGTTATCGAAATCACTTGGTCCCGATTTTCTCTATTCATTTGTATGTTAAAATTATCTCTTTATGTGATCGTCACATCCGTTAATGGGATCAGTTTTCGAACCTCATTTTAAATGGCAAAGAATTATTCACAATATATTCAGAAGGAACCCATTTTTTTCCTTCCCTTCGCTGTTGTTTGAATTTCCGAGAATTCTCCTCTTCAACCTAGGGAAATTGGGAATGAACAAAGGAGTGGAGTATTACACGTTCCTGGAATTTTTCAGAAATACGCACACCCTGCTGATGGTCAATGGTTGTCAGATAAGCAGAAGGCAACACATTATTATCGGAACTGAGAAGGAGCGTATTCACATTTTATGCCTTGCTCGCTTACATGCAGCTTGTCGATATGGAAGCCAGAAAGCGAAATGATTTAACATTAAAACAAAAGATCGAAATTTTAAATCGTTATGACAGGTTGATTATGATTACGAACAATTTATCAATGAGCTTCTTAGAAAAAATTGTAGACAGTCAACAATTGATCAATTTTTTAAAATTATGTATACAATACTTATTTTTAAAGGGTAATATACAGTGCATAAATATAAGGTGTGTTTTTTTTATTTTGTTTTGAAATTTAGTACGTGGGAATTAAAGATGGGGTAAATTTATCTAATTTCGCATATCGTTTATTGTTATCGAAATCACGGTGACCCAGAATGATTACATTAAGCGGAGTCCACTGTAATAGTATTAGAGATTAAAAAAATGATTATGATTGCTTGTCGCCAATAAAGTCCGTTTGGCGAGATTTATGCTGGTGAAATGGAAATGAACCTATAT
Organism: Pardosa pseudoannulata; assembly: GCA_032207245.1. Taxonomy (NCBI): domain Eukaryota; kingdom Metazoa; phylum Arthropoda; class Arachnida; order Araneae; family Lycosidae; genus Pardosa; species Pardosa pseudoannulata. The sequence continues at coordinate 40,749,021 of CM063505.1, forward strand.
TTGTACCTAAAATTTTCATAAAAATTTTAAGCTTTTGAAACTTAAATTGCTGTTTGGTAATTATGTAAGTCGAAATTTAAAACGAATATCCAGATTTATTTTAACTACATATTAGGAGTATTTGGTAAATCGTTTATAAAATTCTATAGAAAATTAAGTGGTAAAGAACATTTTAAAAATGAGCAAATAAATTTTATAAAAAAATGAATTACTCAAAAGTATTTATTATTTTAAGCAAAAGATTAAAGTCATTAATTTACTAATACCCCTTATATGTGTATAAAATTTCAAAATTATAAGTTAATAACTTATAAGCACTCCTTCTAATTTCCATCAAACCCGTAGAAGGATAAACTATTTTATGACTTCTTATGATATACAAGAATTTTGAGTTCTGGGTGCAAGAAAAAATATATAAAGTGGGTGAACTAATAATGAACTTATAAACACTCTTAAAGATAGAAATATACTTCATGGGAACATGACAAGCCGAATATTTGACGCATTAATTTCTGCATAAGCTTCGAAAAGCTGAAGGATTAATAGAAGTTCAGATGGTCTCCCTAACATTTTGCTAAGCTGTATCTTAATAATGGGAAGATTATGAAGTGAAATATGCGAAGTAGATACTGAGTTTCATATTTTCTTAATTAAACTTTTACTAACGTAGAGATAGTAACGGTGTATGAGTTAGGTGTAATATGTTATTTATATTATTACAGAACTTTCGTTAAGATATGAATTTTGATGTGTTTTAGGTATTAATAAGGAGGTAATTATAGCACTTTAATAAAAAAATATTCTTGTATTCTGTATGCAATATGGGAGTTTTTAAATCAGAGAAAAAGTTACTATGTTTAGTTTACTAAATAAGATCTAATTTAACGATGAAGTTTCAGCAGAACAGCATATAAACCAAAAAGTAAAATTAATAAATGAATTCATTATTGATTTTTTAACAATATCCAAGAAAGTCACATATTGTCTTATATATATTTGTATTTTAATTATAATACAATTTAAGCATTTTGAATATATTTTAAAGAACATAATATTTTAAAAGCTTATATGTATTCTTTTAAATGCGGAATTCTCAATTCAGATAAAAGAATCATACAAAGCAAATTTAAACTAGAATTTAAATTTTAATTCATGGATCAAAAATGAATAAATAGCAAACTGTGTTGACATATTATACTTTCTTTTCGAAGCAGAGAAAAATGTACTATGTTTAGTTTACTAAATAAAATCTGATTTAATGATGAAGTTTCAGCAGAACAATATCTAAACCAAAAAGTAAAACTAATAAATAAATTTATTATTGATTTCGTCCTTCTACAATAAATAAATTTATTATTGATTTTTTAACAATATCCAAGAAAGTCACTTGCTGTCTCATATATATTTGTATTTTAATTATAATACAATTTAAGTATATTCAATATATTTTAAAGAGCAAAATATTTTAAAAGCTTATATGTCTGTTTTTAAATCTGGAATTCTTAATACAGATAAAAAAATCATACAAAGCAAATTTAAACTAGAATTTAAATTTTAATTCTTAAATTAAAAATGAATAAATATCAAACTGTGTTGACATATTATAATTTCTTTTTGTAGCAGAGAAAAAGTTGCTATGTTTAGTTTACTAAATAAAATCTGATTTAATGAAGAAGTTTCAGCAGAACAACATCTAAACCAAAAAGTAAAATTAATAAATGAATTCATCATTAATTTTTTTAACAATATCCAAAAAAGTCACATATTGTCTCATATATATTTGTATTTTAATTATAATACAACTTAAGCATAATCAATATATTTTAAAGAACAGGATATTTTAAAAGCTTATATGTTTGTTTTTAAATGCGGATTTCTCAATACAGATAAAAGAATCATACAAAGCAAATTTAAACTAGAATTTAAATTTTAATTCATGGATCAAAAATGAATAAATAGCAAACTGTGTTGATATAATATTATACTTTATTTTTGAAGCATATAAAAAGATACTAGATTAATAAATAAAATCTGATTAAGATTAAACGATGAAGTTTCAGCAGAACAACATCTAAACCAAAAAGTAAAACTAATAAATAAATTTATTATTGGTTTTTAAACAATATCCAAGAAAGTCACTTACTGTCTCATATATATTTGTATTTTAATTATAATACAACTTAAGCATAATCAATATATTTTAAAGAACAGGATATTTTAAAAGCTTATATGTGTGTTTTTAAATGCGAAATTCTCAATATAGATAAAAAAATCATACAAAGCAAATTTAAACTAGAATTTAAATTTTAATTCATGGATTAAAAATGAATAAATAGCAAACTGTGTTGACATATTATACTTTCTTTTCGAAGCAGAGAAAAAGTTATTATGTTTAGTTTACTAAATAAAATCTGATTTAATGAAGAAGTTTCAGCAGAACAATATCTAAATCAAAAAGTAAAATTAATAAATGAATTCATTATTGATTTTTTTAACAATAACCAAAAAGTCCCTTACTGTCTTATATATATTTGTATTTTAATTATAATATAATTTAAGTATATTCAATATATTTTAAAGAGCAGAATAATTTAAAAGCTTATATATCTGTTTTTAAATGCTGAATTCTTAATACAGATAAAAGAATTATACAAAGCAAGTTTAAACTAGAATTTAAATTTTTATTCATAGATTAAAAATGAATAAATAGCAAACTGTGTTGACATAATAATATACTTTCTTTTTGAAGCAGAGAAAAATGTACTATGTTTAGTTTACTAAATAAAATCTGATTTAATGAAGAAGTTTCAGCAGAACAACATCTACACCAAAAAGTAAAATTAATAAATGAATTCATTATTGATTTTTTTAACAATATCCTAGAAAGTCACTTATTGTCTCATATATATTTGTATTTTAATTATAATATAATTTAAGCATATTCAATATATCTTAAAAAATAGAATAGTTTAAAAGCTTATATGTCTGTATTTAAATGAGAAATTTTCAATACAGACAAAAGAATTATACAAAGCAAATTTATACTATAATTTAAATTTTAATTCAAAGAATAAAAATTAATAAATAGTAAACTATGTTGACATAACTTATACTTTCTCAATTTAAAATTATATTCAATATTTTACATAATCAAAACTATCTTCTTTATATCATAAATGAATTCTGGAAAGTGAAATGCTTATGAGTTTCACTTTAATGCAGAAAAGTTTCACATTTTTTGTAAGAAGAAAGTTTATCATAATTCCCTAAAGTATTTTAGAGTTGTTATGTGAAGCTAAAAATTAACTTAAGCAAACGTGAGACTTATTTTATTTATATTATTAACACTTTTAAAGCAAACACTGCATACAACTGATATCGTATTCACCTGGGGGTGTAAAAAATTCTTGACTTTAAGGGCATAATAAATCATTTAAGTAGTGTAAAATATTTTTGCGAGAAAATATTATTAATTTTACATAATTCTGGAACATCAAAAGAATCTTTATATTCCTTTCATTGATTCCTTTAAAGAGGTTCAAGGAATTCGTGTTCGAGAATACGATCAATGATCCTGATAAGATTCTACTTGCTATGATTTAAATAATTTAGAAGTAAGAATTTTTATGGCACATATCAAAATTAGCTACTTTTAATTGAAATACAATCGCGTATGAATACATATGACTTCTAAATGAACCAGACACCAACCAGATAATATATAATTTAGAAGTAAGAATTTTTATGGCACATATCAAAATTAGGTACTTCTTATTGAAATACAATCAACTTTCTAAATTTTAATTCGAACTATCCATTTGTTAAAAATACAACATTACAGACTATCTGGTTGGCGTCTCGTTCATTTAGAAGTCATAAACTCAAGAGCTAAAACATTATGACCACCTGTCAATAACGAGTTGGCCCACCTTTGGCGAGCAACACAGCTTCAACCTACCTTGCCATGGATGCCACAAGTCCTTGGTAGATGGTCGGAGACAGATTTTACCAGATGTTTAAGCAACGGTTACGCAAATCCGAGATATTGCGAATTGGTGGTCTTTGAACTCTAAGCTGCCGTCCCATGACATCCCAAATGTGTTCTATCGGAATGAGATCCGGTGAGTTAGGTAACTGGAATTCAGCATCATGTTTCTGGAACCACTCCAACACAATTTTTTTTCCGGTTTTGCTTCCCCATACGAGTTAGTCTCCGAAGACCTTTTTTTTTTTGATAGCTTGTGGACGTCCAACACCATGTCGTCTACTGCTGGTTTCACCGTCATTCATCCACTTTGCATATGTACCAACAACTGTAGATCATGAACAATCTATGAGTCGTGCAGTTTCAGAAATACTTGTTCCGATCCTTCGAGCCATTACAATCAACCCTTTATCGAAATCGCTTAGAGCCTTTCCCATCACACCCAGAATTAAGTGAACAAATGATTCTTCAGACTCTCTAGAAGCAGTTAAATACCACTTCCACTTGATCATGTGCCTTCCACATCATCCAGGCGAGTTCATTGCAAAATGTAGGGGTGATCATAATGTTTTGGCTCTTGAGTGTATGTATTATGGGCGGTTACTACTGCTGTTGCCAGCAATAAACTCGGAATACAGTTCTGTCTGATAAAAGGAAGACTTTTAAGCCTTGCAGAATTGCAAGTTTTGTCTGACGTGTAAATATATATTCTTATGAAAGATCATCGCATGGCGATTGTTATAAATTTTATAAGTTCTGTTATTTTCTTTATTAATTTTCATGCCAGTTATTTAGAGTCTCGATAGTTTCCTAGTTGTATTAATCTCACATGTCCATACGTGTTTCGTCTCAAAAGATTTCTCTCTAAATCTGCATATATATATTGTTTTGGGTGACGAAATTTAAGCTGTTACTGCTTAGTTTTCTTTCCATTTTACACAAATACATTGAAATTTTTTATCTGTTAAATAAAAAGCAGCTATGATAGGCGAATATAATTTTCAAAGTATTGAAAATACATATTTTAACTTTTGTATGAAAGTATGAAAAAGTTAGAACGATAATTTACCCATTAACACCCGGATATTTCTGATGACTATATATTAGTAAATACCTAACATAGAGTCTATTATAGACACCTGGAAGTAAAACAAAATATGAAATTTAAACACCTTTAAATATGACATCAAGTCATCATTAGTGAGGAGGTGTCATTTTAAAACATAATAAGATGTCTTAAAAAAAGGGGGAAAACTTTGTGATAAGAGATTTATTTGCTATCATATATGAGAAAAGTACTGAAAAGAGATGACTTATTACAGATATGGCTATTCGCTATGATTTTGACCGGTATACGTTCAGAATACTGGTCATAATACGTTCCTATTCTAAGCTTGAAAATCATAAAATACCGATCGAAGTGACAAAATTATAGATAAGATCATATTTGAAAACTTGGGAGATTATTCATAAGATTAATATCTATTTCCATTAAAAAGGAAGAATCGTTTCAAGAAAACAAAAACTCTACAAACCATTTTTTGGCTGTCCTCAAATAAGGACGCTGGGCGTTAATGGGTTAAAGCCAGTAGCAGATATTTTGACTACATTTCGCACTGTTTCCATAAAAAATATATAAAATTGGATGGTAAGTGTACGTCCTACGGTTATTCAAGAACTTAAAACAAATTCAGACACTTAGACAGCAATGTACTCGTTCCACTTTCTGCAACAAAATTAAATTTAAAATCGGGTTTTATTGATTTGACCCAAACTTTAAGAATGAATATTTGCTTAACAAAGGCTAAATACATGAATAATTAACTAGGAAGCTAGCACTCTTCGATTAGTATCCAACGAAAATAAACACTACACCGTATTTTTATCCAAAATAATGCAGTGCTTCTGATGCATAGCTCCTTTCTATCTAAAGCTAGATAGGTCTTTCTTCCTCACAGAAAGTGAACTCAATTTTTCATTGCCTACGGTTAATTCTTGAAGTATTTGAAACGATAAGTTAATATTGCCTTTAGGCCAGTTAAATTTTCGGAAACTAATTTCTCTCTGCCTCCACTTTCTCCGAAGTATTTATTTTTAAGAAATTTCTGATTTGAGTTCCATGCTTTATAGTTTTAATTTCCTCTCCTACTTTTGATTAAATAGAATTTCTTTTTCCGCTAAATCTAATAACTTAAACAAAAAAATTTTCCGTGTTTCATTTTATATAACTTTGACAATTTCCAGGCTATTTTGACCATGCGTCTTCCAAAAGACTAATAGTTTGGGGTACTTTTCATTATTTTTTAAAAAATACTCTGACGATATAAGTTTAAAACAATTTTTCCATTTGTTATTTCAATCCAATTTTTTTCCGAAAGGTAGAATATATTTAAATTTGTTACTAATTAGTATTTAATGATAATTATCGGGAAAAAGTAAGTTTTAATTTAAAAATGAAGTCCGCTAAGTAAAAATTACATTTGTAACATAAAAATTTAAATAAACTTAAAAAAATACCTAAGTTCGTTTAGAAAGATCTACAAAGGGCTTTTAATCGAAAATAACTCCACTTTCTCCGAAGAATTTATTTTTAAGAAATTTCTGATTTGAGTTCCATGCTTTATAGTTTTAATTTCCTCTCCTACTTTTGATTAAATAGAATTTCTTTTTCCACTAAATCTAATAACTTAAACAAAAAATTTTTCCGTGTTTCATTTTATATAACTTTGACAATTTCCAGGCTATTTTGACCATGCGTCTTCCAAAAGACTAATAGTTTGGGGTACTTTTCATTATTTTTTAAAAAATACTCTGACGATATAAGTTAAAAAAAAATTTTCCATTTGTTATTTCAATCCAATTTTTTTCCGAAAGGTAGAATATATTTAAATTTGTTACTAATTAGTATTTAACGATAATTATCGGGAAAAAGTAAGTTTTAATTTAAAAATTACGTCCGCTAAGTAAAAATTACATTTGTAACATAAAAATTTAAATAAACTTAAAAAAATACCTAAGTTCGTTTAGAAAGATCTACAAAGGGCTTTTAATCGAAAATAACATTATTTACTTAAATTTTCTACACCATTGTAACAAAGAGTTACACTTCTACAACGCCAGCGCGAAACTGACCTAGAGGCGAGAGTGATGTGAATGACACTCCTTCGACCCCATTGGTCAAGAGCTGTTGCTAATCGAGGAGTAGCCTACATCGGCCCAGGCAACGCTGTCCAACGAACTTTTGCCAAACGATGGCCGATTGGTTAGGGTGCTAGCCTTCGGTACCAGAGTTCGTGGTTTCGAATCCCACATTGGCATGGATGTTCGGAGCTGTTCGGAATCGGCTTTAAGCTGTAGGTCCCGGTCTCATTAGCCCTCGTATTGCAAAAAATAGAACGTAGTTCTGCAGACACAAACCAAACCCACGAACTTTTTTTCGAGAGATCTGTGAGACCCCTCAGAGAGAGAGCAAGTAAGAAGGAGTGTGTAGCTCAAAATCTTCTGCGGCAGTTCTAAAACCCTTTTCTTTTTAGGACCAAGAAGCCATGTTAGGCAGATCTTCGATCGATTATGGTCCCTGTGGCATGATGGAAAAATTAGCATTTTTATCTCCTATTTACACTTTTATTTATATTCAAAATAAACAAAATTCAGCAGGAGGAATTAGTTTTTATTCGAATTCGTAACTTCTCACGGGGACTTCACTTATACCTGCGGCTGGCCTAGACGTTCAGTCGGTCTTCACCTCAACGACTGTGGCACATTTTTTAACACAAATTTCTACAAACAGCAACAGCACAAGACTTCCAAGTATTTTTTTTCCGAATTTATGACTTTCATTTGCTGCTGCGAACTTATAACTTTTTAATTTTCTTGTAGGTTTTTTTTAAACTGAGGTTCGTAGGTTCGCAACAGAAAATAGCCTGACTGTATATTAGGGAAATTTAGTAGCTCACAGTTATCCCTTTTACTTCACTATTTAAAAATTCTTTGGGATTTAATGAAGATTGTTGTGTTACCATATTGCGGTAGAGATATGTCACAAACTATTACACTGTCATAATGACTCCAGACTTCGCCACAGGTACCCTAAATGGAGGAACTACAGGAGAATTAGGTACCGTAAATTCCTCTCTCTGTGAAACTTTGGCGTCATTATGACGCGGAACTCGTTGTGACATATCTCTAAAATAATATATCCCCTTAATTTATAGATGTTACCTATGAACCTATGAAGTAGGAAATATGTTATCGATGAAATAGGAAATATATGAAAACAAAGGTTTTACATTCCTTGATGAGGGGGAGGAGAGGGTAGTTTAATTCGAAGTCAACCGCTTTGTTCTGCGTGAAAAGTATCCCCTTTTTAAACCTTAATTATCTTGACAGATCATTGAATAACTAGTGAAATATGTAACAATTGTACAGCCAAACAATTTAAACTGTTGTTGTTAAGTACTCCGGTTTGGGATCATACGCGTGAAAAAGAGAATTCAATTAAGAAAAAAAAATTAAAATAGTACTGCCATCTATTGCTAAATTGAAGTGTTAAACCCACAGGGAAAAATATTCCAAAAATCGTCTTTAAAATTCTTTAAATTATTGTTTTTTAAAGCAGAAAGCAGAAATGAAAATTACTTATGGGGATTCCAAATGCAATCACGGGTCGTCAAATGTTAAAAGTTTACCTCGAGGGAAAATTTTGCTTAGTTCGCAATGGCGAAGGTGGCAACGGGTAAAACTTAAGCCTAGACCGCGAAATACTAAAAACAGTTAATTCGGAAATGCTTCTTAACTGTGCTTTAATAATCGTTTGCTTTAATAATATAAATGGTTGGTTTAATACTATCTTCCAGGAATTTGATTTAATTTATTTTAAACATTGGAAATCTTTAAGGAATGACTCATGATTATTTTATCTTTTTTATCTTTGTTTTACTGTTTCGGATTGTACTGTATCGTGGTAAATATCTGAAAGCCTACTTAGAGAAGGCTGTTTACCACCAAGGGTTTAAAAGAAATGATTATCGAAAACGACCATCTAATCAGAACTGCACTGTATACCAATATGTATTTGTACACCTATGCAAATGACGATATCTGCGGTCCTGAGGTACGTTACGGCCTCTCCGGTATACATCGTGTAGGAAACAGCATCGGCATTAGTCGCATGCAAGATGTCGCGCAGTTCGGAGCTCTCGGATTTCGAGAAAGGTATAATTATCGGGTATCACAAATGTGGCTGATCCTTAAGGGACATATCTAGAGATCTGAAGTACCCAAAATCGACAGTGGCCTATGTGATTAAGAAGTGGAAGGTGAGCGGTGATTGTCGGAATATGCCCCGAGTCGACAGACCAACGAAACTGGGAAATAGAGACCGACGAGTGAAATCCAGAGACATTTGAAAGAACCGCACCCATCCGGTGACCCTCATCCGCCAAGAGTTTCAACAGGCATCCGGGAATACTGTTTCAATGAATACTATCCGTAAGGAAGTACATCTGGTTGGTTTTCATGGTCGTGCTGCTGCCCATAAGCCTTTGATCACTAAGTGCAACCACGCTGCTCGGTTAATGTGGTGCAAAGCACATCGAAATTGGACCGTAGATCAGTGGAAGTGTGTTCTTTGGAGCGACGAATCAAGTTTCACCCTTTACCGTTCGGATGGCAGTTTCTGGGTCTGGCGTCTACCTGGACAACGTCTCCTGACAGAATGCATTGTGCCAACAGTCATGTTCGTAGGAGGTGGAATTATGGTTTGGGGGTGTTTCTCCTGCTATGGACTGGGACCCTTGGTCCCCATTCATGGTAAGCTCAACGCCGATGCCTACTGCACTATTTTGGATGACAATATGCTTCCTACGTTGTGGTAGTTTTACGGGTTGGACCCCTGTTACTTTCAGGACGACAATGACAGTTGTCATGTGTCTAGGTTAACCAAGGCTTGGTATGGTGCCAATGGAGTTCATCGGATGGACTGATCTGCCCAGAGCCCAGACTAGAACCCTCTGGGACGAGTTGGATCGCCGAATTAAGGGGTGCACTACCCGTCCAAAATCAGTGAAGGAACTTGTAATACTAGACTCAAGACTCGAGTTGGTGTTACATGGGCCCCTGGTTTTTTTGTTTCGGCGGCCGAAGACGGACACCCCTAGAGGGGGTGGGCAAGTTCCACAGGAGGGGGGCGAGAGATGCGATGCCACCCCCGCCAGCTGCAGAAAAGGACATTTTTTTCCCGTGGAGGCGAAAACTTGACCGAGGGGGGATTCCCCCGGCCCTCACGAAGAGGAGTGAAAAAGAGATGCCCGGTCGGAACGACGGGGAAAGGACATTATTCTTCGGAAAGGAGTAGAGACCGAGGGAGGTGTTTGTCCGCTCGGCACAGTTTATTTTTGTCCTCGGTCTTATTTGAGCCCTGTTCGAGTATGAATTGAAGTGTACTTATGTTTTTTTTTTTTGAAAATCTTCTTAATAATAAATGTTTAGTCAAGAGTTTTGTCGCTGCTGTGATTAATTGTCGGCCACATAGGCTTTAAGTGAACCCAAGATACCTGCTCCAGTAAAAATAGGCGGGCAGGTATAGAACGAGGCTTGCAGACTTCAGAAAGTGCAGCCGGGGACGCGCGAGGCGTTTTACAGAACTTGTATGTCTACTCCAAGCCGAGTGGAAGACAATACCACTAGCTGTAATACAAATACAAGTGGAACGTATGCCCCGGAGGGTTCACGCTATAATTGCCTCCGGTGAAGTCTCTACCAACTATTGATTTTTAATAAAGTTACTTTTTCTTTTCTATCACAGGTGTCCAAATACTTATTGGTAGACAGTGTATAGGAACTTATAATTATTTGACGTTTCTCTCCTTGACTTTTAATGAATATATAGAAACTAGCATTTAGCCCGTCATATGACGGGATAAGTAAAATTTTAAATACTACAGAATTGTAAAGTACCCTATGAAGAAGGTTGTTTTTTTTGGCTGAGAATTATCTTGTACACGCTCAATAATTTGTATATCTTCATACTCCTCTAAAGTCTCCAGAAGGGATTGATATAATGGCATTAAATGCTCGAAAATAGGGAAAGGGATGGATTTTGAACGTTTTAAAGACTTGTTTTGAATTTTGCTAATCCTAACTCATCAAGAATCCAATATAGAAACCCCTATCTATTTCAGGTCCAACCGCTTCATAAATTCGAGGACAGACGGACAGATAACTTAGACTGTTATTATATACGGGATTTACTTCTGAATTTAACTTTCATACGTTAACGTTATCTAATTTAACTTTGCGTAATTAAAAAAAATGTTTCAGGATCATAAAAACTGTGCTAAATTTTATAACTTAATAACTTACTAAAAAAATGTACGCATCACGACATTGGGATTGATAGATTGGAATTGTGTATTTTGGTACGAGTGTACGTACTTAGTGAAAAATAGCTTAATGTTTAAATGTAAAATACACGAACAAAAACTTATTGTTATACATATTTAAGTTTGCCTAAATCATTGCCTATTTTATAACTCATTTTCATATATTACTGTATATTTTATAATAGCAAATTATTTAAAATATTTAACCAATAGAAATCTAAAAACATAATAGAAGAACTTCTTTATTTAGGATTAGTAGATGGAAAGCTATTAGGATAGCTATTTAATAGCTAATGCTATATTTTCTAAAATATAATTATGATTCAAATTTTGAAAGTTTATTTGTAAATTCACTGCAAAATACGAAAAACATTATTTTTCAACTTGAAGTGATTTTAAGCAAAACAAGAAATAAGTTTAAACTATATGCGTGAAATTTAGTGTAAAGTATTAATATAAGTGTAAGTAATAAGTGTAAGTTTAAGTGCATTTGTAAATCTTTTATGTCGTACAAACAGTACAAATCTTGTATAATATTCTTAAGGTAATCATTCTTAACGAAGAAATGTTTTTGAGCACTGAAACTTATTAGTACTCAAAATCATGGAACAATGTTACAAGCATTGAACTTTTGTCTTCTATTCAAATTTAAATAGTAATTTAAGAAAATATATCTAACAAAATAATTTCCCTTAATGCTGAAAGCACAAAATTTTATAATATGAAGTGATAAAGATGAAAATAATTCTATCATTGTTACAAGTTTTAATGTATATATATATAAATATATATATATATATATATATATATATATACACAAACATATACATGTGTGTATATATGTGTATATGTGTATACGCATGTATATGTGTATATATGTGTGTATATATATATATATATGTGTATATATGTATATGTGTACATATGTGTATATATATATATGTATATATATGTATATATATATATATATGTATATATATGTATATGTGTATATATATGTGTGTATATATATATATATATATATATATATATATATATATATATATATATATATATATATAATTTCCATTTGAAACTCAATTGTTTTGTCTCCTAAGTCACTGTGTTGAAAAACTCCTACTAATAATACACTGTAAAAAGTTTCTAATTCAGAAGTATACTTGCTCACCATAACAATATCTGATTAATTTCCTGCAATATATCATAACTGCCCAATTCAAAAAAGTTCGCCGATATAGTAAACGCTTAATTCTTAGCTAATAGTTTCGTTCACGTCTTTAAGTCGACAGTTAACTTCTAGATGCGTAATATGTTACTGGAAATCCGATATTTCTGTCTCGTTGAATTACGAAATATAACCAAGAATGAGAAGAGAAAATGTTCTTTTAGTATCTATGATCCTATAACAAACGCAGGATGATGGCCCAATGTGTAGGGCGTTGCCAATTCGTCCATTTTTAACGTATAGTAAATAGCTCCATTTTATTTTATAACTCACCCTTCCTATTTTATAACATTAGTCATCCTCTTATATCCAAATAGTCAGAGCAATTGCTATGTTTCTCGGATTTTTTTTATATTATGCTAGGTAAAAGATGTTTTATGTCTGTGAACAGTCTTAACAGTCAGTTTACAAAGGCTATTCATTTCTAACAATTGAAATACCAAAGTAAAGCGTATTTTTATATTATTAATCAGAAATGTAAACTGTAGGACGTTGCCGAATGGTAAATCACAAACTGCGTTAGCAAATATAGTCAGAGTCGGGTTCAATAAATAAGTTTTAGTTTAATTATAATTCATATAGGAAAAATTAAGGGGTGCTGGTCATTACTGTTGAAATATGTAATCGCACTCATACTTGACGACTTGGCTGTTTTTTATTATTTAAGTAATAGCTTTCTCAGACGTACGAGGTTTTCTTGAGTTGATCCTTTTGTGTTTTCATTGGTTGTGTTTGATTAGTTTTGTCTTGTGCCTGTAATTTGATTGGCTGTGCTCAGGATCTTTATAAAACTGTAAAAGCCCAATGTACCTCGTATTTGTGTATTATTATTATTATTATTTTAGTATCTTTAATGAAAGGTGTTTTGCGATCTGTGGCTCTTGATTATGCTTCAAGAATTACAAACCATTTTTATGAAAGTATTAGAGTTTTGAAGCTTTAACCTCTAATAAACTAAAGTATATGCAAATTAATCACTTAAAATATTATCTTAAATGAGACGGTACTTTTATTAGTTCCTTTTATGAGTTCTCAGTTATGTTTCTGAAAATCTGTAGTTAAATTAGCATGTTCTCCTTGTAACTGAATTTTACATAGATCCCTAAAATATGTGTACTAAACCCTCATAACATACAGTAAAATAAAAATGTGCATCCAAGTAAAATTTCAAATAAATTTAAATTATTACAATCAATTTGATAATTGTACGAGGATCCAGAAAGTAAGTTTATCGATGTTTTCCCCTTTAAAGTAAAAGTAATTAGCACATGCGTAACAGATCTATGACGTATTAATCATATGCCAGCTGGACAAGTCCCGATTCGTGCCAGTAGCGGAGTAGCAGTGGTCCGAAATGGAAACTCTAATTCCTTCTCCCGCCGCCTGCAAGGTTCGGTCGGTGATCTTGAATGCACAAAGCATTGCGCCGATTGAAATTCATGAGCCGAAACTGGCACCCGAACAGACAGTTCAACGCTTAGGAGCATCACTGACATTTCTGCTACGGTATCACGATGACGGCGAAGAGTTCCTCGACAGGATCGTCACGGGCAATGAGACTTGGATTTCGCACTTTACCCCGGAAACCAAGCAGCAGTCAATGCATTGGCACCATAGTGGATCTTCGGTCAGGACCAAATTCTAACAGATGCTGTCGGTAGGGAAAGGGATGTGAACAGTGTTCTGGAACAGGAAGGCTGGTTCCATTCACAGGCGGCAGAGTTCTACGACAGAGGGATACAAAAGTTGAACCCACAATATGACAAGTGTCTCAATTCTGGTGGTGGCTATGTTGAAAAATAGCTGATACATTGCTGTACTTGTTGCCAATAAATATGTCCGTGAAAGTATGAGTTCTTTTTTTCGTTTAAATAGAGAAACTTACTTTCTGGATGCGCCTTGTATTACCAACTACATTGAAAACAAAATTCAATATTAAAGTAGAAATGTCCCACATTTTCGCGATAATTCAAAGTACAGTTATGAAAATATAACTTATAAATTCACTATTATACTATCGACAAAATAGTACCAAAAAAATTGAAAACATATTCTAATAATAGAGAAAAAAGTAAAAAAAGAAAAATATGGAATTGATTTTGACTTGCTTCACAGCATTAATATCTGTTATATTTAAATTTTGTGATGAATTAAAAAATAAAATGAAAGTTATAGGCACTATTTCCCATTAAAGCATGCTTCTTGTTTTAATATTAAATTTTAACTAGATTTACGTAAAACTTTAGTAATACATTGAATTTTCAAGGACACTGAATAAATGCTAAGTTGTTTAGCATTATTGTAAAATAAACCCTTCTTGAACAAAAAAAAATTTCATTCATTTTATAATTCACATTTGCTTTTATTATTTTCATTCCCTTAATCTTTTAGAATGTCATCAAGTGATGTAGAAAAATATGCAGATTTCTTACATAAGCGGTTTTAAGCAAAATGGAGATTTGGAGACTTTTAAATTAGTGAATTTCTAAAGAATAGTTTGTGTAACGTTTTCTTTAAAAATGTAAATACGTGGTCTATTTTAATATTATAAAAACTTGCTTTTCTTATGAAAGAATTAAAGAAGGAAGAAAATGAGTTTAAGTATTATTTTTCCTTTTTTCAATCAGCAGAACAGAATAGAAAATTACACAGTACCGGTTATTGTAAAATGTTAACTTTGAAATAATGGGGAAGAAAATTTTATGCATGAAGCGTAACGCATTAATCTTTCTTTTTTAATCTCATTTGAATCCAAATAAAGTCCATTAATCACTCTATAAAAACGTAGGTGACATGGAAAAGCGAGTGCCTCAAAGCTCTCATTAACTTGGATTACATACAATCAAGTTGGAATACATGTCTTCATGTTTTCATGAAATCAATGTTGTCATCAAGTCATGCTCGTAAAGTTCTACACTTTGCAAGAAAATATTAAGTAGGTTTATTTATTCAGCGATGTGTAAAGAAAATTAATACCAAAAAAGGTATTTTGCAATGGTGTCGTACAGGCGATAAAGTTGCCAAAAATAATACAACCGATGCCATACGGAACATTTGCTGATAATCTTTTACTGCTATATTTTCCAAATGAATCGTGGTAATTTGTTATCAGTTATGTCTTTTCCCTAAAGCGTAAAATTAGTATTGATGATAAACAATGATTGTTTGTCGCCAATAAAACCTCCTTGGTGAGATTTGCAGCAGAGAAATCGAAATGTGGGATGGGATATTTTTCCATTTCGCCGGCTCAGGCGATAAAGTCTCCAAAAAATGATTCAACCGCCGGCGAAATAGAATAATCCCGCTGCTTACTCTTTACCGATACATTTTCAAAACAAGCCTCCACCATTTCTTACGTCACGTATTTTTCCTAATACGTGAGATAGTATTGGAGACAAACAATAATAATGATTGCCGCCAATAAAGTCTGTTTGATGAGGTTTCCATTGGAGAAATGAAAGAGTAGACTTTTGGTTATATTTGTTTGCTTTAATAATCCACGGTTCTGTCAAATATACAAAAATGAGTCAAAAACAATTAAAATGAACTAAAAAATCTTGTTTAATCACAAATCAGAAATATTAAGTAGGTTTATTTATCCACCGATGTATATAGGAAAATTAATGCTAAAAAAGGTATTTTTCATTATGCTTGCACAGGCGATATAATACAACCGATCGATAATTAAGTCGCCAAAAATAATACAACCGATGCCATATTCCTGCTGATAATCTTTTACTGCTACATTTTTCAAATGAGTCGTGGTCATTTGTTATCAGTTATGTCTTTTTCCTAATGCGTAAAATTAGTATTAGTGACAAACAATAGTAACGATTGTTTGTCGCCAATAAAACCTCCTTGGCGAGATTTGCACCAATGAAATCGAAAAGTGGGATGGGACACTTTTTCATTCGACACCGTAGGTGATAGTCTCCAAAAATGATCCAACCGGCTCGAAATGGAATAATATCGCTAGTTGCTCTTTACCGCCACATTTTCAAAACAATCCTCGACAATTTCTTATGTCACGTATTTTTCCTAATAAGTAAAAATAGTATTGTGGGCAAACAATAATATTGATTGTCGCCAATAAAGTCTGTCTGAAGAAGTTTGCTTTGGAGAAATGGAAGAGTAGACTTTTGGAAATATTTGTTTGCTTTAATAATACATGTGTTGTAATGTACTTACAACACTAACACCAATGTTCGTTTACAAAGGGGTAACACAGTAAAAATATAATACCATATATTTAGACTAAAACATTTATTATGTACATTAATTATTTACAGACATTACTTCTGGATTAACATGATATATCATTCATTACTCGACTTTTATCCTTATACCACAATTCATTACAATTTTCTTTTTGTTTTTATACGTTATTCTTTAATCAAAAGATTCTGAGACCCAAGGCAATTAGTATGAATAATTATAAAGCTTACCTCCAGTAATTACAGGAAAGCAGGCTGGGTCAGTCATAATGTTGGTGCGTGAGTATGGGCTTACAGGAAGTGCGAGCTTGCAGGCACTTGATTTCTATGTCCAGCAACTCTTGAATCCCGACTTCGACTCCTGTTTCTTCACTCTCTTTTACAACTCATCATCTCGGTTTTAACCTTTTTCTTCTTTGCCAATCGCTTGTAGGTGAAATTTTCCCACATTTGCACACCTTTCGGGACTGCAGGTGGGCTCATTAAAATAGCCCCTTTTGTGAAAGCTGACATTATTTTTAGCTCCTGCCCCCATAACTCACGGCTACATCTCTGTCTAGGCCTGATCGTTACGCTTGTGCCACTCCGTGATCGATAACTCCTCCGCAGGAGTCCCCACTAAAACTCGAAGTCAACAGCTGCACCTGAATTCTTCTTGGAAATTTCTTCCACTGCTGTGCATGCACGTGCTGACCATCGTGGGAAAGTACACCAGTACAACATGGTTCTGTGAATTATACGAAAATGAGTAAAAAAATTAAAATGAACTAAAAAATCTTGTTAAAGCACAAATCTATAGAAAATAGGTATAAATTCCAAAATAATTTTGATCTTCAAATAAATAGATGAAAGTGGTCTTTCGAATAGGGAAATGGGATAAACGGGCATGTAATAGATGAAAATTACTATCGATTTTAAAGTAAAAAATCTGACACCACTTCCTTGTAAGCCTATTATATAATACACCCTTTTTCATGTGTTGATGATTGTATAATAAGTTTTTTTTATAAGTGATAGTTTTATGAACAGAGCTTCAGTACTGATGTCTGGTGGAGAAACGAATCTTTAATATTAGTTATATTTAAACATTTCTTTTTTAATCGAAATAATTCGTTATAATAATACTTTCTTTTAATCCGTACCAGGCAGTAGTAAACAATAAAAATTCAAAATTATTCATCCAAATAATATACATATAATTTTACTTTCTAAAAATGGAAAAGTATTTTCCACTGTTTAAAAAGCATTATTACAGGTGCATATGAATACACCAATATCTATGTGTTGCATTGTTGCCGATCGGTATCAAAAATAGCCATTATATCAAGATATTTCGTTATACAAACTGTTAATTTTACCTAGATGTTATAATAGTCCTAAACACAGAATATTAACAATTTCGGCTATTCATTTTTGAGTTATGCCTCACAGAGTTAATGTATGATATACTTAAAGTTTTCATTATAAAAAGTGAAGATTACTTTGAAAAGTGGAAAAGCACAACTAACTGGTATAATAGCCCTAAATACAGAATATCCCCATTTTAAGGATAATTGTTTTTCATCAATCATTGCTGTTCCCAAAATATCATTTTCGTCCTAATTTTTATAAAAATTTAAAAGGCAACCCTCGTACAAATAAATATTAGTAATTTTTTTCTTGTCTGATAAATTTGAAAGCTTGAGATGTAAAGTCCAACATTACAATCTTGTTACAGTCTAATTATCCTTTAATTAGACAACGCGTTGGTTACTCATAATTTTTTATGAGAACGTTCTCACCTCCTCGCTCTCTTGTGAGCTGGAGCGTATTAAATTTTTGTTTGGATTACCTTTTGCCTAGAGGCCTAAATTTATGTTTTGATCTATTCACGTTCGGAGGTTAAAGTGAAGACGTTCCACTTCGCTAGGTATAACGGAGTACCTAGTGAAGTGGAACGTCAAGGTAACGGAGTACCCAATTACCTTGACCTTGACCCATTACAATCTTGACAGTAGTACCACGTATCCTTCTTGTATTTCTTATTGAACAACAAACTTTGCATTATCTTGATGGTTACCTTTTCTTATCAATGGGAGGTATGTGTCAAATAAAATGCCTTTCAATTAAATGGTTGATGCTATTATCCAAGCTTGGCAGGCCTCTTTTTGCAATGGTATATGATATCGAATACTTTTTAATAAGTTCATCTACTAAAGATAAACGGGGCATCAAAATTTTTCCATCTTGATTTTTATAAAGAAGGTATGGGCTTAAAATAGTTTAAACTAAAACATTAGAAATAGTCTGGTACTGCCATCGGGTGTATAGATTGGAAATAAACATATTTCCGTGCATAAGAATTAGATTGTTTTAACACATTGTTTGAGGGACACGTGCTAGTACGTTTTCTGACGATTGATACTTGAGCGAGAGTCATGTACTATTACGGGTTAGTGTAACAACATGGTTTGTTTGGGGGGTACAAAAATAACGGTATATACAGGAAAACGAAGCCGAATGATCTTGTCTACTACATAGATTCTGGAAACATTTAGACAAATAAAAACTAATTTTTACATCAGTTGACGCGGAACCACTGAAAGGGAAGGTTGATTTAAAAAAATCAATTTAGATTTAAAATTACTTTTTATTCATCCTTGCGAAAATGATATTAAATATATGTATATTTATATATTAAATATATTTGTATACATATATATTTGTTTATTTGTCTATTTATATATTTGTTTATATATTTGAATATAAAATACGAAAAGTTGGTTAAAAAATTAAATAATTTTAGATCTATTGAGATTTAACTGAATAGCTAAATTTACGCCAAAACGTCCGCTACCGGTACAATTCCGCTGCGAAATGTACCCGCACACAATGTGTTAATATTTTTTAAGCGTTACTTTTGAACACTCCAGCTCGGAAATATGACGGGTACGAGAAATAGAGTTAAACTTCATCCCGTCATTTTGACGGGAGCGAGATGGGAGGGGTTAAAGCGGTGGTCCTTCAACAAGAATTCACAGTTTTCATTGTACCTGCTCATTTTGTTAATGTTTCATTTATTCGGAGTTCAACTATTCGTTAATTTCTACAAACTTTCTGAAATGTTTTCAAACTGAATTGTTATTTACTGCCCAAAATTCAGTTCAATACCATAAAACAATTCCCCACGAAGAGGACATGGAATTAATCTCCGGATGGACTGCCGACTTCGCATATTTTTAGTGGGCGTAATAGTTCAGGTTCTATAGTAAGTAATTATTCGTACTCTATCTTTGTTAAGTAATTAATTGATAGTCATTAAATTCGAATACATCCCCAAGACCCTTTGTGAAGGAGGAGGAATAGCGATGTATGGTGTTAAATAACGCATACTAAGTATGATTAATGTTGCACGTGGCATGATGCATGAAGAATTCCGGCAAACGAAATCGGCTCAAATTGCAACCCGCTCATTTATCAAGAAAATTCGGAATTAATTAACTCGAGGAGTGAATGAAATTTGCTAGTTAGCTTTAACATCAAATATTTACTTACTAGCAAATTGTTAATGTCGCGGAACTAATATTTAGCTTCTGTTTTAATATTACACTATAAAGTTATATTAATAGTTATTTATTATAATAATTATTAAGTTACAATTATTATATTAATTATATAAACTGTGTAAATTTTATGGAATATTAATATTGTAATAATTATTTATTCATTATTAAAGTAATAATCATACTAAAATTCTTAAGATTATAAAATTATTAATATTTAGTTTAAGCTTTTATATTTAACAAAAGATTTTATTAATAAAATATTTTTATTAATAATATATTTCTAGCAGAATATTTTAATTGTTTGTAGTATGAATATTTTTGCATTATGCATATAACAATATCTAATGGCTGATTAGATGTACCATGAATAGTGCTACTACAAAAATGTTGTAGAAAATATTATCATTTGTAGAATGGTTACCTTGCAATAAAACTATGTTCTACAATATAAAAATTAAATTTGTAAAAAGTCTTTTATGAGTTTAATTTGACTGTACATTTCATATGGTATACTCATTTAATGCATTATAAGCTTATAATCACACGTTATATTCATAATATTCATTTTTAAAGACTATATAAATTATATGGAATATTAATATTGTAGTAATTATTTATTCATTATTAAAGTAATAATCATATTAAAGTTCATAAAATTATAAAAATGATTGATATTTAGTTTAAGCTTTTATATTTAGCAAAATCTTTTATTAATAAAATATTTTTAGTAGAATATTTTTATTGTTTGTCGTATGAATATTTTTGCATTGTGCATAACAATATCTAATTTAACAATATCTAATGGCTGATTAGATGTACCATGAAAAGTTCTTCTACAAAAATGTTGTAGAAAATATTGTCATTTGCAGAATGGTTATCTTGCAATAAAACTATGTTCTGCAATATACAAATTAAATTTGTGGAAAGTCTTTTGTGAGTTTCATTTGACTGTACATTTCATATGGTATACACATCTAAAGCATTATAATCACACGTTCTGTTCATAATATTCATTTTTATAGACTATATAAATTATATAGAATATAAATATTGTAGTAATTATTTATTAATTATCAAAGTAATAATCATACTAAAATTCTTAAAATTATAAAATTATTAATATTTAGTTTAAGCTTTTATATTTAGCAAAATCTTTTATTAATAAAATATTTTTAGTAGAATATTTTTATTGTTTGTTGTATGAATATTTTTTCATTATGCAAATAACAGTATCTAATGGCTTATTAGATTTACTATGAAAATTGCTACTGCAAAATTATATTGTAGAAAATATTGTCATTTGCAGAGTGGTTACCTTGCAGTAAAACTATGTTCTAGAGTATACAAATTAAATTTGGGGAAAGTCTTTTATGAATTTCATTTGCCTGTACATATTATATGGTATACACATCTAATGCATTATTAGATTATAATCACACGTTCTATTAATCATATTCATTTTTATACATAAAGCTAAAGCAAACTGTTTGTTTGTTTGATATAGTAAAGAATGCCACTGTTTTCTCAATATTTTGGGTTTAGTAAATTACTTACTTATTAATTATGTTAACTATCCATTAAATGTCTAATGTTGTGTCTAATCGGTTAAAAATATTCATTCGATTGACATTTCTTATTGTTTTTCAAACTGTAATCCTATTGTGCCTAACTGTGTTCCTCTTGTTAAAAATTTATTAAAAAATGGTTTTAGAGACCTATTGGGGTTGGTATATTCCAGAAGGTCCAGTGCTCAAGAAGTTATTCGACCTTATAAAAGCAACGTCGAAGCACGTCAGTCAGTCAGTTCAAGTTGTGTTCTGAGAATAATTCAGAATGCATCTTGTTTAAAGCGGTCCTTAGTTAGAAGTATGATAGTACACCACGTCTGTTGTATTGCAGTATATTGTGTTCTTGTATATTGTGTTCCTGTGTCAAACGGGATAGATTCATGATTAGTAATATTGCTACGTATTATTATCTGTTGAAGAATTTCAATAAACTTCCATTTGGTTTTCTCTTTGAAAGTCCATTCAATTCGTAAGCTAGTAATATGGTGGGGTGTCAAATCTTCCCCGTCCTACACGACGAATATGTTTTACATCTCATAGTGATATTTCCAAACAAGAATTTCGTTATCAGTTTTATAAGTTGTAGAAGTTATGTTAATGTGATTTAGTTAAGGAATTTAGGAAAAAATATTTCCCGAAAAATTATTTGAATGTAAATATAAACAACTTGTGTAACTCGCCGAAGTCTAGGCGAGGCTTGTGTTCCATTATGGAATTTTTTGTTAATTTATCTTTGGATTCTTGAAGTGTTTCTTTCTGGTATTTTTGTTATGATCTGTTTTGTATTTTGATAAATTATGTCAACTATAATAATGTTATGGAAATTATTTTCAAATGGTGTTATTTGTATTTGTATTGAATTGTTCGGTAATAGATTTTGAAATTTGTGTTAATCAGTGCTCAATTGTATATTGCAATATAAACATTTTGTAATTTGATGATTAATTGTTTATTCTGTAAAATATTTACTAATTTTAGAATTTGATGTTATTTGTGTTTTATGGAAATAAATTGAGAAAAGCAAAAAAGGAAAAAAATAAGGATTAAGTTTGGTTTGAATACTGGAAAGGAAATTTAGTTTTTGCGGTTTCGTTCCCAGGTTTGATATATTTAGATTTTTGTGTTGCTTCATGTTTGGTTTTGCTTGTCTGGTTCAGGGTTGTTATCTTGACGACTTGGAATCATTTCCCGTATGACGTTTGCTGGGTCGAGTGATAAAGTAACTTATAAGTTGAAGAAATTTTAATGTATTCCAGTCGTTTTAATCCAACAAATAATGTTAATACATGTTGGATAAGCAGAATACTGCAGACTAAAATTTGTCAAAACACATTTTCTAAGTGCATTCCATGTCTTATCCAATCAAGTAAATAAACCTGAAATTCTCTCGAGTATCTCGGAGATTGTCTTTTGGAATGATTTTATCCCCATCGCTCTCTTTTACTACAAACCAATCCCTGCTAATCCTCTGGAAATATATCCATTAAACTAATTTTCCCCCAGCTTTTGTTCGGAGTTTATGGTAGCGTCTCCCTGTAAATTATACAAGCAGAGATACCTGGTCAATAAACTAATTTTATTTCAGGGAACCGATACCGCGCCAAATTTTATTTATAGTAATTGAAATCATTAATTTACTTACGAAAGACACTTTCCTCCCCAGAAACTTCGGTGAATATTTTAAGTTTGAATATTGATTTGCCGCGAAAAGTTTGCCTGGGGAATTGCATGTCTAGGGAACATCGTTAATTTAAGACGTGTTTATTTGAGAAGATACTCTGAAATAAGCTGTGCGATAAAAATGGATTGAGTTTCAGAATTATATCGCAATCGTAATTATTTCGCCATTTTATGCCATTGCCTCGAAATTCATGTTTATGTTATATTTGGTGGAACTGCGATTTCCTTTTTTAGGCAATAAAATGCTTGCCTGTAGAATAAGCAGTCATTTCGAGAGTTGAATGATTTGTTATTAGGCATATCTTTTTGGTTTAGTAGAAACAATTAGACTGATACAGTGTAAATGTATTTAGATTAGGGTTTTCCAAAGTTTGTCCTGTGGAACCCAGTGATTTCACAACGACCCTACATGGGTTCCTGGAGAGACACTGTTTAACACCATTTGTCAGAAAAAAATCTTGTTTTTGTTTCGTATGAGTATAAATAATTTAATGTTCTACCATCTGACTGTTTAGTAATATAATTCTACTAAACAGCGTGAGTGTTCTGTGGAACCCAATGATTTCACATTGACCCTACATGGGTTCCTGGAGAGAAAATGTTTAACACCATTTGTCAGAAAAAAATCTTGTTTTTGTTTCGTATGAGTATAAATAATTTAATGTACTACCATCTGACTGTTTAGTAATATAATTCTACTAAATAGCTTGAGTGTTCTGTGGAACCCAATGATTTCACAACGACCCTACATGGGTTCCTGGAGAGAAAATGTTTAACACCATTTGTCGCAAAAAAAGTCTTGTTTATTTTCGAATGAGTATAACTAATTTAATGTGCTACCATCTGACTGTTTAGTAATATAGTTCTACTAAACAGCGTTAGTGTCAGAATTCTGGTGTCGTTTGAAAGGAGAATATTTATTACTATCTGAAAAGTGTCTGTGTTGTTACAATTTGCAACAACCTATGATTTCGAAACTGGTTTTTCTGACTGTCTTAACAAAAATTTAACACCGGAATATGGTGGGTGCAGAGAATGATACGAGGATAAAACTTTCTTTTTATACATCCTATCTTCTAAGAACTTTATGACAGCAAAAATTGAATCCCATATTTATCCCATTCATACTTTACATGCAGCATTTTACTTCCTCAAAAACATCTCTAGCTTCCACGTCACCTAAAAACTTAAGTACATTGAAAGCATTATCTGCATTTATATATTGCTTTATATTACTTATAGTCAAGAGACAAAACTTTATGACCACTTGTCAATAACGAGTTGGTCTACCTTTCACACAGCTTCAACCCGCCTTCGCATGGATGACACAGACTGTACCAGATATTTAAGCAACGGTTACGCAAATCCAAGATATTGCAAATTGGTGGTCTTTAAACACTAAGCTACCATCCCATGACATCCCAAATTTGTTCTATCGGTGAGTTTGGCCAGGTCATTAACTGGAATTCAGCATCATGTTCATGGAACCACCCCAACACAATTTTAGCTTTGTGTCACGGTGATTTGCCCTGTTGGAATATTCCATTTCCAGCTGGAAAAGCAGAGGCTATGTAAGGGTGCATCATTGCTGATCAGCAATGATGTTCAGATACCCTGTAGCATTCATCGTCAAGCAGATTATGAAGTATAAATTTGTATATTTGGAGATTTATTTTTGCCTTCAGCTAACGAGATACCTTTTTCGCTTTATGAGAGATTATTTAAAGAGGATAAAAATACTTAAATAAAAATATTAATCACGTGAAATGAATAAAATTCTAATTACTTTTCACTTTGCAGACTATCACGTCGTTACTTTTAGCAGGAGACGAGCAGGAAGATAAGAAAAATGAAATTAAAATGAAAGAAATTATTTACAATATGTGAGTACTTGCTTTTATAACATTCACCGCTCATATTTGTTGGCCATTTTTTCACAGGAACACTGTATAAGTGGCCCAAAATTACTCCCTAAGATGAGAGAACGTAAACAAAGTGAATCTTCGTAATTTAGAAGCAGGGACCAAGTAGAACACCCCCAGTGTTCGCTTCGCTCCACCATAGGTAAACTTTGGGAACTTGGAGGACAATGCTACCCCGGACCCATCTTAAGTCTTCTAGCAGCCATTAATAAACATGGAAAAGAATACATAATCCGCATAAAAAAGATAAAATTAAATACAAATTTATTTTGATTTATTCGAGGCCCAGGGGTCTCTAATTCATTTTACATCAAGAACCAGGTAGTTTTTTCAAATTAGTTTGAGAGGCAGGATTCAGAAATACAATAATTCATAAAAATAGCAGGATTTATAAAACAAATCGGCTTCATTATAAAGTTTATAAATTCATAAAACTTACGCAAAACAAAACAAAAATCATCACTAATTATCGCCGAAAGATGGCCGATTGGTTAGGACGCTGATCGTCGGAACCGGAGTTCATGGCTTCGAATCCCACTGTGGCATGAATGTTCGTAGCCGTTCAGAATCGTCTTTAAACAGTAGGTCCCAGTCTCATTAGCCCTCGTGTTGCAAAAAGTAGACCGTAGCACTCCAAACCAAACCATCGCTAGTTATCGCTCTTTGTACATCCACAAACGATCCTCGGGACTTTAGTGATTCCAAACTTTATGCTATTACGTCTCTCTAATATTTTTCCAGGGCCTCCCACACTTTTATTTTATTATAGGTATTGTAATATAGACTTTATTGAAATAATATATTTTGATAAAATTAACTACATTTGACAGAGTAACAGCAATGTTTTTCTGTAACATAACAAATTTATTATTTCCTCGTACAAAGTAAAGAGAGTATTGCAGTCGAGCTAAATTTCAGTGCCCAAATTTGAACGAAAATACTTATTTTGGCAACACCTGATCGAATTTTCAAGATTTTCTATAATACGTAAGTATGTGCGTATAGATGAACTTTAATTTGAAACTTTAAAGATCCATTTCACCATTCGTTAACTAGCTATAATATTACTAAAAATTACGCTTAGTAATATTACTAGCATAATAGTATATTTAGTAACATTTACTTGTAATACTAGGTTGGGGGAAAAAGAAAGCCATTATTTTTTCGGTAGATGGCTGTAGTGATCGATATCTCGTAAAGTATCAATCAATCAATTTCAATTTTATGCTCGTTGTCAAGGTGACAATTCACACTAAAACTTTTTTTACTGTTTTTTGTTTGGTCCATTCAGTTGTGAGTTACAGGGTGTTAAAAATGGAAGTCAACAAAGAGAAAACTCGGTACATTTTACAGTTTTTCCTTGATAATGGCGAAAATGCAAGCCAGGAGGCTGAAATTATGAATGGTGTTTATGGTGTCGATACTGTAACTGCTAATTAAGAACAATTTTGGTTTCGACGATTCCGTTGGGGAATTTTTGTTGTTAAAGATGCACCTCTCACAGGCAGACCCGTCGTCGAAAATGTCGATAAAATCACAGAAATAATCGAATTTGATCGGCATGTTAGTAGTCGTACCATCGCTCAGGAGCTAAATATCGACCATAAAACAATTTTAAACCATTTGTGCAAAATTGGATTAAAAAAGAAGCTCGATGTTTGGGTGCAACACCTGTTACCACCAAAAAACATGATTGATCGAATTTCCGTCTGAGATGCCTCGGCCAAATGTAATGAAATCGACCCATTTGTTAAATGGAGGTTGACTGGGGTTGAGAAATGGGTAAAATACGACAATATTGTGCGAAAACAATCGTGGTCAAAGCGTTTTGAAGAAGCTCAAACGGTGGCGAAACCAGGACTAACGGCCAGGAAGGTTCTACTGTGTATTTGGTGGAACGGAAGGGAGTAATTTTTTTATGAGTTGCTCTGCATGGACAAACACTAAATTCAGATCTCTACTGTCAAGAACTGGACCATTTGAAGCTAGCGATTAACCAGAATTGGTCAACAAAAGAGGTGTTGTGTTCCATCAGGATAATGCCAGGCCACACACGTCTGTAGTGACTCGTCAGAAACTCAGGGAGCTTGGTTGGGAAGTTTTAATGCATCCACCATATAGTCCAGATCTGGCACCAAGCGATTACCATCTTTTTCTAACATTGCAAAACTTTCTGAGTGATAAGAAATTGGGATCAAGAGAAGATAGTGAAAATAGATCATTAGATTTTTTTCGCCTTCTGTGGCTAAAGTATTCTAGGAGAGAGGAATTATGAAGCTACCTTTAAAATGGCAACAAATTCGAAACATGTTAAAAAAAGTCATTAATTTAACTCAAAATTAATGGATTTCTTTTTCCTCAACCTAATATAATAGTTATAGCTATTAATTTCACTAGTAATACTTGATTATAATAAATCAATCTGCTACATTCATTAGCAGCTGCTGGAGCACGTAAAATAAGTTCGCTGACGCAGTGTCCTCCAAGTTTCTAAGTGGTACCTCTGGAAGTGGCAGGTCAAGCTTAGGAGGTCTTATCTTCGACCCCTGCTTCGAGAGCCCACTTTGTTTGTGTGGCCAGGAAATAATGTTATCCCCTTATGTGATGTCCCCACATAATAAAATTTTAAACAAATATCTATAGGTTGGTACTGCGATTGTTATAAAAGCAAATGCCTCCGCATTGGAAATAATAATAATTATCATTCTAATAACTATTTTAGTAGCCTCAATATTATTAAATAAACTTATTTGTGTACCTCAGAAGTTCCCAATTTCCAAATGTAATCAATAACTTCAACTTTTCCGGAACTTATTTGCGCAAACTCCTAAGTTATATTATTGGTATTTATATTGGAATAAAATATTTCCACGGCTTATAATGTCCAAAAGATTTTTCACGCAGTACAAATGCTCTCGGAAAATTTCCCAGAAAGAATGCCACATACTTTCTCACTTTATCGATGCTAATCCTCTAGAAAAAGATCAATAATCCGACCGGACATTATTTCTCTTTCAGTTTTTTTTAAATAAAAGTATCACGCCTAAGGATTGTATGGAATTTAATTGACATAGATAGAGAACAATGTCAGCTTTGAAGGGTAAATACTTTTTTCTTCTTTTGTTTACTCTCAGATAAATTGTTTCATTTTACGGCACATAGCCTAAACTGATAACTTCAAACAAGAGTGATGAATTTTGCTTTTATGCTTTAAGCTCTGATGAGAGCTTACGGTCTCAGTATAAATTTATCAAGTAGATAATACTTACATTTTTTTCTGAGATACATTAAGGTGACAGTGGACCTTTAGAGCAAACTTTTTTTCTTATAAATTAATTTACTTGAAGACTGACTATAATATTTGTACTATTGATATATAAATATTTTAAAAATTTGATGGCGAAATTTTAATTAGTTTTGGAGTTATTAATTATTAATTGCTTCATAATTAGCTTAATTGAAAATGCTCCAGGTTGATCAATTGTGCATAAAATATTATAAAAAAAATTTTAAGTATACTTTATAAACTTTACAAAAATGTGTAGTTGTTTCCATAAACATTCATAAAAATTATAAAGAAAAAAAAATTATGATTATGATATTTTGCAGAATAAACAGCTATAACGGTTAATGAAACGCATAACTAACATATTGTTACGAATCTGCGAAAATTGCTTGAGTTTAGCATGGGACTCTATGGGTATCTCGCCAATTTGGCGAGATATAGGCTCGTTGGCGATGCATTTGGCAACCTATTTTTGTCGCCAAGTTCATCGCCAAGTTCGTCGCCAAGTGTCGCCAAAATGTCGCCAAGTGTAGCGTCACGTGGCCACTTCCGGTTCCGGCTTCTGGAGTGTTCTGGCAGTTTCTGTGAGCCTATATAAGGCAGACGGAGTCCCATGCAGGGAGAGTCGTTGAGAGAATATCTCGGTATAAGAGGAGTACGCACGGTGTGTTGTGCTTGATGCGGAAAGTCTTGCGTGAGCCGACGGCTTTGGGCTCAAAATTGTTCCGCGGAGATTTTGACGTTGTATTTCTTCCAATAAAGTATTTGTCTTCGTGCTGCAGTCTTGCTTGCTTGCTTAAAGTCCATTCAATCCCCGAACCCAGCAGTTTTAGTTTTGGAAGTTCGTAACAATTTGGTGTCAGAGTGTGGGATTGAATGGTGAAGACAAGAGTGATGGCTGAGATAGAAATGAAACAATTTTTTGAACTTATGCAAAGCATAAAAAATGGACAGGAAGAAATAAAGGCAGGCTAGAGAAATCTAGAGAAAAGATTAGAAGAAATGAAGGCTGACATCGTAAGCGTGTTAAATACTAAAGTAGACATTATTTCAGAGAAAGTGAAAAAAAATGAGGTTTTCCAAATTTCTTCAGAAAGTGGTGACGGAAATGGATTTTTTTGTTGAAGCCTATGTAAATAATTTACCCTGCTGGATGATCATCGACACAGGGGCCAATGTCACCATCATGAATGAAGATGTTGCTCAACAACTTAATGAGAAGATTATCTGGACGCCGCCATGCGTTACTCTCCAGACTGTTACCGGTGACAAAATTCCGATTATTGGCAATATGAATATTAAAATAACATTTGGAAACAACTCGTACCTTCATACTGTGTATGTGGCAAAAATTACGGACAGTTTTATCCTCGGACTGGACTTTCTAAAGAAATACAATTTTATATTAGACTTTAAAGATAATTCTCTACACTCTACGTCAGAAGATGTAACACTGTTCCGGAAAGAAGTTAGTGAAATCAAATCCTGCTATCGAATAATTGCTCCATTGGATTTCATCATACCAGCCAGGAAAGAATTAATATTGGAGGGCTATTCTGACGAAGAGAAGAATTTTCGACTTGGACTCCTCGAATTTCCTAACTTCGGGAATTTTCCAAAAGAGGTTTTAGTAGCTTCAACACTCATAGATTTCTCAAAAGAAGCCATACCGGTGAGAATTGCCAACATAAGTGATAAACCGAAGATTATTAAGAAAGGTGAGGTGTTAGCCACATGTACCCCAGTGACTTGTGTGGAGCGAAGTTCTTTCCAAACATCAAACGTGTCCTCTGAAGATTTAACGAAGGACTTGCTAACAAAAACAGAATTAAGTAAGAAACAGAAAAGCGCTGTAGAGAAAATGCTTGGTGAATTTAGTGAACTATTTTCGAAGTCATCCGACGATTTGGGAAGAACAAAGTTAACAAAACACCGAATCGACACAGGAAATCATGCTCCTATTAAACAACATCCTCGAAGATTACCATTCTCCAAAGTAGAAGAAGTGAAAGATGTTTTAAATGATATGCAGGAGAAGGGCGTCATCGAACCTTCTACCAGTCCTTGGGCCTCTCCTATCGTCTTGGTCAAGAAAAAGGACGGTTCAACGATATTCTGCGTGGACTACCGTCGCCTAAATAACATCACCAAGAAAGACAGTTACCCTATTTCCCGAATCGACGACACCTTGGACACATTATCGGGAAATGTGTTGTTCTCTACACTTGATTTAAAGAGTGGCTATTGGCAAGTAGAGATGGATCCCGTAGATCGTGAAAAGACAGCATTCACGACTGGTGGCCAAGGACTTTGGCAATTTAAAGTTATGCCTTTTGGCCTATGCAACTCACCTGCTACTTTCAAGAACCCAGAGGGACATATATCTAGGTGGATACAGAAACTGCAAGAGTACGACTTCGATATCCAACATCGCAGAGGATCCTCACACGGAAGTGCTGACCCCTTATCCAGAAGACCTTGTTCAGGGAATTGTCTCTTTTGTTCTGCAGTTGAGATAAAATATGGGATAATAGAGCCGGTTGTGCGCCACCTCACAGCGTCATCTACATCACGATTAGACCCTTGGAGTGATGAAGAAATCCGTAAATCATCGAATGCTAAGCCTAGGATTGTTCATTATGATCGTCTAGCACCATACTATGGTAACATTACTTAGTTTAATTAATAATTGGCACTATGGTTTCGTGACCTTCAACTTTTATTATTTATTTGTAAATAGTTCTGTAAATAGTTGTTTTCTTTCTGTTATTTATTCTGTTATTTATTGATTTATTGTAATTTAAATTTGTTATTCCATTTATGTTTTGTAAATATTGTATTCGTGAGTATCGTAAGTTGCTTTCTGCTCAAGTGCACTGCCCGAGACGTGCAGTCTTTGAGGAGGGGGCAATGTTACGAATCTGCGAAAATTGCTTGAGTTTAGCATGGGACTCTATGGGTATCTCGCCAATTTGGCGAGATATAGGCTCGTTGGCGATGCATTTGGCAACCTACTTTTGTCACCAAGTTCGTCGCCAAGTGTTGCCAAATGTCGCCAAGTGTGTCGTCACGTGGCCACTTCCAGTTCCGGCTTCTGGAGTGTTCTGGCAGTTTCTGTGGGCCCATATAAGGCAGACGGAGTCCCATGCAAAAGGAGAGTCGTTAAGAGAATATCTCGGTCTAAGAGGAGTACGCACGGTGTGTTGTGCTTGATGCGGAAAGTCTTGCGTGAGCCGACGGCTTTGGGCTCAAAATTGTTCCGCGGAGATTTTGACGTTGTATTTCTTCCAATAAAGTATTTGTCTTCGTGCTGCAGTCTTGCTTGCTTGCTTAAAGTCCATTCAATCCCTGAACCCAGCAGTTTTAGTTTTGGAAGTTCGTAACAATTTGGTGTCAGAGTGTGGGATTGAATGGTGAAGACAAGAGCGATGGCTGAGATAGAAATGAAACAATTTTTTGAACTTATGCAAAGCATAAAAAATGGACAGGAAGAAATAAAGGCAGGCCAGAGAAATCTAGAAGAAAGATTAGAAGAAATGAAGGCTGACATCGTAAGCGTGTTAAACACTAAAGTAGACATTATTTCAGAGAAAGTGAAAAAAAATGAGGTTTTCCAAATTTCTTCAGAAAGTGGTGACGGAAATGGATTTTTTGTTGAAGCCTATGTAAATAATTTACCCTGCCGGATGATCATCGACACAGGGGCCAATGTCACCATCATGAATGAAGATGTTGCTCAACAACTTAATGAGAAGATTATCTGGACGCCGCCATGCGTTACTCTCCAGACTGTTACCGGTGACAAAATTCCGATTATTGGCAAGATGAATATTAAAATAACATTTGGAAACAACTCGTACCTTCATACTGTGTATGTGGCAAAAATTACGGACAGTTTTATCCTCGGACTGGACTTTCTAAAGAAATACAATTTTATATTAGACTTTAAAGATAATTCTCTACACTCTACGTCAGAAGATGTAACACTGTTCCGGAAAGAAGTTAGTGAAATCAAATCCTGCTATCGAATAATTGCTCCATTGGATTTCATCATACCAGCCAGGAAAGAATTAATATTGGAGGGCTATTCTGACGAAGAGAAGAATTTTCGACTTGGACTCCTCGAATTTCCTAACTTCGGGAATTTTCCAAAAGGGGTTTTAGTAGCTTCAACACTCATAGATTTCTCAAAAGAAGCCATACCGGTGAGAATTGCCAACATAAGTGATAAACCGAAGATTATTAAGAAAGGTGAGGTGTTAGCCACATGTACCCCAGTGACTTGTGTGGAGCGAAGTTCTTTCCAAACATCAAACGTGTCCTCTGAAGATTTAACGAAGGACTTGCTAACAAAAACAGAATTAAGTAAGAAACAGAAAAGCGCTGTAGAGAAAATGCTTGGTGAATTTAGTGAACTATTTTCGAAGTCATCCGACGATTTGGGAAGAACAAAGTTAACAAAACACCGAATCGACACAGGAAATCATGCTCCTATTAAACAACATCCTCGAAGATTACCATTCTCCAAAGTAGAAGAAGTGAAAGATGTTTTAAATGATATGCAGGAGAAGGGCGTCATCGAACCTTCTACCAGTCCTTGGGCCTCTCCTATCGTCTTGGTCAAGAAAAAGGACGGTTCAACGATATTCTGCGTGGACTACCGTCGCCTAAATAACATCACCAAGAAAGACAGTTACCCTATTTCCCGAATCGACGACACCTTGGACACATTATCGGGAAATGTGTTGTTCTCTACACTTGATTTAAAGAGTGGCTATTGGCAAGTAGAGATGGATCCCGTAGATCGTGAAAAGACAGCATTCACGACTGGTGGCCAAGGACTTTGGCAATTTAAAGTTATGCCTTTTGGCCTATGCAACGCACCTGCTACTTTCAAGAACCCAGAGGGACAGATATCTAGGTGGATACAGAAACTGCAAGAGTACGACTTCGATATCCAACATCGCAGAGGATCCTCACACGGAAATGCTGACCCCTTATCCAGAAGACCTTGTTCAGGGAATTGTCTCTTTTGTTCTGCAGCTGAGATAAAATATGGGATAATAGAGCCGGTTGTGCGCCACCTCACAGCGTCATCTACATCACGATTAGACCCTTGGAGTGATGAAGAAATCCGTAAATCATCGAATGCTAAGCCTAGGATTGTTCATTATGATCGTCTAGCACCATACTATGGTAACATTACTTAGTTTAATTAATAATTGGCACTATGGTTTCGTGACCTTCAACTTTTATTTATTTTTTTATTTGTAAATAGTTCTGTAAATAGTTGTTTTCTTTCTGTTATTTATTCTGTTATTGATTTATTGTAATTTAAATTTATTATTCCATTTATGTTTTGTAAATATTGTATTTGTGAGTATCGTAAGTTGCTTTCTGCTCAAGTGCACTGCCCGAGACGTGCAGTCTTTGAGGAGGGAGCAATGTTACGAATTTGCGAAAATTGCTTGAGTTTAGCATGGGACTCTATGGGTATCTCGCCAAATTGGCGAGATATAGGCTCGTTGGCGATGGATTTGGCAACCTATTTTTGTCGCCAAGTTCGTCGCCAAGTGTCGCCAAATGTCGCCAAGTGTAGCGTCACGTGGCCACTTCCGGTTCCGGCTTCTGGAGTGTTCTGGCAGTTTCTGTGAGCCTATATAAGGCAGACGGAGTCCCATGCAGGAGAGTCGTTAAGAGAATATCTCGGTCTAAGAGGAGTACGCACGGTGTGTTGTGCTTGATGCGGAAAGTCTTGCGTGAGCCGACGGCTTTGGGCTCAAAATTGTTCCGCGGAGATTTTGACGTTGTATTTCTTCCAATAAAGTATTTGTCTTCGTGCTGCAGTCTTGCTTGCTTGCTTAAAGTCCATTCAATCCCTGAACCCAGCAGTTTTAGTTTTGGAAGTTCGTAACAATTTGGTGTCAGAGTGTGGGATTGAATGGTGAAGACAAGAGCGATGGCTGAGATAGAAATGAAACAATTTTTTGAACTTATGCAAAGCATAAAAAATGGACAGGAAGAAATAAAGGCAGGCCAGAGAAATCTAGAAGAAAGATTAGAAGAAATGAAGGCTGACATCGTAAGCGTGTTAAACACTAAAGTAGACATTATTTCAGAGAAAGTGGAAAAAAATGAGGTTTTCCAAATTTCTTCAGAAAGTGGTGACGGAAATGGATTCTTTGTTGAAGCCTATGTAAATAATTTACCATCAGTTATTTTTACAAGATCAAGAACTTGCAATATTTTAACTGAATGTTTAAATCAAAGTTATATTTTAAAGTTTAATTGAAAATATTTAAAAAGTAAAGGAATCTTTGAAGGGAATCTGTATTTTAAAAAGTCTGTTCCCCGATTTTCTCTTTTCTTACAAATATTGCTGTATTATAAATTATTAGATATCAAAATTTTAGGAGTTGCAGTTCTACTAAGATGACCTTTGCAAGTATCCTTCTCCCGACTGATATTTATCATTGATATTTCTCTCTCCTACTTCTCTAAAATATGATAAAATCGCTATGGCTTATTTCTAAAATTTCGAAAAATCAATTCTTTTCTATCCGATATATCTTTCTCTCATATATTTTGAATAAAGCAAATCCCAATTTCTTCAATATTTATTAGGAATTCCTTTTTTGAAACGTTTTAGCTTACATATCTAGTGTACTCAAAATTCTCCTGGCGTATACTCTACTTCTCTGAAATATATTGAAAATAAAACCCTTCCCACCGCAATATTGTAAATAGT
This sequence comes from Pardosa pseudoannulata, assembly GCA_032207245.1. Lineage (NCBI taxonomy): Eukaryota > Metazoa > Arthropoda > Arachnida > Araneae > Lycosidae > Pardosa > Pardosa pseudoannulata. The sequence goes on from CM063505.1 coordinate 40,784,576, forward strand.
TCAATTTAGCGGATCAATATTCTGAGAATATTTTTCGGGGTTCCTTTCACTTAAATTAGAAAATTGTTAAATTCTCTTATATTAGTTTCGCGTTCCCCTATATAGTTACAGCGACAAAAAAAGGGACAAAATTCAAACAATTTAATACTTACCAGCGTGAAAAGAAAATTTATGATGAAATTAGCATAAAATAGATTTTCTTTGAAGTTCCCGACACATTTTTTTCTTTTATAACGACTATAAGAATTTAATTTAAGCTCCTGAAAGTTTCAGAAATGAATTTTTAGTTTTATTATAATTTGTAGTTTTACTTTTTAATTAGAGTAAAATAAATCTATAAATATTGTATTTCTTGTACATTATTTTATTAATGCATTATTATTAAAATCTATATTTGCTAAGATGCACTTTTATAAGTATTTGTATGTTATTAGTTTTTATTAACTCCTCTAGCTCCCTATATGGAAATCAAGGAAAATGTAATTTATTAAATAGATGCACTTCAAATAAGTATGTTTTTCTATAACATAACAAATTTATTACATTCTCGTACAAAGTAAAGAAAGTATTGCAGTCGAGGTAAATTTCAGTACTCAAATTTTAAAGAAAATACTTATTTTGCCAATACCTGATCGAATTTTCAAAATTTCCTATAATACGTAAGCATGTGCGTATAGAGGAACTGTAATTTGAAACTTTAAAGATCCATTTGACCATTCGTTAACTAGCTATAATTTTACTAGAAAAATAATCTTAGTAATATTGGATAGAATTTTATTGGCTAGAAAGCTTTGGGAAATGTATTGGAAGAATTTTAAGTCGAAGACACTTCTTTGATTAAGACATTTTGAGGATGGGAAAATAGATTTTAAGGAATTAGAATGAAGAGAGGAGTTTCTAAGAAAATATTGAAGTGAAATAATTTTAATATATTACACACACACACACTTATATATATATATATATATATATATATATATTTATGTATATATATAGATATATAGATATGTATGATATATTTATAATATATGTAGTATTGATAAAAATCTTTATCACTAGTTTCGTAAAAGTTTTAAAACTATTAAAGAATAGCTCTAAGGAACAATCATGTAAATATAGAAATAATTTAAATTGATTTGAATTCTTAAAAAAAGAATTTGTTACAAACTAAGCTAATATGCTAAGTCCTAAATAACAAGTTATTTTCCTAAGCGCCTATGTAAAGGCTACAGTTTTTAATTAATTATCCATTTTGCAGGTCAAACAATATTTGAAACAAAGAAGCGATGTTACACCGATAAATCTACTGCTCAAAAATTGACGTAATCGGTGAACCACGGATAGAAATTCTTGACTTTTGCTACGAAAGGTAAGAGACTATTTAAAAATTATATTGTGCATTCAATAAATTAATGTATATTAATTAAAAATTACTTATAGAGATTGGTGTTATTTGTGAAAATGCATATTTTTTATAACTTAATATGTATAGTTAAAAAATTACTAAAAAATAAAAAATAAAAATTCACAGAATCTGTTAATTGATATTTGCGATAATTAACTTCCAATTTAGCTCACATATCGAGATTCTATTGTATTTAGTATCTATTGTTAGATATGATGCCATGAAGGCGTTGATTTGTGTATTCCTAATATTTTAAAAGTAGAACTTCGATTACCGCAAATACCAGTCAATAATTTATGTCTACTGAATGATAGTATATTATTGCCTATAGAATTAAATACATTTTTGTAATAAGGAGCCGAAAGTAAAACTCTATTTGTCAGTATCTAGAGATGATATGAAAGTAAATCACCTTTTTCTAGAAGAGCTGAAATGGAAATTTATCACCTGGTTGCAAACTTGTTTATCTGTCAACTAAACAACTGAGCTCCTAACAACCTGGCCCTTAGGTAGCGGGAATTTGGGTTTGCTCTGCGCTTTTTTCCTCCCTGCCGATTCCGCATTTCTTTTTCTTTGAAGAGAAAACGTGTAACTACAAAATACTTATATACATTATTTACGTTGACTATCACATAGCTCGTCATATCACGGGATCAGTAAAATTTTAATTTTCTAATTTGTTGTTAATACAGGTGATAAAAATTTTCATTGTTACAAAAATAATCGATGATTAAATTTAAAATTATCACATATGTACCTAATCTATTATTTAAACGAAATATAAAATAAAATTATTTACGTAATACCTCTAAGTTCAGTGATAAAACGTATGAAAATAATGCAGACGACATTTAAATAATTAAAAAAGGAATCATTAAATGAGATGATTGAAAGAATGAGTCATAATGCTAGAAAAAAATGTTATTTTTTACCTATTTATGATATGATAAATTGATAAATTTAATCGCCTGCTCTTAACCAAGGAAAATAGGGCTTGAAATAATGGAATTAAACACTCGAAAAGGGGTGGGAGGGGGGATTTTGAACGTTTTAAAGACGACAGAATTTTTTGCTGTGATATGAAGCATATTTATACCAATTTATTTTAGAATCGTATGGACAGTTTAGGAGAGGATAAACTTTACTCTCTTTGAATTTTGCTAACCCTCTCAACAAAAGTCCAATATGGATGTCTCTATCCCTTCCAGGTCCAACCGCTTCATAAATTTGAGGACAGACGGACAGATAACTTAGGCTATTATTATATATGGGATAATTTATTTTATATGTATTTTTCCCGAAGAGTTTTAGTTGTATATGTTTTATGGAAATTCATATAATTTAGCTAATTTGCGGAATATAAAGAGTAACAGTTATTTTGTTTTTGATACTGTCTTTAGATATTTTTTAAAAGCCGAATTCCTTTATACCCAATATTTTACATTTTACAAATATTAAACTTACATTAAATTACTACCACAGAGAAAGTATTTACAAAAGAGTTAACTTGTTTAAAGTTGCTTATATCTGTGTAGATTATTTGTTTATTTTATAGACTTTGCCTCCCGAAGGGCTTTATTACTTTATAGAAATGTATACATTTAGCTAATTTATGTAATATAAAGAGCAAGATTTATTATGTTTAAAATTTTCCAAGCCTGGTGGCTTTATACATAGCATTTTACGTTTCGTGTAAAATAATAATAAACAATGAGCATATTTTTGCGAAAAAAAAAAATAACTAATTTTTAAAAATATATGAAACGTACTTTCTTTAGCAGTGATTTTTTATTTAGATAATTTAAATAAATAAATAGAAAAAACATAATGTTAGAAACTATATATATTAAATTACAGATTCATGTATAAAATAATGAAACAGCAAAAAAAAATTATTGTACATTAAACGCGCAAATTCTATTAAATAGATTATTATTATTAAACGAAATAAAAAAAAACTGATTAAAAAACCATTTGATATCTTTGTTACTTGTCTGTTAAGCATTCACTATACAACAACACATTTTTTTAACATTCTATTATGGGAGCACCATATAGGCAGTCAACATTACTCTTCAGTGCAGCACAATAAACACACAATATGGGTCCTCTTAATTTAAAAGCAGGGACTAAGCAGAAAGCCCCAGGTTTTGACTGCAACCTCCATCGGTATTGTTTGGTAACTTGGAGAACATTGCAACCACAAATCTATTTCACGTGCATCAGCCGTCATTAACGAACATGGTAGAGCCTCGATTCCACAACTCTCCAGATATGAGATCGACGCCTGTACCGGAGCTACCGCGGCTCACCTAACATTAAGTTTGTAGTGGGTTCATTACACACCTCTCCTTTTAGGTGACTCTAAGAGAACCATCTAGATTTTTTTTTTAAATATAGTGTCAGTCATCTCTCAGTGTGTGCGTTGTATATGTTGTTATGTTTGTATTGTGTTGTGGAACATAACGAACGAAATAAAAATGATTCCTAAAAATGGACTAATTATTTCACAACGCCTTTTCGAATAAATGAGTCTCGTCCTTCTACAGTGTAACCCCACGTTGGGCGCCCGAAATAACTAGGGATTATCAGGAAAGCAGTTAAAGCCCACGGTGTTAATAACGTTGTATTGACATTTTTATTACATAGAATGAGTATCACAAACAAAAGAGAAAGCGCACAATTAGATGCTATAACAGTTTTAAAATATACGATCGTAAATATTCAAAATATATATTTGGTTTTTCGACTAGCATTTTTATGTAGAATACATATGTACAGATGCCATTAGGAACAATTCATAACTAGTTCAGAAATGGTCAAAATAGATATTGAACGTTTAAAAAACGTTTAAAGTTTTCTTATAGGCACATATAAATATAATGTTGAAACTGGTAAAAATTTAGTCTGATATGTTTAAAAATAAGCATTTTTATCGAAATCTGGGTACTGAAATTTATTGAGATTACAATACTTCCTTTATTTTATAGAAGGAAATATTAATTATAAAAATGGGTTTTATTTAATTCAAAATTGTATAAAATATTAACTGTCCATAAATTTTAGGGTTTTTCCTCTCTCTTAAAATTAACTAACTATGACCCGTATATTAAAAATCATTGATCTGTGCAAAAGTTTTATCTCATACAAATGTTTTCACATAAGTAATTTCTACGAAAACGAGAGTATATTTGACAAGGCAATTAAAAAGTAAATCGGGAAATGTTATTACTCTTTTTGAATAATATTAGTTTTATTATTTTTAACTAGCAGAAGCACCAGCATGAAAATCTTCCCATTCAGTTAGGAAACGTTATTTATGACCAAATTATATTCAGTGTGTCATAGAGTCAGCAATACTCGAGCATAAATTTAAGAAAAAAAATATTTACCTTCTGAATGTCGTTAAAATGAAATACATCCCATTTACTTTAAAGCGGTTCGGAGGTATTTAAGCTGAGCTAAGATACGCGACTTGTAATTAACTTTTAATCATAGAATCGGAGAAAAAAATTGTATTCAGTGATATTGATAAAAGTTAGTTTCTTTAAACGAGTGCTTAGACAGAAATCATAAGAATTAACATGAAGTATTGAAAAATTAATTGAAATGGGTTTCATTATTATCTTTTCTCTGAAAATGGATGTTATATTTAACACCGATGTCTGCGTTGTTTATCAACCTTTCAGATAGTATGGCTTTTTAGAAGACATTGTTTCGAAGCTCGTTTAATTATAATTATGTGAACGGAAATCATTGAAAATGAGATAAGGTGAATCGATCGTTTTTATAAATATATTGTTACAGTTGTGATGAGGCGATTTAGATCAGTTATATAATTGATTCATTCATACAAGAAGTAAAATGCTCGGGATCTATATCTGACCTCATCACATCTTTGTAAAAAGAGAGAGGACCATAAAATTGTATTATACGGATATTGTTGTCTTGTACGGTGGTCTCGGGCGGGGTTCTGATCCCAGTCTCAGATTAGAATCCCGTCTCCGTACTTGACATTAAATAAGAATGTACCTTTGTGGAGTTATTTATGAGTCCCTAAGGGACAGTGCCCAATTAGAAGGGATAAGGTTTTCTACGTTGGAGGTCTCAAGGCGGGGTTTAAGCAGACCAATGAGATTCTTACAACTATTCCGACTGGACGATAAGAAGGAGGAGGGTACAAGGATGAAATTAGTAAAATAAGAAAAATCTAAAAGTTAGAAGGTGTTCGACAGTTGAGACGAGGAGAAAATAACAACAAAAGCAATATTTTTTCGAAATCACAAAAATAAACGATTTTTAAAATTAAAGTCCGATAATCTGTCAGCGCATATTTCTTCATCACTATCTTTGTCACAACGGATCATTTTATCAATTTTGTATTCCACAATAAAAAATCAAGCTTCAAATTGACAAAATACGACTTGTACTTTCTGGAGCTAGGAATTCGATTGAAGACGAAATAACGCAACAAAATAACGAGTAACTCGACAATCATAACTTGTGGAAAGACAAAATGCAAAGCGCTGCATAGCAACGTAAACAACACGCATATAATGTCACAGATATATATATAATTATACGTATTTAGTAGATTTGTGGTGGTTAGTGGGTATTCACCACAAATCTGCAAAAAACGTAAAAGTACGTTGCCCGCACGTAAAGTGTTAAAAAATACGTGCTTTAGAGAGATTTCTACTATAGGTACGATGATGGTTCACTGTTCTTTAAAACTATAATTGATATCCTTATTATAATTATTATTGAGATATATCCTTTTTCGTATACAGACAGGACATTATTACATCGCATTTTTCTCAGATTGTAGCATACATCTCTCTGTGCAAAGTACTGGATCAAGACAGCACTTCTGCTCACAAGATTTCAGAGGAAAATATATAATGCATAGGCGCCATTTATTACGTAATATACAAACTAAAACTATGAGTTTAAGCAGTTTTTGAGTCATTTCTAAAATCCTTCTATTAATGTGTTGGATAATTTTTAAAATTATTTTTTCGTTTTTTCTTGTTATTTTTGTTACTTTTATTTTCATTTTTTTAATCATTTTTGTTTGTTTTGTTAGTTTAAGTTTTTAAAATTAAATTTTGTCATTATCAACTTTCTTCATACTTATTTTTTCCATAAGTATGATAACACGGTAAACAGTATGAAGAAAAAAATTGCTGCAATTATGTCATTGAATATAATTATTTAGTTGCTCACATTTTTCCATCAAAGGAAATTCATAATATTAAAATTTACCATTCTTCTTAAAAGTGTAGAATAATATTAAATAGTTATTTCCCCAAGTAAATAAAATATTAAATAAAAGTATATTGCATCTAAGAATAAATATTTGTTTATTTACTTTTATACAATATTTTACTTCAAGGTTTAGACTCTCTCTTCTCTGTCTGGTTATTTAGGTGCTTACATTTTTCTATCAAAGAATATTCATAAGCTTACATTTTACCATTCCTCTCAAAAGAGTAGAGTAATATTAAATGGTTATTTCACCAAGTAAATAAAATATTAAATAAATAAAAGTATATTCCATCTAAGAATAAATATTTCTTTATTTACTTTTATACAATATTTTATTTCAATGTTTAGACTCTCTCTTCTCTGTCTGGTTATTTAGGTGCTTTCATTTTCTATCAAAGAATATTCTTAATCTTCAATTTAACCATTCCTCTCAAAGATGTAGAGTAATAATAAATAGTTATTTCCCCAAGTAAATAAAATATTAAATAAATAAAAGTATATTGCATCTAAGAATAAATATTTCTTTATTTACTTTTATACAATATTTTATTTCAATGTTTAGACTCTCTCTCCTCTGTTTGGTTGTTTAAGTGCTTACATTTTTTTTTATCAAAGAATATTCATAATCTTAAACTTTACTATTCCTCTCAAAAGAATAGAGTAATATTAAATGGTTATTTCACCAAGTAAATAAAATATTAAATAAATTAAAGTATACTGCATCTAAGAATAAATATTTTTTTATTTACTTTATACAATATTTTATTTCAATGTTTAGACTCTCTCTTCTCTGTCTGGTTATTTAGGTGCTTACATTTTTCTATCAAACAATATTCATAATCTTAAATTTTACCGTTCTTCTCAAACGCGTAGAAAAATATTAAATACTTATTTCACCAAGTAAATAAAATATTAAATAAATAAAAGTATATTGCATCTAAGAATAAATATTTCTTTATTTACTTTTATACAATATTTTATTTCAATGTTTAGACTCTCTCTTCTCTGTCTGGTTATTTAGGGGCTTACATTTTTCTATCAAAGAATATTCATAATCTTAAACTTTACTATTCCTCTCAAAAGAATAGAGTAATATTGAATGGTATTGCACCAAGTAAATAAAATATTAAATAAATTAAATTATACTGACTGCATCTGAGAGCAAATATTTCTTTATTTACTTTTATACAATATTTTATTTCAATGTTTAGACTCTCTCTTCTCTGTCTGGTTATTTAGGTGCTTACATTTTTCTATCAAAGAATATTTTTAAGCTTAAATTTTACCATCCCTCTCAAAAGAGTAGAGTAATATTAAATGGTTATTTCACCAAGTAAATAAAATATTAAATAAAAGTATATTGCATCATACTTTTGAAGGTCGCTTAGAAGATGACTTCTTTGCTCTATCAATCCAGCTGACTGCAACATAAGGTTTTTTTAAAAAAAAAGATAAACATATCTCATTCTGTTTCATACAAAACTGAAGAGTTCATTATTTTTCAAAAAGACCAATGTTTTAGTTAAAGATGAAAATAGTAATTCCGCAATTCCGTAGAATCTCCCAAATTATTGAGGTAAACATATTCATTTAAATGTTTATTGATCTATTCAAACATTTTAGCTTTAATAATCTTTGTAGACGGAACCTACTGATGATAATTGTTTTTAATAACAAGAAACGAAAACAAGGAATTATATTTAAAGCTAAATTCTTCTGTTCATCTTCCAACAGTGCTTCTGCCAGTTTCCAATTTATTAGTATTAAACTGAGTTGCATTGTTTGAGTTTCTTCCCTTTGTGTAGTGAAGGGAGGAGATGAGGTGTTATAGCTCCTCATAAGGATATCTTTATACGAAGCGCATCCAGAAAGTAAGTTTCTTGATGTTTTCCCATTACAGAAAACGTAATTAGCCGTGTAAATTGCGCATGCGTAACAGATGTATGACGTATCAATCATATGCCAGCTGGACAGGTTCTGCCTCCTGACAGTAGAGTGGTAACAGTGGTCCGAAATAGAAACTCTAATTCCTTATCCCGTCGCCTGCAAGGTTCTTGCCATGATCTTGAATGCACAAAGCATTACGCCAATTGAAATTCATCTTCAGCTCTGCCAGGTCTATGAGCCAAAAATGACACTCGAACACAAAATTCAACGCTTAGGAACAGCACTGACATTTCTGATACGGTCTCAGGATGACGGCGACGAGTTTCTCTACAGGATCGTCACGGGCAATGAGACTTGGATGTCGCCCTTTACCCCGGAAACCAATCAACTGCCAATGCATTGGCGTCATAGTGGATCTTATGACAGGACCAAATTCAAAAAGACGCTGTTGGATGTGCACGGTGTTCTGGGACAGGAAGGCTGGTTTCATTCACAGGCGGAAGAGTTCTACGACAGAGGGATACAAAAGTTGATCCCACAATAAAGTGTCTCAATTCTTCTGGTGGCTAAGTTGAAAAATAGCTGAAACATTGCTGTACTTGTTGTCAATAAATATGTCCCTGAAAGTGTAAGTTCTTTTTTTCTTTTAAGTAGGGAAACTTACTTTCTGGATGCCCCTCGTACACTATGTATGTAAGGGTTGTTGCTGTAATTCTGAAGTATAACCCGAAGGGGCAGAAAATCCCATGGAAAAATTCCCACTTTGCCCCTGGTTTCTTCTGTATTAAAATGCTTATTTAAGTTGCACATCAAACAGAAAAAAAAATTTAAAAATATTTACATTATTTTATTAAACCATTGACTCTTTCATGAAAAATACTATAATTTGTTTTCAGAAACATTGAACAAGCTACTTGAGAATCTACCAGAAACCTTTCATAATAATCTAAGTTTCATGTATGCTAATTTACAGAGAAAATTTCTAGTAAAATTTGTATTTAATCTACTATAAACTATTTACTTTATTACTCCGTCAATGACTGTGAACTCAGGCTTTACAGTTATTACATTTGTCCATAAAATTAAATTCAATTTTACCATACAATTCAATTTAAACATTAAATAATTTTCGACGAGGCTTTACACCAGTTAGTAGGAACACATATTAGTTTCAATCTAAATCTAATTTTTAGGTGAATAGTTGGAAAGTGATACATCATTATGCATTCATAAATTCTTAGAATAAGCTTTGAGGTTGTAAGCGAGTAAAGTATATACCATGCATTATTCATCAGTTCGATCGCCACACACCTCCGACTTAATGAATTAAAAGCATATTTAAAACCGTGTTCGCGTTTTAAATTCCATTTCACGTCTGAGCCTTTTCTTTATAGTTCGGAAGCTCTCCAAACGTTATAATTCTCTTCTGGTCGCTAGAAACTTTTAAATAGGTAATCATTTTGTAGGGGGATACAAAACATTTAAGCTCGTGTGTTTGTAAGAAGGGGTATTAAATGACAGTTTCACACAGTTGCTGAATACACTTCGAGGACATTCTTTATTTTTTTATGCTTGCAGTGTGGTAGGGGTGTAACTGATTCAAATTAATAACTAATTCAGATTTTTAACTGAAAACAAAACTTTTTTGACACTTTTTATGAGTTTTAACTGTAATTGAGGATCATATAAAAATTGAACATCTAAATTGAGTAGTATTTTATGCGCTTCTTTTCTTCCAGCCGTAAAATATTGAAATTTATATATAGAACTGTTATAGCATGTATTAATTGTACCTCCGGTACTATCTCCCTTAAAAGACTGCAACTGATATGCAACTGATATAGTATCTAATTAATCACCTGCATTTTTTTTTTGGCTTGACTAAAGAACTTGATTCCCCAGCCAACTTGGCGATAATAGTTTAAGTATGGTCGCCTAACATTTTCTCCTGATCTCACCGTCTCCAGACAATCTGTATCTATATTATAATTTATATGATATTTGCATCCAAATCTCCTTGTGTAACTCTTTTCGTATATATTAAAAATGCGCAATGCTTAAAATAATTAGATATAACAAACCATTAATGGTTCAGTATGGCTGATTTTAAATAGTTTGGAGCTGTTCCACTTGTAAACTGTTAAGGGATTAATTGCCCATAAATATAAATATCCGGATTCCAAGTCATTTTCTTTAATTAAGTAAGAGTATGTAATTCTATTACGATGGAGTACTGTGTATTAATTAAAGTCACCAGAAAAACCAAGAAATACAATGTTTGGATGGATTACCTTTGTGTTTTAGTAAAATTGCCAATATTTTCGCCAAATTTGTCAAGGGAACCTAATTCTTAAGTAGTCTCTTTTTTTTTTTTTGCAATCCGTAATCTGTATAATTAAAAAACCTCTATAACGATGTTACTGGTCTCTACCTAATTGTAATACTTGAGCTCTAATCATTGTTTCATTTAATAGCTACTATACTCTTGAATATAATTCTACTCATTGTTGAATTAATATATATTGTGTTGAATTGAATACTACTCATCATTTCATTAATCTATAGTGTTACATTGAATGGAATACTAACCATTGTTGAATTAATATATACTATGTTGAATAGAATTCTATTTATTGTCGAATAAATATTGTATATTTTTTATTAAAAGGTATTAATTAGTATAGCAATTATGTAACTTTCTTCTTTGTTCAAATGAAATAAACGTGTAAAATTTAAGAGGTGTACACGAAAGTTATGCGATGTTCATATCATATTTTGGGACTACTTAAGAATTGGATTCCCCTTGGCAAATTTGTCGAAATTATTGGCGATATCTACTAAAATAGAAAGGTAATTCATCCGAACATTGTATATCTTCCTTTTTCTGGCGACTTTAATTAATGCACGGTGCGCCATCGAATAGAATCATATACGTAATAGAGTTATTATATTACATCGTAATAGAATTATATACTCTTACTTAATTAAAGAAAACGACTTGAAAACAGGACATTTATATTTATAGGCATTTAATCCCTTAACAGTTTACAAACGCAACAGCTCCAAATTATGAAAAATCAGCCATAGTGAACCATTAATGGTTTGTTATATCTAGCTGTTTTAAGCATTGCGCACTTTTAATATATAAGAAAAGAGTTACACGTGGAGAGTTGGAGGCAAATATCATATAAATTATATTATAGATACAGATTGTTTGAACACGGTGAGATCAGGAGAAAATGTTAAGCTACCAAACCGCCAAGTTGGCGGGGGAACCCAGTTCTTTAGTCAAACCCTAATTGCAATACCTGAGCTATGTTCATTGTTTCATTTAATAGGTACTATACTCTTGAATATAATTCTACTCATTGTTGGATTAATATATATTATTGTGTTGATTTGAATACTACTCATTATTTCATTAATCTATACTGTTACATTGAATGGAATACTAATCATTGTTGCATTAATATATGCTACAATGTTGAATAGAATTTTATTTATTGTTGAATAAATATTGTATAATTTTTTATTAAAATGTATTATTTAGTATAGCAATTATGTAACTTTCCCCTTTGTTCAAATGAAATAAACGTGTAAAATTTAAGAGGTGTACATGAAAATTATGCGATGTTGATATCAAATTTTGGGACTACTTAAGAATTGGGTTCCCCTTGGCAAATTTGGCGAAATTAATGGCGATGTTTACTAAAATACAAAGGTAATCCATCCAAACATTGCATATCTTGCTTTTTCTGCCGACTTTAATTAATGTACAGTGCGTCATCGTAAAAGAACTATATACTTTTACTTAATTAAAGAAAACGACTTGAAAACCTGACATTTATATTTATGGGCAATTAGTCCCTTAATAGTTTAAAAACGCAACAGCTCCAAATTATTAAAAATATCCACAAAGTACCATTAATGGTTTGTTATATCTTATTTTTTAAGCATTGCGCACTTTTAATATATAAGAAAAGAGTTATACAAGGAGAGTTGGATGCAAATATCATATAAATTATAAAATATATACAGATTGTTTGGACATTGTTAAATTAGAAGAAAATGTTAGGCGACCGTACTTAAACGATTATCGCCAAGTTGGCGGGAAAACCCAGTTCTTTAGTCAAGCCCATAAAGAATTGGGTTCTTTTTCAAATTTGGCGAAAATATTGGCGATATCTACTAAAAAGCAAAATCCATCCAAACATTGTATATCTTGCTTTTTCTGGCGACTTTAATGTACAGTGTGCCATCGCAAAAGAATTATATACTCTTACATAATATAATCATACTTAAACAATTATCGCCAAGTTGGCAGGGGAACCCAGTTCTTTAGTCAAGCCCATATTTTTATTACTTAAATTAAGAGCTTCATATGATGTTCAAGGAAAGAGTGGCTTATACACATTTTATATTCAGAAGTTAAGGAAATGCTAAGAGTAAAATTTTATGTTTTTATGATGAGTCAGTGCATTAAGTATAGTTATTTTTTAGGTAAAACTTTTTTATATTTTGAACTCTTTATGTTTTCTATAAACTATACGCACATTTTAAAATTCAAATGATATTTTCCAAAAATGTGTTTTAGAAAAACATCTAACAAAGACAACTTTTGTAAAGTACAAACTGCGTAAAAAATTTTTTTAAAGAAGAAAAATTTAATTCTGTTTTCAGTCGCAAATGAAAACAAAATGTATTGATTTTAATGACAAAACTTGATTACGACCAATAATTTGTAAAATTTTGATCACTATTTTTGATTATTTTTGCTTAAAAATTAACTTTTTTAGTGATAATGAGTTTTGTTTGGTGTTTAACTACTTAAGTAGTAAAAGTTTTAAAGCGTAAGGAATTTCTAAAAAATATTAATGCTTAAATGTTATAGTTAATGAATGAAATATATCCTAAATTTCACTGAAAGGTTTTATTGGTTTTTGGTTTTTTGGAGGGCTACGGTGTACTTTTTGCAACACGAGGGCTAATGAAACTGGGACCTACTGCTTAAAGCCGATTCCGAACGGCCACGAACATCCATGCCATAGTGAGATTCCAACCCACGAACTCCGATTTCGAAGACCATCATCCTAAACATTCGGCCATCGTTCGTGGAAAGGTTTTATTACAAAATCAAAATGAACACTCCGAAAAATGACTGAGTGGGTAGACTGTTTGATAGTGGAGTTAAAGTGTGTGAACTGCTGCCATAGATGTTCATAAGTGTTCGAAATCAACTTTAACCGTCTGACTGCTACAAAGCGCTGTCGCGCTTGTTTTGTGCTGTGTCAGAAATGCATAGAAGTGTGATACACTGCTGTATTTTACTATAATTTTCACACTTGAGATTAAGTTTATTTTTTCTCAATTAATGGGAAAATTATAGTAACATATAGTACCACGATTGCACTTCCACTCTTTTTGACACAATATATAAGAAGAGTAGTAGCGCTTCGCCGCACTCACACCGTTAAGCAGTAGGCCTCGGTATCATTCTCTTGAGTAGCAAAACAGTAGACTGTATCGCTCCAAAATTAAACTAAATCAAACGAAACCGAATACTTTCTTCATATACTTTAAGCAAATTAATAGTAACATTCAAATCTTTGTAATGGCTTTTCAACAAACTATTCTCTTTATATTTCTACTTTGTACATTTCAAAATCGATTACGTATTATAGATGATATAGGGATTACGGAAAAAATGAGGATTATCTCTGAAGTGTATTGTGAAACTCAAAGGATTCAAAAGATTAAGAAATAATACTTTCACTAACTTTTGAAGTATCAAATAAACCCTTTTTGTTAGAAAAGTTTAAATCAATATATCAAAGTATATTTATAAAGAAAATAACTTTTAAAAGACTGTACTAAAGTTTGGTGAAGTTTCCCTTTTCATCTATCGAAAATATCGTAAATTAAGTTAAGCTTTGTCTGATTTTATACTAGTTTTGAGAACCTTGTTTCTATTTTTTAAACCAATTTTTTAACATAATTTAAATACTGCCAACAAATTATTTTCAAGTTGTTTCTACATTATTTACACCTTCTGACGTCTCTAGGAGAATATTTTTCTTAATCCTGTAGCAACCGTAACTGTGAAGCAACTTCTTTCATAAGTCCATTTAGGCTGAAAAGAAAATAAATCCGTATGAAAGCTGAGTAATGATCTGGAGATCAAAATATCGAAGTAATGAAAACTAAGCCGTGAAAGAGATGGAAATACGATGGAAATTCTTGAATAAACTTTGGAAGAATAACATCTAAACTAAAATAACAACCACCATTAGGATTTTCTATTTTCATTGTATTCTATTAAATATTTCTCTGCTGAACACGAATGGAATTTTCCCTGATTTTTTCTTTTCTTTTAACACTTATTGTGATTTATTTGGAAGTGAATTTTTCGCCATATTACTACGAGTGGAATTCAATAATAAATATGTACCATATTTTTTAACTGATAATTATAAAAATCATTGATCTGAATTGAGAATTTAAATGTTAAAAATATACTTGAGTTAAGGTTTCTAAAACCCAATACCAAGTGCGATTTTTTTTATCCTACGAAATAATCTAAATAAGAAACAAAATAAGGAAAGGAAGTTATTACTAAAAGATATATACAGACAAAAGTTATATATTACTTTTAGCTATAATACTATGAGTGGAATTTATTTATCCCCTAAGGTGTCTAAATTTTTAAAAAAAGGTAGGAAAATTACTGCCAAACGTTATGTACAAACATAGAAATATTTTTCATACTGCAGTCAGTCTTTTAAATAAAAATCATCAAACAAACCATAGAATTTCTAACAATTCCTCACTAACAGGAAACTAGTTGTAGCTACGGTTTTTTTCGATTGAAAAAGTGTTGTGACAACTTCAGTGTTCTCGAGTGAAGAAGTAGCGTGAAAAAGGATCACAGTCACAATAGAATTGGAAATCACTTTTATTTTTTCTGGAGTAAATAGGGGGTACTCACACTATATACAACTGGATTCTAATTCTCCCCAAACAAGTGGAAATGTAGAGGATTGTTGTTTGCGCAAAATTACCACGACTATTACAGTCTAAAAACAGATTAAATAACCTCACGAAATGGGAGGCCTTTTAAGGGTGAAATGAAAGCCCAATCTAACCCCCGTTCGGTGTCTGAGATCCTGCTGTTCCTTAGGTGAGCGGACTTTACAAGTCTCCTGAACGCAGTCACTAAAAAGCTGGCTCAGGTCAAAAGTCGTGCAAGCCTCCACGAGGTCAAAGCACCTCCATAAAAAATGTCGAAAAGCATCGAGTCGAAAAATTCTAGGCTTTTTATACCTGGCGGTCAGTTACGGTCCCGCCAACCGTTTTTTGGTCAGTTACGATTCCAGTTACCTGAGAACTCCAGCTAAGTTTACAGCTAGTTTTTTTAGCTTAATTCTCATTCGCTGGCTGTCTCAAATCTGGAATCTCGATGCAATCTTCTGGGCTTATAACCGCAACCGATCAAGGGGAATTCCGCCTATTCAACCGAACTGTCAACATCCCAGACACCGCGTCTCCACGCTATTGTCGACGGGTCGAAACAGGAGTCTCCCGATCAGCTGATTTCGTTCGTTAGTTCTGGACAAAAGGGGGTCTTTATAGTGTGTTACTAGTTGAGTTTATGAAACCTGAAAATACAATCAATTCAGCGGTTTATTCAGCAGACATTTCGACGACTGTGAAGATCCACTTAAGACACAAGAGTAGTTCTGATTTCTTGAGATCTAGACATTGATTTTCTTCATTGATTGTTGTAACCCAGCATATTCTGAGGAATTTAAATATGAATTGTTTAATCAACCGTGTTACATAGTCCCGACTCATTATATAATGATTTTCGTCTCCATAAATTGTAGAACTGTCTAGGAAGTCAAAGCAACCTTAAGAATCCTCTCACATTACTGATGGTAACATTCTTTGAAAAAGATATTAGAAACATCCGTCGATGACGAATGCATGAATTTCCACGGCTATTATGTCAAAGTTTAACAATGTCTGCACTTAACGTTTGGTGATAAACTCGTTTTTTTTCACTATTTTTGTCCTCTATACATCGGTACCATTGTAGTGTTGTATTGTGGATATACAAGTTTAAACATACAGTCTAACGTTTAAGGAGGGGGATTTATAACAGTATACAAAGTTGTAATCTTATGTGACACATTTATTTCGGTAGATAGCTCTAAAAATCCTAATTATCAGTTTTGACATGGACTCAGTTTTGAAATGGCAACTAAAATGTCTGATTGCATTGGTATTCCAAGGAAGCGGGATTGAACTCATTTCAACTTAGTTTAACAGTTTTTTCATTACTGACAGCCAAATACGATCATCCCAAAATGTAGGTTTCCGTAAAAAAACAAAGAATAATTCTCTGGAAAGATTTATTACAAAAGATACAGCAATATTTCACTGTTTCTCAAAATCCACTGGATTTGTAACACTCAAGCATTTGTAATATCGTGGGATAAGTTTTTTGTAGTTTAGTTTCATAGAAGTCTGTCGTTGGGGTTTAGAATCAACAAGTCACAATTTGCTGCAGGTGTTTGTCTAGGGGAAACGAATAACTGAGCAGAAATGTCTTTAGATGCTTGGAGCTGCTAGAAGTCACTGGATAACTGATTGCACGTATAAGGTGGATGTCCAAACAGCTACAATTGAGACTTATGTAGCAGATTCTGTTTGAGGAATTCGTTAGTACTAACAAATCACTAGCACTGATCACTGCATACCTCTTGTTTAGAACTTTTCTAGCATTGCGCACTAACTGTCATCGTTTCTAGCATTGTGCAGAATACCCTTCCTATCCCAGAAGTGGACATCAATTTGCATGGAGATAGATTCTTCTTGATACGTTCATCACTAATTTTCATTGATACCAGAGTTAGCGGGTTTGAATTCCACTGATGGCATAAGTGTTTATAGCCCTTCTGTTTCGTAGTGACTCCTGAGTTGCATCTAAGCGAATTTCCCCTTCTTAGCAACCGGCCTTTCTCACCTTTTGTTTTCGCGTGACCCGTTGTCAAGGTCGCACTTGAAGGGAAAAAGAACAGTACTCATATAAACTTCTAATCATGATGTAGTGTGTGCATGGCGCCCTCTCAATAAAGGTTCTCTAGTGGAATTAATTTCTTGTGTTAATTTTTTCATACAGTCCACTTTGAGTTACGTCGCTCCACCTTCGGAATCTGATTTAAACACTAAATTCCAGTCTCATTAACATTTATGTAGTAAAAAAACAGATCGTTATGTAGTAAAAAAGCGATCAACCAGCAGAATGCCAATTTAAATATAACATTTTTAAAAAGTTTCTTGTACAAAGTAAACGAAGTATTGTAACCGTAAAAAATTTTGGTTTTGCAAAACCAAAGTGTATCAAAACCATCGACCGCAGCGAACCAAACCAAATTCAAAATTTCATTTTTTTTGTGCAAAGAAAGCTGTATGTTAATAATATATATAGAATTATATATTGATATTTTTTTATTTTATTTACAAAATTATAATAATAACAACGGATTTCAATTTATTTTGAATTTATTTTCCATCATCTTTAAGTAATTACTGTATTTTAAACTGTAGATATATATGCGTGTAAGTGTACAATTTAAAAAGAATTATCGAAAGCCTTAAATGTATTTTTTACCTGTAAGTTTTCATGGTTTTATAATTAATCTCCAATGGGCGCTGAATAATTCAAAGCGTACTAATAGACCTGAAGGAAAAGTGTAATTAACAATAAAATAAGTTTTTTGTTTGTTTGGGGAACGTACTGTCGGTCGGTTGATAACTGTATTATTTTGCAAATTACCTTCTGCTATTAAGTAGCTTAATCTCAAATTTTGCGTTTTAGAGGTTATTCCTTGTTTAAATGTAAATAGGCTGCGTGCCGTTAATTTACGATGCTAATAAATTCCCCACTGCATTATTTCCCTCTCAATTTAATACGGAAAAAAAATCTGCTCAATGATTGAACGAGGTTATCTAATTAACGATGATATTGCCAGCGCAATATGCATGTGTTCTTCATGGTACGGCACGGAGAAAAATAAATTCATTATTTCCCACTAGTTCATCAAAAATGGGGCATAGCTGAAGCAAATAGTTATTTGTTAGGGTTTGAATATATTTTAAATAAAATAATATGTTAAATATATTCAGATATTTATCTATCTGATGACAAAGGATTGAAATCGCAGTGAAATAAAAATGCCTCCTTTGGAAATCAAATTTAATAGATTATCCCCTATATAATTATAGTTAAAGTTATCTGCCAGTCCTTGAATGTCCTTGAATTTATAAAGTGGTTGGACTTGGAATGTATAGGGGTATCCATATTGGATTCTTGAAGACTTAAGTTTAGAAAAATTGAAAGCGAGTAAAGTTTAACTTCTCCTAAATTATCCATCCGATTCTAAAATAAATTGGTATAAGCATGCTTCATAATAAAGCAAAAAATACTGTCGTCTTTAAAACGTTCGAAATCCCCCCTTCCCCACATTTTTGAGCGTTTAAGGACATTATTTCAAGCCCTATTTTCCCCGGTTAAGAGCAGATGATTAAGTTTATCACATAACAGATAGGTAAAAATAACTTTTTTTCTAGCATTATGACGTCATTCCTTTAACCATCTCATTTAATCATTTTTTATTTTAAATTATTTAAACGTCGTTTGCTTATTTTCATACGTTTTATCACTGAACTTAGGTATTACGAAAATAATTGTCTTTTATATTTTGCCTAAAGAATAGATTAGGTGTATATGTGATAATTTTTAACTTAATCGTCGATTATTTATTGTTGCGATGACAATTTTATCACCGGTTTTAACATAAAATTCTTTTTATAAAAGTCTAGGAGTCTATTTCACGGAATAATAGATATCTAGCATTTAAGTTATATATTATTGAAAATTAAGATATTTGTTCGTTGGTGTGTTTGTTTTTTTATAGATAACCATACTGTTTCACTAAATGAATTCAATGGGATTCTAAACTGCATTCACAGTATCGGGAGAATTTAGAGAAGTCTTCATACTTCTATTTACGTAAAACAATTATTGAGCTTGTACCAAATAATTCTCAGCCATAAAACAAACAATTTTTTTTTTTACCTGCTCATAAGGTACTTTACAATTCTGGAAAATTAAAAATTTTTCTTATCCCATAATATAACATGCTATATGCTAGTAAATATTTATTAAAGTATAATCTTATATTTATCATTGGGTTTTATACATATATGTGCGTATATATAACTGTACACCGTATTCAAACGGTGTATAACGGTCCCATATTTACTTCATTTATGATGAAGTAAATATATTATTAACTTTCGAGGTAAATATATTGTTTACCTTATACTAAAACGAATATTGTAATCAAGATAAGTTTTCAGCAAAAATATTTACTTTTGTTCAATACCTGATTAAATTTTCATGAGTTTCATTTTTATGTCTGTATATGTAAACAAAGAAACTTTAATTATGAAACTTTAAATATACATTTCCACCATTCCTAAAGTAGTTCTGACTTAACATTCATACGTAAAGACGTCAAGAACATATCTCGCATAGCTCAAACGATTCGCCTTATAAAATCAATATTTTGTTTAAGGATTTTTAAAATGGTAAAGGTGCGCATCTTCCCTTTTCATTACAATCTAAAATTCTACGTAACGAAAATTTTAATATAACGTAAACCAGTGCTATGGGACATAACTTACAAAGGATTGGCCGTAAATTGTTGTGTACCTCCACATCTTATTGGAATTCGCACTGTGTTTAAAGGAAAATATCAATATAACGGTATTTAATGGTACCAATCTGCAAGTATGCAACTCTAAAATATCCTCGTGTTCATACTTAGTTGTCCAAATGCTGTTTAAAAGATGGAAACAATGCTTTTAAAGTCTTTTTTGTTGTATATATATACAACATATTGTTTCTTTATATATATATATATATATATATATATATATATATATATATATATCACTTCCAAAAGTTAAGCACAAAGAAGTAAAATGAAAAAAAAAAAAAAAAAAAAAATTCAACAAATACTGCTCTGATTGACACAAAATTCGGAAGGAAAGTAGCATATATATTTATGCATAAAACAAAATCAATAATTATATACAGAAATGAAAACGATATTAATTTTTTCTAAGTTATCAGATAATGACATACTGCAGACTTAAACAGAATTATGTATAAAGTGAAAAAAAACAGCATAAAATGAAAAAAAGGACT
Source organism: Pardosa pseudoannulata (assembly GCA_032207245.1). NCBI lineage: Eukaryota > Metazoa > Arthropoda > Arachnida > Araneae > Lycosidae > Pardosa > Pardosa pseudoannulata. The sequence continues at coordinate 40,805,413 of CM063505.1, forward strand.
GTAATAGGGTATGAGATCCCCCCATCTGCATACACACTTTACACCTTGTGACCATGCCTTCAATTTGGTGGGCAAACACCGCAGAATTAAACAATCGTCATTTTTCTTGTAGAGCAGTTTTCAGCTCAATAAGAGTGGCTGGAAATTAGAAACGTGAAGATACAGCGAGACCGAGAGCTTTCCAAAGATTTTCAATGGGGTTAAGGTCGGACGAATATGCTAGCCACGCCATACGCGATATCCCTTCATTCTCCAGGTAGTCACCGACGATGTCAGCTATAAGGGGACTTCCGTTATCGTCCATTAAAACAAAATTAGGGCCAACTGCTCCAGCGTAAAATCTGACAATGGGTTCTAGGACTTCATCTCGATACGGGGCAGCCGTCACAGAACCCTGTTTAAAGATGTGCATGTCGGTGCGGTATCCGAATGAAATCCCTGCCCACACCATGATGCTTCCGCCTCGAAATGCGGGATGTTCGGTGATGTTTGGGGGCTGATTGCGTGTTCATTTTTATGTCATATCCTTATACGCTTGTCATCTGGCTTCAGAGCAAATCTTGACTCCTCAGTAAACAAGACATTGCCCAACTCAGACACAGATCAATTGACATGTTCCCGGCACCACTTAATCGTGCCCCTCTTGATTGGGTGGATAGAAAAGCCCAGACTCGAGGTACCCGGGCGTACAGTCCACTCATATGTAATTTTCGGCTTACAGTAGCTGCAGATATCTTTTTACCAATGGACTCTGTAACCATAGATGTCACACGTGTGGAGGTCTCTCTGAGATTCCGCTTGGCTAAAATAGAAATATATTGATCTTCCTCGGGGGTTGTAACCCTTGGGCGACCGGCTACGGTCATTCGGACAACTGTCTGTGTGGTTTGGAATTTACATAAACGTGAAATTACAGAATAATGAAAGCCGAGTAAAAGAGCAACATCTGTGATCGACTGTCCTACTTCAATGCGCCCCACAACACGCCAGAGCTCAGAATCTTCCATTCTGGAAGTCATAGAAACACGTATGTCTTGAAAACAAATTGTACAAAAGATTTAAACACCTTCTATCAGCACTTACAATCACCTTCTGTAACCCTTCATAAAGCTGGCACCTTATAAGAATGACCTTTTTGCATATTTTTTGACATGAAAGCGTGATTGTCTCTTAACTAATATATTTGCATACTTCCATCTACCTCTGCAGCGAATTGTATCCTCTTCCATTCTGATTGGCTCCCGAAATTAGCATTTTCATCTTCGCGCTTAACTTTTGGAAGTAAGTGTATATTGCGTATGTATGTATGTATATATATATATATATATATATATATATATATATATATATATATATATATGTGTATGTATATATGTATATATGTATATGTGTATGTATATATGTATATATGTATATGTGTATGTATATATGTATATATGTATATGTGTATGTATATATGTATATGTGTATGTATATATGTATATATGTATATGTGTATGTATATATGTATATATGTATATGTGTATGTATATATGTATATATGTATATGTGTATGTATATATGTATATATGTATATGTGTATGTATATATGTATATATGTATATGTGTATGTATATATGTATATATGTATATCTGTATATGTATATATGTATATGTGTATGTATATATGTATATGTATATATGTATATATGTATATATGTATATGTATGTATATGTATATATGTGTATGTATATATGTATATGTATATGTGTATGTATATGTATATGTGTATGTATATATGTATATGTGTATGTGTATATGTATATATATGTATATATGTATATGTGTATGTATATATGTATATGTGTATGTATATATGTATATGTATATGTATATATATGTATATATGTATATGTGTATATGTATATATGTATGTGTATGTATGTGTGTATATATATATGTATGTGTATATATGTATATATGCATATGTATTTATATATGTATATATATATATATATATATATATATATATATATATATATATATATATATGTATATATATATATATATATATATATATATATATACACATACATAATATTCCTGAAATATTATGTGAACACCGTATGCACGCACATGCACACACGCACAGCTTATAAAATTTGTAAGAAGAAACAATGAGAATTATAACTAGTTTTTTAAAAACAATATTTCTCAAACTTTGCTTTAAATTTAAATTTTAAGGAAATATTCTTTCAGTTAAATTTGAGTATGACTTAAAAAAGAATTTTACCCAAATTTAATTCCTTATTTTACTCTATTATAAAAATTTGAACTTTACGTCCTAATATATGATGCCGATTCTTCGAATTTTTTTCAGTAGAAAATGTCAAATAACACCATTAAAAGTATCAAACAAATGAAATTCCAGTAGTATAGAAACAGATCTGCTCGCACCTGTTCGTATCGCTTCCAAGAGCTAACCAATATCCATGCGCAATTGTTAGTAGTAGTAGGTGGATTCTACTATGTTGGAATGGTGAAGAAGGGAGTTTAGAAACGTATATCAGTAACATGCTTCTTGTGAACACCATTATTTATGTGCAACCGTTACTTCTGTGTGGGGAGTAATAATGAGATAGAGAGCATGAAATAGAGCAAAAAGCAAAGTATATAATGACAGTTTTTGTCACACATAGTGTAGGAAAGCCACGCTTCCACAGCTTCGTGCTTCAAATTAAGCTTCGTCTTTGGTAACATCCCTAATTAACATTAAACGCCGAAGTTACCCCATAAAACACACTTGTATAATGCAGTATTTAAATTTAAATGCTGGAGTATAACTAAATCTTCTCGCACATTCTCATAGATATCTTATCCTAAATAATGAAGAGGAATCTAACAGATTATAATCTTTTCGTATAAGCTGTTGGTGTATGATTTTTACGATTTCAACTCTCTTATTGTAAAATTTTGGCATATTTTTGGCACATGATATGTAATTCAATTTTCTTACAACTGAAAGCTATAATAATAAATTATATTTTTTAATATATTTTCTACATGAGATAAAATTTGGTTCATTTATTTACCTAATGTATAAGAAATGACAGTTATAGATTTTCAAAATGATTAAATATAGCCAAGCACTTGTGGTCACTTAAAGTCTAAGAGGTTAAGAGGAAAAAATGGAACTGAAGAAATAATGCCAAATTGGAGTTAGTTCATCAAAAGAAATTTGAAATTAATTTCACACAAAACTTATAGTACAGAGTATAGATATAAAATTATTTTTTTTAAAATAAAACTAATATCTGAAAAATCTTGTAAAATTTCAGAAAATTTTAATTTCCATCGGAAAGTATTTGATACAAAATTTAAAAGAATGTTGAAGACATTTATTTCCATTATTAAAAGTCGTGAAAAATAAGCACTGTCATTAAGAAATTTTAGAATTAATATTTAAAAATTTTTATATAAAATTTAAAACAATGTTGAAGACATTTTATTGCATGATTAAAAGTCCTGAGAAATAAACACTGCCATTAAGAAATTTTTAGAATTAATATTTATAAATTTTTGATATAAAATTTAAAACAATGTTGAAGACATTTATTTGCATTATTAAAAGTCCTGAGAAATAAACACTGCCATTAAGAAATTTTTAGAATTAATATTTATAAATTTTTGATATAAAATTTAAAACAACGTTGAAGACATTTATTTGCATTATTAAAAGTCCTGAGAAATAAACACTGCCATTAAGAATTTTTTGGAATTAATATTTATAAATTTCAAATTAAAACCTTATTGAATTCATAAAAATTTAGATCCTTTAATTAAGTTTACTAATTTTATAGTTTCTTATCGAGGATTGTACATTATGGGACAAACTATTCTACGAAAGTAATATATTAAAACACACTTGTATTATTTCCCGCTTAGACAATGTAATTTTGTAAAGGTATTTGACAAAAAATTCTTAAACATTCCCAGTTTGAATTTTTATTTCCGCTCGGAAATTCCTCGTATATTAAATTTTAAGGAACTTGTTTGAAAATGTCTTAGATTAATTATAACGTAACTTGAATGATAATCGTAAACATGCCTTTAATCAAAGATAAGCTGATTTGCAATACTTTGTTTGATAACAAGTTTCGCTAGGTGTGTTTCAATGAAAATATATTTGTATTGTTAAATGTAGATTTGTTAACTTGATAATTTTGACACTGTTAGAGATAAGTTAAAATTTATGAATACCATTGTGAAAGACTAAATTATGATTGTAACTTCTGTTGATAAAATAATTATAACAAATTTATTCATTAATATTAAGCTATAGGAAGTTGTAAAAGAAAAAAGTTCTTCCTCTCCTATGCTAAATAACAGCTTGCTATGGACAATTCAATTCTTTTATCCGCCCTTAAAATCCCCTATATAATAATAGCCTAATTATCTGTCTGTCTGTCCTTGAATTTATGAAACGGTTGAACCTGGAATGGATAGAGCCATCCATGTTGGATTCTTGATGAGTTAGAGTTAGTAAAATTCAAAGCGAGTAATGTTTATCTTCTCCTAAACTATCGATACGATTCTAAAATAAATTGGTATAAATATACTTCATATCACTGCGAAAAATACTGTCACCTTTAAAACATTAGAAATCCACTCCTTCCCCCATTTCGAGTATTTAATACCATTATTTCAAAATACCATTATTTCAAGCCGTTTTTTCCCCGGTTAAGAGCAGGCAATTAAATTTATCAATTTATCACATTATTAATAGGTAAAAATAAAATTTTTTCTAGCATTATGACATCATTCCTTTAACCATCTCATTTAATCATTTTTTATTTTAAATAATTTAAATATCATCTGCATATTTTTCATACGTTTTATCTCTGAACTTAGATATTACGTAAATAATATTTGGCTTAACTAATAGGTTAAGTACATTGTGAAAGACTAAATTATGATTGTAACTTCTGTTGATAAAATAATTCTAACAAATTTTATTCATTACCGTCCTTTGTATTTAAAAATAAAAAGGACGTTGAATTTCAATTATTAAAATGTTCAATTTTTAAAATTTTTAACATTTAATGATATAATAAGATATATACTATAACATATATATTATAAGATAAAGTTATAGGAATAGTTTTAAAACTACGAAGCAGTTTTATTCTTCTTTTAAATGAAAAGTAATAAGGTCTCTAAAATTACCTCTGAGAATTTAGAATTAAGGTATTAAAGAATCTTAAACTTCTTCTTTAGAACAAGTCTGAATGTGATAACGTAGTAGCAACTGGGTTTACAATTCAATAGGGTTTACTCCTCTAAAAAAATTAGAAAGGACTATTATAAAAGCCTTAAGCATAATCTTTGTGATAATTTTCTTTAGAAAAAAATTTCTCCAAAACCATAAAAAATTAAAACCTCGACGATGTTGCAAGAACAAATCCAGAAGTTTGCGGCAAAAGTGTGATAAAAAGATTAAAGTCATGAAGTCATTCGAGAGGGATTATAGCATCCAAACCCGAGAAAGTGTCGCACATTTAAAATTTTTTACTCCCTTATTTGTTGAATTTGAACGATTCAACCCTTACATACGTATTTTAGTAATATGAAAATGGAAAAAATAATAATAAAATGAAATATATATACAAGAGTCGGGAATTTAGAATTCTTTAGCAGTTTAAAAAATTTATATTTTATTTATCAAAACAACAGTGTGCTTTTCGAAAAAATATCACGTCTCGTTATATTCTTTGAAATTTTCGTAGTTTTCAGAAGATTTACAGCACATATGTAGTGATATTTTAACCAAACTAAGAACCTTAATTATAATTATACTAGCATATATCCCGTAATGTGACGGGATTTATAAACGTTTTAATTTTCCAGAATTGTAAAGTACCCTATGAGGCAGTTAAAAAAATGGTTTGTTTTTTAGCTGAGAATTATCTGCACACGTTCAATAATTTGGTTATCTTCACACTCCATTAAATTCTCCCAATACTGTGAATGCAGTTTAGAATCGCGTTCAATTCTTTTAGAAAGATAATTCAAATTTTTCTTAGCTACGTCGAAATTATTGTTAAGTTCTTCCCATTTTTTTATGACACAGTAATTAATGGACATACATACGTATTTTAGTAATATGAAAATGGAAAAAATAATAATAAAATGAAATATATATACAAGAGTCGGGAATTTAGAATTCTTTAGCAGTTTAAAAAATTTATATTTTATTTATCAAAACAACAGTGTGCTTTTCGAAAAAATATCACGTCTCGTTATATTCTTTGAAATTTTCGTAGTTTTCAGAAGATTTACAGCACATATGTAGTGATATTTTAACCAAACTAAGAACCTTAATTATAATTATACTAGCATATATCCCGTAATGTGACGGGATTTATAAACGTTTTAATTTTCCAGAATTGTAAAGTACCCTATGAGGCAGTTAAAAAAATGGTTTGTTTTTTAGCTGAGAATTATCTGCACACGTTCAATAATTTGGTTATCTTCACACTCCATTAAATTCTCCCAATACTGTGAATGCAGTTTAGAATCGCGTTCAATTCTTTTAGAAAGATAATTCAAATTTTTCTTAGCTACGTCGAAATTATTGTTAAGTTCTTCCCATTTTTTTATGACACAGTAATTAATGGATGTAAAGGAATGAAATAATCATATCCATTACACCCTGGAAATTGATAAAATTTTCATTGCAACAAAAAGTAATCGATGATTGAATTTAAATTTTCACATCTTTACCTAATCTATTATTTAAGACAAATATGAAAGAAAATTATTTACATAATATTATTCATTTAATAAAGCCGTGTGGTTATGTATAAAAAACACACTTAATTTTCAAAGATTATTAGTCTGGGAAATGAACTCCTAAACTTTTTTATGAAAAGAATTTGTTGTTAATACCGGTGATAAAATTTTCATTGCAACAGAATATAATCAATGATTAAATTTAAAATTATCTCATATGTACCTAACCTATTATTTATGCCAAATATAAAAGAAAATTATTTATTCCATATAATAACTTCAGTGATAAAACGTATGAAAATAATGTAGACAATATTTAAATAATTTAAAATAAGAAATGATTAAATGAGATGGATAAAGAAATGAAGTCATAGTGCTAGAAAAAATGTTTTCATCTTCTTCTTATGTGATAAATTGATAAATTTAATCGCCTGTTCTTAACCGGAGAAAATAGGGCTTGAAATAATGGCATTGAACGCTCGAAAAGAGGGGAAAAATTTCGAACGTTTTAAAGGCGGCAGTATTTTTTGCTGTGATATGAAGCATTTTTATACCAATTTAGAATGGTATCGATAGTGTAGGAGAAGATAAATATTACTCGCTTTCAATTTTGCTTACCCTTACTCATCAAGAATCCAATACGGATACCTCTATCCATTCCAGCTCCCACCACTTCATAAATTCGAGGACAGACAGATAACTTAGGCTATTATTATATAGGAGATTATGAAAAATTTATGGTGATGCCATACCTGAAATGACAATCTTTGGCGAAAAGCCTTTTCTTTCGCTGTTAAATCTGGAAACCTTTGGAGACCATAGAACCTCAATTTAATTTCTGTTTATTTCAATAAATCTTATATAACTACTTACATAACTAGATTCTGTTTTCGCTTGCTCCATTATAACACTCTGATTGGTTGACTACCGAGCGTTCCCATGGCTCTATATTAGCGAACGTAGTGTGGCAGACGGCCAAAGACAAATTGTCTAAATAAATTCTACATTTTAATATTAAAATTTATTTCCAACATGGATGCAATTTAAGTTTGTAGTGGTTAAAACACACACACATACAGAATAAAATGTTTTCCATTTGACACCAGAAAAGGGTACCCCCGCCAATTTGGCCATAAAATTAAGCATGGAACTTGCTTCTGCTGATCATACCTTGTCCAAAGAAATCCTGTCTACATTTTGATTTATATTCCTTTTCTATAAGACCCTCTTTGTGAAACCGTTTTGTTAATAGCATAAATGCCTCTTTCTTACTCGTTATTCATTTTGTATAATTAATTGACTGGCTTCGGTGAAAAATAGGAATTTCATCGAAATTCCAAAGATTAAACCCGTATTCTATATATTGCTTCCACTTATATTTTGGTCCTTTCTTACTGATTTACGGTTCCATTCTCGGATAGTTCCCTATTGCTATTTTTTTTAGAACTTGTAATGTGTTGAGAGATTAATTTCCTCTTTATTTATGTACTTTGCCTGCCAGTCAAAATTAAAAGTGAAATTAGTTTATGCATTTGTGTTTTGTTAGCATCGCCAGTAATTTCACGAAATTCTCCTAAGGGTTACCCTATTTTGAAGTAACACCAAGTTTTTTTTAATCTTGTTTCTGAATCTATAAATGAGAGACAGCTTTCTTTTTCAGAAGTTTAGAAACACTTAATCGTTTCAGGTCTGTTAAATATATAGTTTGATTTACTTATGGGAAAATCCACAAAAAAATATTTTACGAATTGTTACATGTAATAATATTAAATAATTTGCAGAATGCCAAATTAATAATTTATTCTTGAGAATCCTATTAAAGAAAATACAGTGTACATCTTATATGAAGTTTCAATGGTAGGTAATGCTACAAATACCTGTAAATTAGAATAAAAAATTTTCCGTATTCCACTTCGGGGGGCCCGCCGAACCCAGTTCAGTGGGCACGCCAAGCTTGGGAGATGTCGCTAAATTCTAGAACCCAGATTTCTGGCAAACCTGGCTCTTCTTGATGACAAAGCTAATAATTTCTAGAAGTAATTTGTACCGTACTATATAATTTTTTAATCTTTTGATAGTTTTAAAGTAATTTCATTAAATAGCAACCGTATTTTATAAATATAACTAAATATTTTATAAGCATAACTACCTAAATATAACCAACTAATGCTTATATTTTGCTTAATTTGCACCTATTACAAAAATTCCGCACTGTTTAGTTCAATAAACAGTACAAAAGAGCCTTTAAATACATTGAAAACTCAAATTTAAATTTGTATTCATCTTAACAAAATTTCGAACCTTTTTTTTTTTTGTTCAAAATATGCTTTGAAATTGGGTATAAACTTAATACAGAACGAAGCACAAATTGATAAACGTCACTTGGCGACAATTTGGCGAACCCTTGTACAAAAATAGAGCCAAAATCATGGCGGCCGGCCCCCGGAATTGGGAATCTACCAAAAAATTTGATGTAGTCGCCACATGACTTTCTTCTACACTTATTAAATTACACACATTTTTTCCTTACTTCATATAAACTAATTTTATATTAATCTGAGATACGATTCTCTAATTCTTTAATAAAGAGGGCGGTTACACAATACCTATATTAGTTTTTATAACATCAAAAATGTATACGATATTAATTTAACATTGATTAGAATTGTACCAAACATTTAGTTAATCCCCTATATAATAATAGCCTAAGTTATCTGTCCGCAAATTTATGAAGCGGTTGGACCTGGAATGGATACAGGCATCCATTCAAAGCGAATATAAAGTTTATCTTCTCCTAAACTATCGATCCTATTCTAAAATAAATTTGTGTAAATATGCTACATATCATAGCAAAAAATACTGTCGTCTTTAATACGTTCGAAATCCACCCCTTCGCCCCTTTTCGAGAGTTTAATGCCGTTATTTTAAGCCCTATTTTCCCCGGTTAAGAGCAGGTGATTAAATTTAACCATTTATCACTTAATAAATAGGAAAAATAACAATTTTTTTTCTAGCATTGTGACGTTATTCCTTTAACCATCTCATTCAATCATTTCATAATTTAAACTATTTAAATATCGTCTGCATTATTTTCATACTTTTTATCACTGATCCTAGATATTACATCAATGATTTTCTTTTATATTTGGCTTAAATAATAGATTAGGTACATATGTGATAATTTTAAATTGAATCATCGATTATTTTTTGTTGCAATGAAAATTTTATCATCGGTATTAACAATAAATTATTTTCATATAAGTCTAGGAGTCTATTTCACGGACTACTAAATATCTAACTTTTAATTTATATATATTTGGAAATTAAGAAGTTTGTTCGTTTGTGTGTTTGTTTTTCATACATAACCACACGGTTTGACTAAATGAATTCAACGTGATTCTAAACTGCATTACAGGATCGGGAGACTCTAGAGGAGTATGACGATAAATAAATTATTGAGAGTGAACCACATAATTCTCAGCCAAAAAACAAACTATTTTTTACCTGCCCCATTGGGTACTTAACAGTTCTGGAATATTAAAAATTTTACTAATCCCGTCATATGATGGGCTATATGCTAGTTGTATATAATAATTCAACAATGAGTAGAATAGCATTAAAGAAATAGTTATATAAATAAGTTCAACAATGAGTAGAATTGCATTCATTAGTTGTATATATTAGTTCAACAATGAATAGGTTTGCATTCAATAATTAATTGCATATATTAGTCAAAGAATTAGCAGAATATATTCAACGTATATTCAACAATGAGTTGCATATACTAGTTCAACAATGAATAGTTTTGTATTCAATAACTAATTGCATATATTAGTTAAAGAATTAGCATAATATGTTTAACATATATATTCAACAACGAGTTGTATATATTAGTTCAACAATGAATAGTTTTGAATCCAATAATTAATTGCATATATTAGCAGAATATATTCAACAATGATTTGTATAGATTAGTTCAACAATGAATAGTTTTGAATTCAATAATTAATTGCATATATTAACAGAATATATTCAACGTATATTCAACAATGAGTTGTATAGATTAGTTCAACAATGAATAGTTTTGAATTCAATAATTAATTGCATATATTAACAGAATATATTCAACGTATATTCAACAATGAGTTGCATATACTAGTTCAACAATGAATAGTTTTACATTCAATAATTAATTGCATACATTAGTTAAAAAATTAGAAAAATATATTCCACATATATTCAACAATGAGTTGTATATATTGTTCAACAGCGAGTACAGCTCGATTACCTGCCGTTAGGCACAGCCTGGTAGCATATGTATGCATTATATTGAAATTTTTCGCTACATGCAGTGAATATATTTAATCTGAAATTTAGGTGCACAACTAGATGTTTTAAAATACATAAATACAAAATTTCACTATTTTGCTCAATTCAATATTTCAATATTATAATTGTTTTTCAGTATTGCCTAATAGGGTTAAAACGTTATATTGAAATTTTTCGTTATATGGAGAGCAAGTTGCAATTAAAAGAAGGTCTCCAACTAGTTGTTATAGTAATAAGTACGAAATTAATAATTTTAATCGTCGTAGCTTTTGTGTTGTGCAAGGTTCATTCGTATGTATAGATGCCACATACAAATTCTGCGTCCAAAAAAAAAACACTAAAAGTTTTATAAAGTATTCTTTTAAAGACGAAATTAATCAGAATTCAGACTGGTCGAATACGGTCTTCCCGTTTAAATATAAACAGCGAAAGTTTTTTTGAATTTTAATACTTTTGTTTATACTTATACGACGAAGTGAAAATAAAGCAGATAGTGCATTTAGGTGGTAAATTTTATATTTGATAAGCATTTTACATTGTGGCTACAATATTTTGCTCAATTCAATATTTCAATATTATAATCGTTTTTCAGGTTTGCCTAATAGGTTTAAAACGTTATATTGAAATTTTTCGTTATATGGAGAGCAAGTTGCAATTAAAAGAAGGTCTCCAACTAGTTGTTATAGTAATAAGTACGAAATTAATAATTTTAATCGACTATCAGCTTTTGTGTTGTGCAAGGTACGTTCGTAGGTATAGATGTCACATACAAATTCTGCGTCCAAAATAAATAGTAAAAGATTTATAAAGTATTCTTGTAAAGACGAAATTAATCAAAATTGATTCAGATTCGTCAAATACTGTTTAAATCTGAACAGCGAATTTTTTTGGGATTTTAATAATTTTTATCTTTATAGGAGGAAGTAAAATTAAATCAGATAGTGCATTTAGGTGGTAAATTTATATTTGAATTAGCATTTTGCATTGTAGTTACAATATTTTGCTCAATTCAATATTTCAATGTTATAATCAACTTTCAGTTTTGCCTAATAGGATTAAAACGTTATATTGAAATTTTTCGTTGTATGGAGAGCAGGTTGCAATAAAAAGGAGGTCTCCAACTAGTTAGTAATACCATAGTAATAAATACGAAATTAATAATTTTAATCGTATATCAGCTTTTGTGTTGTGCAAGGTACGTTCGTAGGTATAGATGTCACATACAAATTCTGCGTCCAAAAATAAATACTAAAAGATTTATAAAGTATTCTTGTAAAGAAGAAATTAATCAAAATTGATTCACTCTGGTCAAATACTGTGTTTCCTTTTAAATATGAACAGTGGATTTTTTTTGGATTTTAATGTTTTTTTTATCCTTATACGAGGAAGTGAAAATAAAGCAGATAGTTCATTTAGGTGGTAAATTTTATATTTGAATTAGCATTTTGCATTGTGGTTACAATATTTTGCTCAATTCAATATTTCAATATTATAATCGTTTTTTAGTTTTGTCTAATAGGGTTAAAACGTTATATTGAAATTTTTCGTTATATGGAGAGCAGGTTGCAATAAAAAGGTCATCTCCAAATAGTTGTTATAGTAATAAATACCAAATTAATAATTTTAATCGTCTAACAGCTTTTGTGTTGTGCAAGGTACGTTCGTATGTACAGATGTCACATACAAATTCTGCGTCCAAAAATAAATACTAAAAGTTTTATAAAGTATTCTTGTAAAGAAAATATTAATCAAAATTGATTCACTCTGGTCAAATACTGTGTTTCCTTTTAAATATGAACAGTGGATTTTTTTTGGATTTTAATGCTTTTTTATCCTTATACGAGGAAGTGAAAATAAAGCAGATAGTGCATTTACGTGGTAAATTTATATTTGAATTAAAATTTTAGATTGTTGTAAATATTTTAAAAAGTATTATTAGTAAGAAGAGAGATTAATCACTTGACTTTGTTTCTGCAGTCACTGTAAAAATCTAAGGCATCGATTTTTCAATCTCGCGCTAACAACCGTTATAAATAACTGAATCATATTTGAAGTCCCGTATGCGGTCTCAGAAGTGCAAAGTAAAGGCAAAAGTTTACTGAAAAAATTTTTACAATTAATAATACTTAAAGTTATTAATACTTAAATTAGAAGCCTCATATGAGACTCATGCCGGTGAGAGTATTAACACAAACTCTTAGTTTAATTAAAGAATTTTGTGACGTGTGATAAGTCAGAGTTTAATTAAAAGGCTTCTCACACGTTAACTATAAGCTCTGAAAAAGCAAACTATTTTGTTTAAGTTTCTTTTAATCGATTAAAGTTGGGCAGATTTCTTGTGGGATATCGAAACATTTTCAACCTATTTATTTTGGTTCATGAGAAATCACCGTATTCTTCATCGGGTAAAGGGATGATAATCTATTGTTCTTTCAACGTGTGCAGGTTGGAGTGTTATAACACCTTAAGAGGTCATACGACTCTTTATTGGCGAAAAAAATGTAAAATGATTATCATTTTTGACAACTCATACCTTGAAAACTACCACTTTAACAATTGTATTTTTTAACATAATTAGAACAATTATTTTATTTACACATATCTCACTCATTTCTGAGACACAAAAATATTTTTGTTAGAAAGTTTTAAATAAGAGGCACTTTGTTGTTAGTATAAATGATAAAGGCTAACGCACATTATTACTAAAAATATAATTAATTTTAAGAAAAAATTTTTGTTTTAAAACATAGTACAATATCTAAATATAACTTTGAACCTAAATTTGTATATATTTAAGATATATAGATTTTTAAGATATATATTTCAGATTATATATATCTTAATATATATAGAAATATATATTAAGATAGATATCTATCTATATTACATATTAATATTATAAAATATATATTAAGATATAAATATATATATATATATATATATATATTTATTTATATTTATTTTTTATAAAAATTTAAAAATATTTAAACTAATCTAAAGTACAAATGATTTTTCATATTAGAAACTCAGAATTAATTTAAAACTTTATTTCAGAAAAAAATTTTTTGCAATATAAATAAAAAATTCATTGATTAAAAATATAAGAGCGCAGACAACAAGAATTTTTAACAAAAACAATTAATAACAATTGACTAATATCAGCAAAACGCGAAACTTTGAAATAAATGTATAGAAAAATTTACAGTTTTATGACAAAAATGTTAATAAAATACTTTGAAACACCATGTTGTGACTGGTAAATTCTTTTAGATGAATTAAAATAAGAGAGATTTTTTGAAGAAATATTTTAAATAATTTTTATATATATATATTATTTTATATATATATTATATATATATATATATATATATATATATATATATATATATAAATATTGTTGTGTATATTTAAAATTATATTTTAAAAAAATATTTGAAAAAAGTATTTGAGTTCTCATACCTTGAAAATTACTAGTTTTACATTTGTATTTTTTTAAACATAATTAGAACAAATTATTATTTTCATACACATAGCCCATTCATTTATGAAACATAAAAATTATTTTTGTTAGAAAGTTTTAAATAAGAGGCACTTTGTTATTAATAAAAATGATAAGGGCTAACGCACATGATTACTAAAAATATAATTAAGTTTAAGAAAAACTTTTTGCTTTAAAACATACTACAATATCTCAAAATAACTTTGAACCTAAATTTGTATATATTTAAGATATATACATTAAGAGCTAAAATATTATGACCCTACATTTTGCAATGAACTCGCCTGGATGACGTGGAAGGCACGTGATCAGGTGGAAATGGTATTTAACTGCTGCTGGAGAGTCTGAAGAATCATTCTTTCACTTACTTCTGTGTGTGATGGGAAAGGCTGCAGATCTAAGCGATTTTGATAGAGGGCAGATTGTAATGGCTCTAAGGCTCGTAACAAGTATTTCTGAAACTGTTCGCGTTCTACAGTTGTTAGTACTTGTGCAAAGTGGATGAATGATGGTGAAACCAGCAGTAGACAACATGGTGTTGGACGTCCACACACTATCAAAGAAATGTCGTCGGAGACTGTCTCGCATAGTGAAGCAAAACAGGAGCCTGACAGTTTCTCAGCTGACAACCCAATACAATGCAGGGCCAAGTAGAATAGTATCGGAGCACACTGTTCAGCGGATACTGTTGGATATGGGGCTACGCAGCAAAAGTCCCACTCGTGTGCCTTTGCTGACCAAGCGTCATCGCCAACTGCGCTTACGCTGGACCCGGAAACATCGTGACTGGTCCATGGATCAGTGGGAGAGAGTTACCTGGTCAGATGAATCACGGTTTGTCATTCATCACGCCGATGACCGTGTCAGGATACGCCGTCTTCAAGACGAATAGTTGCTCCCTCAATGTACAGTAAGCCATACACAGGCCGGTGGTGGCGGTATTATTCTTTGAGAGACGTTTTCTTGGACGTCTCTGGGACCCGTGGTTGTGGTAGAGAAGACCATGAATGCTACAGGGTATCTGAACAACATTGCGGACCAGTTGAACCCTTACATGGCTTCTTATTTTACAGCTGGAAATGGAATGTTCCAACAGGACAACGCTCCGTGTCACAAGGCTAAATTGTGTTGGAGTGGTTCCAGGAACATGAGGCTGAATTCCAGTTAATGTCCTGGCCGCCTAACTCATTGGGTCTCAATCCGATAGAACACATTTGGAATGTCATGGGACGGCAGCTCAGAGTTCAGACCACCAAATTGCAATATCTCGGATTTGCGTAACATTGCTTAAACATCTGGTATAATCTGTCTCCGGCCATCTACCAAAGACTTGTGACATCCATGCCAAGGCGGGTTAAAGCTGTGTTGCACGCTAAAGGTGAGCCGAATGTTCTTGTCTACTACAAAGATTCTGGAAATATTTAGACAAATAAAAACTAGTTTTTACATCAGTCGATGCTGAACCCCAGAACGAGAAAAAATTAAAACTATATACTACTATTTCTATTTGATTTTTCATACTTAGGATACTATTATAAATTTATCCACTAAAAAATATATTTTTCATTTAGAGAAATCTTATGGTTTTTATTTATATATTTCTATTTATATATTTGTTTATACATTTCAATATAAAATAGGAAGAGTTCGTTAAAAAATTAAATAATTTTCGAACTATTGAGTTTTAACTGAATAATTTAATTTACGCTCCAAACACCCGTTCCCGGTACAATTCCGCGGTGAAATGGGCCCGTACACAATGTGTAAAGGGCAGGCTAAAGGTTAAGCGAGTTTGGTTTTTATAATTTCCTGTGATTATTTATTCAGGGAAATTTGAGCGAGAGTATATATAATTCTTTTTAACTTCGCTAAAATGTAACGTTAGAGTACAGCATGTTTTTTAGTTTTATGCCATTTTTGCCGACAATATTTTCCTTGATAAGGATTCGGTTACACTTCTCATAAAACCGAATTTACCAAACCGCATGTATGCGGCAACGCATTCCTGAAAAATCAATACACCCGAATACCGAAAAGAGCGAGGGGGATGGAATACACTCCGGGGGTGAAGGAAAAAAAAACACGAATGACTTCAGTTCGACGTCAGCGTTAAGTGATAAAAAGACGGCGACAATACGAACCAACATTAACTACGCGAGATTATTTTAATGGAATAATAAGTAAACAAACGCGAAAAAGACTGCCGAAGTGTCACATTTTATTTGTTTATTCCGGTTTTAACAAAACGGCTGCCTTTTTTTTTCTTACTAGTTTAATGTATGCATAACGAAGAAATATTTCTTGTGCTCGAATTTTGTGTCACTTTTGCATATTTAAGATGCCAATAAAATGCTGAGTAGTGTAGTAGGAGGCAAAGTCGACTCGGCCGTTCCATTGCTAGGGTGGCAAACCCCTCATTGTAAATTAGAGTAAATAATATAGAATAATATTTTTGCATGTGTAAATTAACGTTATATAATATGTAGATAAACTATTTTCCTAAATTTTAATTCTACATAGAGATGAAAAAGAGCCTCAATATAAGAGTCCAGTTACTTAATTTTACTAGGTAAACTCCAAACCATGGTCAAATGGGTAGGGTGTTGCTCTTTGTTACCTGAGATTATGTGTTCAAATCGCATTGCTAGCATGGATGTCCAGTCTAATTAATCCTCGTATAGCAAAACTGTAGACTGTGCAGCTTGGCGCCTCTAGAGTTATAACTGGCTTGTGTAACAGCTGCCCAAACTACATTGTGTTGTTTGAGGTGGACCTTCAGCCTCTGAGTCTCAGATGGCACTCGTGTCTAGTGAAATGTTACAACAAACTTTACAGTTATGGCTACCAAAATCGCACCTCAGCAATGGCATAATAACAAAAGACTTAAGAAACACAGTCCGTTTAGCTACATTGAGTAAAGCAATTCACATCACCCTACGGTGTAACAGTTCTTCTAGAAGCAATGCATTGACCTCTCCGCGTGTCTCCCAGGGGTCAGTTTTCATGTTGATCTACTGTCTAGTGTCTCAAAATTGACGCTCCAATTTACCTTCGGCAATTTGCTCTTGGAATTATAAATAACATCCCAGACGGAACTACGCTAATATATACTGATGGTAGTAAAGATGATGATTCCCACTCTGGTAGTGGTGTTCTTATCAGAGATCCCAACGGAATTGTCCAAATAAAGAAAAGAAATCCTGATTTTAGCTTAGTTTTTAAAAGGGAAATTGTTTTCACCGATGAGGGTATTAAGTAATATCTTCTTTAGACCCCAGTCCCATTTGGATTCTGACTGATAGTCGTAGTGCCATCCAATGTTTGTCAAACTGGTGTACCGTTGGTGACAAAACAACTTCAGTTCTCACTAAATTAAACAAGTCTCGCCATCTTGTGATGTGCATTTACAGTGTATCATTCGTGGTAATTGAGGAGGCGGATGTTGTGGCGAAGAAGTGTGCGGATTAGGCTATGGCTACTTTTAATTATCTGCCTTGCCTTGAGCTGTATTCTGACTGAAAACATATTGATGTCTTGGCTTGTAGCTCCGGTACATCCGTGCCGATTCACCAGGTTGATCCCTAGCTATGAACTGCGACAGATGCATCCAGATGCGACAGATGCTCTTTCCCGCTTTCTTAGTGGCTATCTAAGAGGCCTTGTCTTCCAGGGTAGTTAAAAATCCCACCCTATTTATCCGAAATGTAATTAAGAGCAGGCTTCTCCATCACATATTCTTAGATTGCTAGTTTTGTCTGACGCTGACCTATTAGATTTTCCTGTGCTAGTCTATGGCTTCTTGAGGGGGAAAAACTTGTAGATCTCATCTAGCTGTGACTGAACACGGAGATTACAACAACAATTTTAGTTTTCTTTTTTGAAAATCATTTTGAGAGTGAAATGCCGTTATAAAATATAAAATTTTTCTTTGACAAATATATTGCGTTTGTCTGTCATAATTTATCTCAATTTAAAATAGTCAGCCAAATTTTTTTTATAACGTGTCGTCTATAAATTTGTTTGCAGAGACCAATGGCTGGGTTAAAAAATTCATTGTATATTTGAAACTCTTTTCTTTATTTCATTACGTATGAGATGTGTGTTACTTCAAAAAGTAATTTAATTAGGAAGGGGAATTGTTTAAAAAATAAGCAATGGAAAAATGGTATTAATGAATAGTAGATAAAAATTTGTATTTTGATTGTATTCCATTTTACTTGAAGATAGTTTTAGTCATAACAAAGGTTATTTTAAAAATCAGCCTATAAATTTAAAAGTTTTTCTGTAGAGTTTAGTTGTGTCTCTGCTGTTTTTTCTTCAAGAATTGATGCACTTTTATTTACAAAATTAGTTTCTATTTAGCAATTCTAAACTTCTCTTTACAGCACTCCAAGGAGAACAAAAACAACGAATGAATATATTTACTGGCTGATTTGTTAGTCTTTAAATGCTTCCGCAATCACCAGGTAAAGAATTTTTTTTCATTTATTACCAGGAGATGGGGAGAGAAAGAATGAAAGATAGTAAATTAATCTTAAATTTGATCATTAAGATCATTTTCACTGAGTCAATATAATATCTTGTTGATTTTTTAACCTTTTGATTGTCCCCATAGGAGGGCATAATTATATAATATAAATTAAATATAAATCTTTAAATTTTATATGTGTAGCTGAAATATATCAGTAAATTTAAGAGGCTACACGATTATGTTTTGATTAAGATATAGATTATTGTGTATTACATGCGATATACAAACCTATAAAGCGTTAGATGTATATAAGTATCATATATATGTCATGTATAGCAAGGGGTTAAATTTGAATAAAACAGATGTCATCTACTTCCAAACTATAGTAACTTCTGATTTTCAACACCATTTCTTAATTTGTTAACGAGTTCTATATCGTCGAAATAGTGGTGCAATATTTTTTCATATCCTACATATTTAGTATTCCGTAAAGTGCTTCTATGGTGGGGATTCATAGTTAGTTCGATATTGACTCTTGGGTGAAATCTATGTAAGAAATATGGTATAAAGAGAAGTGCTGTGGCTTTCGGTATATTCTTAATGATTAAACATAAAGCATACAGAAAAATGTTTTAAAAACGAGTAACATGTGTTGCCGCTGTTGAAGAGAATTACAGTGATCCCTCGTTTTTCGAGATTAATAAGGACCAGAACCTTCCGCGAAAGCTGAAAAACCTCGAAGTAGGATTTTCCCCTAGGAATTTTCGTGTATGGATACACGAATGTTTTAAATATGTAAACAGTATTTATAATTTACACATTTTAGACAAAAATTACAACAGTATACGTATTTACTTAAACTTGTCAGTGATAATCAACAAGGTTAATTACAAAACCTTATAGAGTAATAAACGCTAATCAACATTGCTTTCTGAGAGAAGCGAAGAGTCTTGTGTTGGTAGCAGAGGAGAGGCTCTCACTTGACTCGTAGAAGTTTTAGGATCACTCGGAGACTCTTTTATTGGAGGCCCTGACGGTAGAGCCAGGGGGGCTTTACCTGGGACAGAAACATGATGATGGGTAGTTGTTGTCTTTTGTTTTTCCTTTTCCTTCATAATTTCCCTGTACAAGGACATAACCCCGTCACCGCGATTGCTGAACTTGACAGCTCGAATCGTATCGTCGTCAATGTGTTTTTGCAAATTCTTGCCATGTTGCACAATTGTTGCAGATTCTCCAGGATAAGACTATGCTTTTCAGTTTGTTCTTCGTCTTCCTCTTCATTTTCTTCCTCACTTGCAGATTTTATGATCTCAAGAGCCCGTGGTATATACTCGGAGTCAACTCCTTCCTTTTTTTGACATGCAGGGATCCTTCTCTCTGGCACATCGACATGAAAAAATACACCTTCCGCAATGTTGCTGCCGACATAGGCGTAATTTTTATTTTTTAATGAATATTTTGGAAATACCCGTGAAGCTCTGAAGCGGCAAAACACGATGCGCGAAGTGGCGAGATAACACTGTATACATAATCAGGAAGGAAAGAAATGCAACAGTAAATATATAAAACTAGACAGAACTAAATGTGGCCATAACATATCACGGAGAAATACGACTAAAAATAAATCCATAGCAGGGATTAGTTATGTGAAAGGCTCAATACATATTATCTCCCTCACAGATATCTTCCTATTGGTGAACCAAAAATTTACATAAAATTTAACATAAATAATTGCATTAAAAATTGCATTAAATTTAATATTATGTATATATAAAAGAGCATGCACAATCTTCGCAATAAGTTTCATTAAATACGTATATAAAGTACGAGCCGCATCCAGAAAGTAAGTTTTCCAATGTTTTCCCTTTTAAAGTAAACGTAATTAGCTTTATTAATTGAAGGATCGTAACAGATCTATGACGTATTAATCATATGCCAGTTGTACAAGTCGTGATACTTGCCAGTAGCAGGGTAGCAGTGGTCCGAAATGGAAACTCTATTTGCTTCTCCCGCCGCCTGCAAGGTTCGATAGGTGATCTTGAATACACACAGCATTGCGTCAATTGAAATTCATCTTGAGCTCTGTCATGTCTATGAGCTGAAACTGGCACCCGAACACTAAGTTCAACGCTTAGGAGAAGCACTGATATTTCTGCTACGGTATCACGCGACGAGTTCCTTGACAGGACCATCATGAGCAATGAGACTTAAATTTCGCACTTTACCCCAGAAACCAAGCTGCAGTCAATGCATTGGCATCACAGCGGGTCTTCGGTCAGGACCAAATTCAAACAGACGCTGTCGGTACGGAAAGGAATGTGCACGGTGTTTTGGGACAGGAAAGCTGGTTCTATTCACAGGCTGCAAAGTTCTACGACAGAGGTATGCAAAAATTGATCCCACAATACGACAAGTGTTTCAATTCTAGTGGTGGCTATGTTGAAAAATAGCCGAAACATTACTGTACTTGTTGCCAATAAATATGTCTGTGAAAGTGTGAGTTTTTTTTTAACTTTTAAATAGGGAAACTTACTTTCTGGATGAGACTCGTAATTGAGCAGTAAGCTACAAACTTTCGCTGAGGAGGATGGCACTGCTCTGAATGTAATGTAGCAAATATGTAGTTTTAACCCCTGAGTATAACAATTTGTGAAAAAAGGTCATCTAATAAAAATCTTAACAATAAAAATGCATTATGCAACAAAAGATTTAATTTTTCATTAGTCTACAATTGGTGGAGGAAGTTTTTTCTCCAGCATATTATTAAGGGAAACAGTGCGTGATAAAACAACACGCGATGATTCATCTTAAAACTGATATTAAATTACTCACTTAAGAGAGTTAAATTTTGTGTCTTATTTTTTCTTAAAAAAAACAATAACTCATCCGGGTTTAAAATAGTGGAAAAAGATTTGAAAAATGCCTCTCCAGCACACGAAAAAGCCATTTTTCAAGTAGGAAAAAAAATTAAATCATTTAGAGCATCTTGAGATAAATTAAAACTCGTTGAAGAGATTTTATAATTAATCTCGTGAGATGAAAAGGCTATTTATAAATGCATTTTTACACGTAAAATCAGTGTAGAATTCTTGACAAAATGTATTAGCAGGAGATGGTCATTTAAGGCCCATCATTCTCAACAAATTGTGATATGATCTATAGCCGTTTGTATAGTTTATGATCAGTTTCGTCAGATAATGTAATAATGTTTTGTATTTTATGGGAAGTGTTAAGTACGGAGGAAGAATATGTCCTATATCAATAAAGATAAGATTTTCGGAAGCATTTAAACTTGATAAAAGACGCATGAATTTTAAAACACTCATATGTAAATTTCAACAAATTATAAAATATATTTTTATATTTTACATTATAAACTATTTATCTGGTAAACTATCATATACATGCGATGTAACTACGCAAGATAGCCTAATATCTTCAAATGGTTTTTATAATTATGGAGCTATAGAAACGCTTTTTACTTAAGTAAGTCATTATTGAAAGGTATTGAAATTTCCCTCAAGAGGCAAAACATTATGACCACCCCTACATTTTGCAATGAATTCGCCTGGATGACGTGAAAGACACGTGATCAGGTGGAAGTAGTATTTAACTTCTGCAGGAGAGTCTGAAAAATCATTCTTTCACTTACTTCTGTGTGTCATGGGGAAAGGCTGCGAGTCTAAGCGATTTTGATAGAGGGCAGATTGTAATGGCTCGAAGGCTCGGAACAAGTATTTCGCGATCTACAGTTGTTAGTACTTATGCAAAGTGGTTGAATGACAGTGAAACCAGCAGTAGACGACATGGTGTTGGACGTCCACAGGCTATCAAAGAAAAAGGTCGTCGGAGACTGTCTCGCATGGTGAAGCAAAACTACAGCCAGACAGTGGCTCAGATGACAGCCCAATACAATGCAGGGCTAAGAGGAATAGTATCGGAGCACACTGTTCAGCGGACACTGTTGGATATGGGGCTTCGCAACAAACATCCCACTCGTATGCCTTTGCCCATATAAGTGATACCCATATAAGTTAGGGAATGACATACAGAGTGCTGTTCTTTTGTGTCCTACTTTTGGTATGGTTGTTGGTCGCCACCAGTTATAACCAATAAGCCCTAGGTAATGTTACCTTACAGTAGCAAAATGACACCATAATGCTTCCATCCAAGGGCCAACAATTAGAGAAGAAAATAACTCAAGTAACGTGTTAAGAGCATATGCCTGCCAGAAGTAAGCTGTTCGTTGTGAAATATACTTACTTAAGGTCATATGATGGCCATATAAATTAGGCATTGACATCCATATACAGATTCTGTGGTTTCGGGTCCCACTTTTGTTAAGGATGTTGGCATCTATTTTTCACCAACTTTAACCAATAAGCCCTAGTTAATGTTGCTTCACAGCAGCAAAATGACACCATAGTGCTTTCATAATACAAGTTAGCCGAATATTACAGAAGAAAAAGCTTCTATGTTTGACTAGTCCTAAGTTTATTTGACTATGCCATGAATATACATCACTATTCATCGTACTTTTCTTTATATGAGTAAGAAAACTGATACACATATGAACTGATCACTTCGACTACATGTTCAATCCTTATAAAATACGTAAAAACGTTTAAATTTAAAAAAAATTAATCGCAATCAATTTTATAATAAATAACGCATGATAGGAATTATGAAGTGTATAACATTTTGGTATCCATACAAAACAGGATTAAAAAAATATTGAGTCTAAATTGAGAAAGTTGTTAGCTCCTGTAAATTTCTTTTTCACCCATGAAAACATTTTTTTCTAGACATTTTTCTGCACCACTGCAGATTCAGCAATTTTTCCCCCAAACACTTCTTCCTCAATCCTTATCTCAGTACCATTAATAATTCATTTTGAGAGAGAAAAAAAGCCCGATGAAAACCTTTAAATTGTGCATTCTCGTTACTCTAATTGTGCAGTTTAGTTGAAGTGTTGATATTTCGAAGGATGAGCTCTTTAAACCAAATAGCGCGCCATTCATTAGAAAAAAAAGAGAAATAAAGAAGGCCATTAGTGTAAGAATGTCTGTCGCACATTATTAACTAATCCATATCAATTGAAACAAAGAGAGGAGATGGGGAATCACGTAACCCGTATAATGGAATTTCCCGTAAAGACCAAAGTCAAGAGTAATTTTTCGTGTTTGCGGCTTGAGCAATATAAAGGAAGGAGAGAGAAAAAAATCATGAAAAAGGAAAAGTTATAATGACAAGAGCTAAAAGATCTCCCGGTTCCTTTTTATTTCCGAGGAAGCTTTATTGAAACGAGATTTTTGGCGATAAAAATTAACTTATGAATGGTGGAAAGAAAATATTTCTCATAATCGGAATTTCAAAAATGCTGGCTTGATGTACAAAAGAAGCTTGTTTGAATGCTGAAATGAAGTATTAGTAAGAACCTGAGCAATTTTAACCCCTTGTCTATGGCATATATTTGAGAAAAACGTGCCAAAAATGGGAAAAAAGTTCTCTTTAATTTAGTTCGTTATCAGCATCAAAGCGGTAAAAATACAATCAAATGATCAGATAGATTATTTTAAAAAAATTTAAACCAAATAACTACTGTTTTCAATATTTCCACATATATGGGAAATGATGGATTACAGAAAGTTTTGCTCAAATTACAACAAAATAAATCAAATGACATTTGTAAGCATGGGGGGAGGGGGTAGTTTGGATGATATCCCGAACACTCCTCAAGATCTTACAATCAAGCGTCGCCATCACCGCATGGAACTTTGTTGCATCAACTTTGATAACAGCCATGGTGAACTGGGACTCCACATGTCGGAACCATAAATCGGGATCATCATGCCAAAATGGCGGTGCCTTGAAAGCAACTCTAGCTAATTGGGGTTCAGAGTCAGAAATGGAAGTATCTTTTTCATCTACCATTATAAACAAGGTAAGTACAGGAAAATACTATGAAAGACACAATTATTAAGAAATAAGACACAATTATTAAGAAATAGATGGAAAATAGCAATGAAAAAAAGCTAAAAAAAACTACCACTTTTTTAAACAAAAGTTTTGTTCAAGAATTACTCAGTACCAGCTACCTGGTTACCAAATTTTGGTGGGGAGGCATGTACTGACAAAATGAAATACCCCACCAAACACAAAAGGGTGTCAGAAGGTGTCAAGGTACTGAGAAATGATGCAAAGTTAAAATAAAAATAAACTTTAATTGAAGCTTGAAACAAAAACACCAAAAAAGGGACGACCTCACCAGAAAATATGTAAATAGTAAATATGTAAATAGATAAGTCGAAGACATGATCAGCCAGCACAAGCAAAAAAACGGAAACAGCGATGCTCCTCGAGGGCGAAAGCAGGAACTGATGATATTGTCGCTTCCATTTGATGGTAGTTGTCGGAGTCCCTGGCCCATGAGGGCATATCTCCAGTAGTTAAGATGCAGAATTAGTAAAGGGAGCGGTTCTTGATGAATAATACATGTGATACAGATGCCAGTTCCATTAAATATATTGTAAAAATAATAAAAGTTAAGTAAATTAATAATAAATGAATAATAATTAAAAAAGGCTAAAAAATAATATGATAATAATGATTAAATATGACATAAATGCTTTTCAGTCGCTGCCTTTTATACTCCGTATGCTGGAATGAAATCAGCTTACGGCGTGGAAAGCGCAGTGCTTCGGCGACCTCGGAAGAATGGCAAATGTTTCGGGTCATGACGCGGAGCGAGGCGAGAATGCAGTCGCCACACATTTATTTTAAGGATAAATATAATAGACTAATACAACAATATTGTTGTTACGAACTTCAAAACTGGGTTCGGGAATTGAATGGACTTTAAGCAAGACTACAGCACGAAGACAAATACTTTATTCGCAATCAGTTGGAAAAGATACACTGTCATCGCGGAACAACTCTCGCACAATGCCGCGGGCTCACGTACCTCTTTCCGCATCAAACAACAAGCACCGGTGAAACACAACACAACGTGCTTATTTCTTACACCGAGAGATCCACTTAACGACTCTGCATGGGACTCTGTCTGCCTTATGAAGGCCTGAAGAAACTGCTGGAATATTCCAAAAACAGGAACCGGAAGTTGTCACGCGCGACGCCCCATTTGGTGACACTTGGCAATGAACTTGGCGACAAAAATACGTTGCCAAAATTGTCGCCAATGAGCCGATATCTCGCCAATTTGGCGAGATACCGATAGAGTGCCATGCTAGATTTACGACTCGCTAAACAAATTCGTAAAATTATAATCTATATCAAATATACCAAATTCCATGTCCCTCAGATTCCTTTGAATTTCACTTACCTTTTACAGTATCCTAGAAATAGAGACAAATAGCGCGAAAATGACGAACTTTTCTTGTGAAATTATCTTTATCTATTGATGAAAAGGAAAAATTCAGTATCATGAATTGGCCGAAATGGTTTTAGTCTTCACTGAATTGAAATACCATTTTTACTCTTGCCTGAACTCAGATCGCACATTCCAAAATTGGCGTATTTGAGTTGCCCAAGTTAAGTTAGGGAGAAACAGGCAAGGGGTTTACACTCCCCGAACAATGCCCTTGAACATTTTATAAAAAAAAATTGGTTTCTATATACATATTACAAAAGATTTCTTGCTGGTAACTGAATTTTATATTTTCCATTTGGTGTATATTTTTTACGGTATTATAAAAAATATAATACTTAATTAAATGAGAACACTAAATAATATTTTTAAAGCTAGAATGTCATTAAAAAAGTTGTAAAAATTCAGTACTTTTTATTCTATTATGAATCGAAAATATAGATGGTTTTAAAGGATCAGAAAGGTACTATACCTCCTTAAATCAATTAACATCCTTTTTTCTGGTTAACACAATATTTTTATAACTTTTTTATTTTAATTTTTTAAGGTAAAAAGCCGTAAAAGACAACATTTTGATTTGCCTACGGCAGCAAAAATTCTAGGGCCGGCTAAGTCAATATACACACACATCGTTGTATTCACAAACTAGCGTGTTTTAATGGGCCAATACAGTGGTTTAACAAGTTAAATAAAGACATTAAAAAGAAAATATAAGTTTACAAATATTTCTATAAGATTGCCTAAATTATTCCAATACAATTTGCTTGAAGTATGTTTTTGGTTTTAAGGGCTTCACAACTGTTAAACACATGATAGAAAATCAATTTATAGTTTTTGACGTGTTATATCTCACAAAACATGAAATAAATAATTACAATTTATCTTATTAAATGTTACTCAAATTTTAAAAAATGTTATTTAATCTGCAGGAAATGGAAAAAAACCACGTTTCAAAGTTTAAATCCACTATATAATAATAGCCTGTGTTATCTGTCTGTCTGTCCACGAATTTATGAAGCGGTTTGACCTGGAATAGACAGGGCATCCATATTGGATTCTTGATGAGTTAGAGTTAACAAAATTCAAAGCGAGTAATGTTTATCTTCTCCTAAGCTATCGATACAATTCTAAAATAAATTGGTATAAATATGCTTTATATCACAGCAAAAAATACTGTCGTCTTTCAAACATTCAAAATCCACCCCTTCTCCCCATTTCGAGGGTTTAATACCATTATTTCAAACCTTATTTTCCCTGTTTAGGAGCAGGCGGTTCAATTTATCAATTCAACACTAATAAATAGTCAAAAATAACATGTTTTCTAAGCATTATGACGTCATTCCTTTAACCATCTCATTCAATCATTTTATCATTTTATATTATTTAAATACCGTCTGCATTATTTTCCTACGTTGAATCACTGAACTTAGATATTACGTATCTAATTTTCTTTTATATTTGGTTTAAATAACACATTATTTCAAATTTCAAAGCGAGTCTTTAACCCCTTCCGGTAAAATGACGGGTCGAGCTCGTCATTAGTTTTTCATTCCATACCGCACAATGACGAGCTACACTCGTCATGCGATTAAAGTTACTGTTAAATATGATAATTAATTTAGTTTAAAATTTCTAGTGTACTGAATTTGGCAACACTTTTATCCCTTGTGAAAATCACAAGTCACTATTGCATATTGTTTACTTGGTACAAGTCATTGCCAAAGTAATGAGTCAGAATAAAAGAAAACCTACTAAGAAATGCCGTGTGTGTTACAAGAATCAAATTAAAAGCGAGACTACTTGGCGGTGTAAACAATTAAGAATTCCTTTGCACTTTGTTTTGAAAAGTACCACTAGCTTGAAGACTATTATCTGTATACCTTATTAATGTTTTGCTTTGATAGTTTCTAATTTTACTGTTTCTGATATTATTTAACACTGTGTAAAAAGTGGATTTTAATTAAGAATATGTAAGAATTGTAAAATGAAACAAGTTTTTTAAATAAAAATTAAATGGTTATGTCATGCACAGTTTTTCATTATTAAATCATACCGGAAGGGGTTAAAACGTCCGAAATCCCCCCTCCCCCACTTTTCGAGCGTTTTATCCCATTATATCAATCCCTATTTTCCCCGGTTAAGAGCAGGCGATTAAATTTATGAATTTATCACATTTTAAATAGCTAAAAATAATATTTTATTTCTAGCATTATGACGTCATACCCTTAATCGTCTCATATAATCATTTCTTATTTTAAATTATTTAAATATCGTCTGCATTATTTTCATATGTTTTATCGCTGAACTTAGATATTAAGCAAATAATTTTCTTTTATATTTGTCTTAAATAATAGATTAGGTATATAAGTGATAATTTTAAATGAATCGTTGATTATTTTTTGTTGCAAGATAATTCTCAGCCAAAACACAAACCTCATATGGTACTTTAGAATTCTGGAAAGTTAAAAATTTTATTGATCCCGTCATATGACTAGTTGTATGCTAGTTTAGAATATATACTTATGAGCTTGGTCGTAACTTTATTTTAAATTGTAATTTTGTAAATAAAAAATATTTCCCTTGAAGCATTTTTTAGGTTATCAATATCCGATTGAAGCTGAAATACATTAATTTAAAAGCAATGATATAGTAAAAAAATAAATGATCTGTTCTATAACAAAATCGGCAAGATTAAATATATTTCAATATGTATAAAAGTTCTTTGCCACTGAAATGTTTTAAGTTCATTTTGAATTTTTAGAATATTTCCATATCGGAAAAATTGTATAAAAGTATATGCAATAGTTAAATAGTACATAGTTAAAGAGAGCTTTTAGGACTGAAAAAATATATCTTGGAAAAAAAAATTAGGATATTTTACTATGTATTTTTATGAATAATCTGACACTTTTTATTCTATATACCATTAAGTTTTATGATTTTCAAGTACAAAAGTAAGGCTTTCACAAATACCTTTTTCTGAAAATTTTTTATTTTGAAATAATTAAGTCTTGAAACTCTTTAAACTAAAAATGAAGAATATCTGTACTCTGTATCATATAAATGATTTCTATCTATTTTATTTATATTAAAGTTGATTTTTTATGCATTTTTACGAAATAACCAACTAATAAAGTTCGATATCTATTTCGATATATCGATATATTCTAGATTTTTTAGAAAAAAGTAGAGTGTTTGACACTTAAACATGTAATGTCAGATATAGTCCTTTGAAACTAATATTGCGAAAAGAATTTATTTTAAGTACTGTAAAAATTTAAGCAAATTTATATAATTCTTAGTATAATTTTAAAATAATATGTTTCTCTAAACGTAATACATGGTTTAAAATCTTGATACAACGCTATTTTGAAATATGTATTAATAAAATATTGCAAAAATTTTTAAATTTTAAAAACCTGCTGACTTCCCTGTTATTTATTTCGTAGTTCTAAATTGTTATAAATCGTTGTTTTTCAAAAACTTTCTTTCCTTCTACGCTTCTATTAGTTTCTACGATTCAAATTCGACAAAATATTGTAAAAATTAAAGATATTGAAACCCCTTGAAAAAAATGGTGGATGCTATAAAATTGGTATTATATAAAGAACATTAACCTACAATTGTTATATCACAGTTTATATCGTAAAATTTAGCAGAAAAAAATAGGAGATGCATTTAATAACCCAGATATACTCGTTTAAAACTAATGATGCGAAAAGAATTTTTTTTAAAAAAATTGTAAAATTTGCTGCTAATTTATTTAATTTTTCGTATACTTTTTAAAATTATTCTCCTGGAGATATTAAATAGTTTAAAATGTTAATAAAACGTTATTTTTAAAAACGTATTTATTTTTAAATAACAATAAATATTTAATTAGGAAAAAATTTTAAATTTAAGAATTTAAAATTTTTAAAACCTGCTAACTTCCTCGGAAACTATTTCGTAGTTCTAAATTGTCATAAATCGTTGTTTTTCAAAAACTTTCTTTCCTTCTCCGATTGTATTAGTTTCTACTATTCAAATTCGACAAAATATTGTAAAAATTAAAGATATTGAAACCCCTTGAAAAAGGTGGATGCTATAAAATTGGTATTATGAAAAGAACATTAATCTACAATTGTTATATCACAGTTTATGTAATACAATTTAGCAGAAAAAGTAGGAGATGCTTTAATAAAGCAGATATACTCCTTTCAAACTAATGATGAGAAAAGATTCTTTTAAAAAAATTGTAAAATTTGTTGCTAATTTAATTTTTTGTATACTTTTTAAAAATATTCTCTTGGAGATATATTAAATAGTTTAAAATTTTAATAAAACATTATTTTTAAAAGCGTATTTATTTTTAAACAACAATAAATATTTAATTGGGAGAAAAAATTTTAAATTTAAGAATTTAAAATTTTTAAAACCTGCTGACTTCCTCGGAAACTATTTCGTAGTTCTAAATTGTTATAAATTGTTGTTTTTCAAAAAGTTTCTTTCCTTCTACGATTTTATTAGTTTCTACGATTTAAATTCAACAAAATATTGTAAAAATTAAAGATATTGAAACCCCTTGAAAAAAATGGTGGATGCTATAAAATTGGTATTATGTAAAGACAATTAATCTACAATTGTTATATCACAGTTTATATCGTAAAATTTAGCAGAAAAAATAGGAGATGCATTTAATAGCGCAGATGTACTCGTTTAAAAGTAATGATGAGAAAAGATTCTTTTAAAAAAATTGTAAAATTTGCTGCTAATTTATTTAATTTTCCGAATATTTTTTAAAAATATTCTTATGAAGATAATAAATAGTTTAAAATGTTAATAAAATGCTATTTTTGTAAACGTATTTATTTTTAAACAACAATAAATATTTAATTGGGAGAAAAATATTAAATTTAAGAATTTAAAATTTTTAAAACCTGCTGATTTCCTCGTTATTTATTTCGTAGTTCTAAATTGTTATAAATCGCTGTTTTTCAAAAACTTGCTCTCCTACGATTCTATTAGTTTCTACGATTCAAAATCGACAAAATATTGTAAAAATTAAAGATATTGAAACCCCTTGAAAAAAATGGTGGATGCTATAAAATTGGTATTATGTAAAGAACATTAATCTACAATTGTTATATCACAGTTTATATAATAAAATTTAGCAGAAAAAGTAGGAGAGGCTAACGCAGATGTACTCGTTTAAAACTAATGATACGAAATGAATTTTCAAAAAAAAAAGAATTGTAAAATTTGCTGCTAATTTATTTAATTTTTCGTATACTTTTTAAAAATATTCTCCTGGAGATATTAAATACTTTAAAATGTTAATAAAACGTTATTTTTAAAAACGTATTTATTTTCAAATAATAATAAATATTGGGAAAAAAAATTAAAATTTAAAAATTTAAGCATTTAAAAAATTTTAAAACCTTCTGACTTTTACGTTATTTATTTCGTAGTTCTAAATTGTTATAAATCGTTGTTTTTCAAAAACTTTCTTTCCTTCTACTATTCTATTACAAAATTTTAAGGTTTTGTTTGTACTCCAAAAGGTATATTTTCCTAAGTCAAGCAAAATCTCCGATCTCCGTCATATTTTTTTGAGAATGTCAAGTAATAAATATGTGACTCTGACAAGTTGATTGATGGTGAAAACACTCTACTCTTCTCTCTTTTCAATTTTAAATGGAACTTTCCGTTTTTACTTCTAATGCAACATTATTTTTTCGACACCCTTCCCTTCTATCAGATTCCTCAAACGTACATCTATAAATAAAGCCCCCCCATTAGTAACTCAAGAATCTCGAAATTCCGCACATTTAGAATCATCTCAACTCCAACGTCGATAGCATTAAGCATCCGAGAAAGTAGGAGAGAGAGGGAGAAAAAAAATTAATCAAAACGAAAAAGAAAAACTTCCGTTTCCGTTTCTCGTCGTTAGATGGCGCGCGGAGAAACTGCTGCTGCCAGATTCACTGTTGACTGCTCCGGAATCGAGTGGAGCGGTATTGAATTGCAGCAGATGATCGCATTTCGACGTTTCTGGAGTGTACACACTTCTCGCGGGGGCGCTTCGGAAACTTTTAGAATGAAACTTTCTGTATTTTTCGATTGGATATTCGTCACAGAAATATCAGCATGATGGCGTGGAATGTGGATTTTCGCGCCATACCAACATTTTTGACTTTGCTGACGATTACATTGATTTTATTGACCTTGAGCACGCCGGTTGTGAACCAATCGGGTAAGAACTTTAGTTATTTGTTTATTTTCTAAGACTCAATATTTTCAAAGTATAAAAATTTTTTTTTCGTAATTAAAGTCTAGTTACCAGGAAGATGGGAGTTTTGCATGGAAACACTCTTGGAACGAATAAATGGCTCTGATAATATTAGGAGAAATCGAGGAAAGATAACTTTCGAAGTTTTACATTAAATTCACGTATTAAAAAACCTTAAATATTTTTAAAAAAATATTTATTAAAAAAATTAATTCTGATACAAAGAGAAAAATAAAGATTTTACGATAATAAAAGTATTAAAAAGCTCTTCATAAACTTAATTTATATTTTAGTCTATTTCGGTATTAAACATTTTTCAAGACCTTTCATTATATATATATATATATATATATATATATATATATATATATATATATATATATATATATATATATATATATGTATGTATGTATGTATGTATATATATATATATATATATATATATATATATATATATATATATATATATATATATATATATATATATATATATATATATATTCGTATGTGAATGTGTATGTATGTATGTATGTATGTATATGTATATATATATATATATATATATATATCATTCCTTTAAACTCATGGAACTTTAAAGCTTTCCGTCTTGTTTAATATATATTCGATTTTTGAACTTTATTTTTATATCAAAGAAAACGGATTTATATTCTCGAGTTGGGTATTCATCAAAGAAATATCAGTGTAAATATTAAAAGAGATGTTTGAGATATTTTGAGAATTAGATGTAATACATCAGGGAATAAATTGTAATAGTGAGACGTAAATTTTCGGTATATCTATATCTATATCTATATATATATATATATATATATATATATATATATATATATATATATATATATATATATATATATATATATATATATATATATATATATATTCATACGGATATAGAATAGCTCAAGTTTCGAAATATTTTAAACTAAATTAAGAGCCTTTAAAGTTTTATTCTTTAACGTTTTTCTACTAAACTTTGAAATCATCTAGAAGTACGGATGAAGTATCAGATAAGAAAACATTTGTTGAATCTTTTTTTATCACTATACTAACCTAAATTAAACTAGTATTTTTCTAAAGTTTTAATTTATTCTTTATTTATAGACTACTAGAAATATTTATTTCTTAGTAATTAAAGAAAACTTAAAAGAATCTTTAGGTTAAGTATTATATTATAATATTGATTAGAAATTGAATGTTTTTTTACGCATATGACAGAGAAGGAAAACAACCTAACTATTATTTACCGATATTTGTAACTTTCTCTTTATTGACTCCTATATGAAATATGCAACTTTGTGGTTTATTGATTCGTAGTGTTTGGTGAATAATAAAATCACACAAAAGTAGCTTTTATATTATTGTTATGACCTAGGAACGTTTAAATTTAGGTGGTACGGAAAGTTAATAAAAAAAGAGGTAGAAAATACTGTTTTATAAGATCTATGGAAGTTACGGTCTCGTACAACCCGTAAGTTACAGTAAAATTTTTATTTTGTAGGTTTAAAGTTTAGACAAAAATGTATCAGAGATTTAAACGTTCGAAAGATTGTTAGTATTCTTCTAAAGTTTTAATTTACTCTGTATTTATAGACTACTAGAAATATTTATTTCTTAGTAATCAAAGAAAAATTAAAAGATTCTTTAGATGAATTATTATATTATAATATCAATTAGAAATTCAATGTTTTTTATGCATATGACCGAGAAGGAAAACAACCTAACTCTTATTTAACGATATTTGTAACTTTCGTTTTATTGACTTCTACTTGAAATATGTAACTTTGTGGTTTATTGATTCGTAGTGTTTGGTGATAATAAGATCACACAAAACTGGCTTTCATATTGACGTTGTGACCTAGGAACGTTTAAATTTAGGTGGTACGGAAAGTTAATAAAAAAAGAGGTAGAAAATATTGTTTTGTAAGATCTATGGAAGTTACGGTCTCTTACAGCCCGTAAGTTTCAGTAAAATGTTTATTTTGTAGGTTTAAAGTTTAGATAAAAAAGGTATCAGGGATTTTAACGTTCGAAAGATTGACATAAATTTTATAATATATATATATATACATATATATATATCCATACATATATATATTATATATATATATATATATATATATATAGATAGATAGATAGATAGATAGATAGATAGATAGATAGATAGATTAGCTCAAGTTTCGGAATATTTTTAAACTAAAGTAGGAGACTTTAAAGTTTTATTAGTTTCCTATATAAACTTTGAAATCATCTTTTTCAATTTCTTCTTTGAAATCATCTAGAAGTTCAACGGATTGTATCAGATAAGAAAACATTTGTTGAATCGTTTTTGATCACAATACTAACCTAAATTAAACTAGTATTTTTCTAAAGTTCTAATGTATTCTTTATTTACAGCCTACTAGAAATATTTATTTCTTAGTAATTAAAGAAAAATTAAAAGAATCTTTAGGTTAAGTATTATATTATAATATCGATTAGAAATTAAATTTTTTTTTTATGCGTATGACCGAGAAGGAAAACAACCTAACTATTATTTACCGATATTTGCAACTTTCGTTTTATTGATTTCTATTTGAAATTTGTAACTTTGTGGTTTATTGATTCGTAGTTTTTGGTGAATAATAAAATCCCACAAAACTATCTTTTATATTGACGTTATGACCAAGGAAAGTTTAAACTTAGGTGGTACAGAAGATTATAAGTAAAAAAAAAAGGTAAAAATATGGAAGTTACGGTCTCGTACAACCCGTAAGTTTCAGCAAAATTTTTAATTTGTAGGTTTAAAGTTTAGATAAAAAGGTATCAGGGACTTTGAACGTTCGGAAGATTGCCATAAATTTTATAATATATATATTTCGGAATATTTTAAACTAAAGTAACAGACTTTAATGTTTTATTAAATTTCTATATAAACTTTGAAATCATCTTTTTTATTTTCTTCTTTGAAATCATCTAGAAGTACAACGGATTGTATCAGATAAGAAAACATTTGTTGAATCGTTTTTGATCACTATACTAACCTAAATTAAACTAGTATTTTTCTAAAGTTTTAATTTACTATTTATTTTTAGACTACTAGAAATATTTATTTCTTAGTAATTAAAGAAAAATTAAAAGAATCTTTCGGTTAAGTATTATATTATAATATCGTTTAGAAATGAAATGTGTTTTTATGCGTATGACCGAAAAGGAAAACAACCTAACTATTATTTAACGATATTTGTAACTTTCGTTTTATTGACTTCTATTTGAAATTTGTAACTTTCTGGTTCATTTATTCGTAGTTTTTGGTGAATAATAAAATCCCACAAATTTAGCTTTTATACTTACGTTATGACTGTTTAAATTTAGTTGGTACGGAAGCTTATAAGTAGAAAAAGAGAGGTAGAAAATGCTGTTTTGTAAGAAGACCTATGGAAGTTACGGTCTCGTAGAACCCGTAAGATTCCGTGAAACTTTTATTTTGTAGGTCTAAAATTTAGATTAAAAGGTTTCAGGGATTTTAAACGTTCGAGAGATTGACATAAATTTTATAATAAATTTCTTTTTGTAGCAATTTCCAACATATTTAAAAAAGAACGCTCTGGAAGGGTTTTGTAGAGGGAAACAGCGTGACAAAGTGACGGAATATATCATGGATTCTAAAGCCTTTACGAGTTTTTTCCGTAAAAAGTATAATTTTGTCTGCTATCCGTTAGATAAAAAAGGAATGAATGTTTGAAATTTATGAAGTTTGAAGTTTAAAAATATACTTATCTGTAGGATGTTTATATATAAAGAAAATATTTTAATAGTTTAAGCATATTTTAAATTAAGTCATTTTTTTAAATTTTCGATTTTTTTTATAAAGACTTGTTGATTATTTGATTTCTTTACTTTATAAACTGTAGACTAATATTTTCTATAAACTGTATATATTAGACTTCTTGATAATATTAGCATAAAATTAAAGCTAATATTTTCTATAAAACGCAATATATTTACTATCGACTATTTTATATAGACTTTTTTTGATAATGTTATCATAAAATTAAAGCTAATTTTTTCCTTGCAAGATAATATAGTTTTTAAAGTTGATATAGTTTTTAAAGTTTGATAATTATAACGTAAAATATGATGAACGTATGATAACGTATAAGACGATTTGAACTTGAGTTGCTTTTTTGGATTGCAAATGATTATGTGAAAGTAAATTTCTGTATTTGTTTTTGCATTAATAATGCTATATATTATTTACTTTATTACAAAAATATTTTATCAGAAATATGAATTTTAAAATTTCTTTAAAGAGCTGAATTTTTTTTTCTATTCGTGATATTATATTAAGTTATTGAAAGTCTAAACCAGATTAAAGCTGATATTTTCCATAGAAGATAATATAGCTTTTAAAGTTATTTTTGATAATTATGACGTAAAATCTAATAAACGTATGATAACGTATAAGCTGGTTTGAACTTGAGTTGCTTTCTATATTATAAGATCATGTGAAAAAAATTCTGCATTTGTTTTTGCATTAATAATACTATATATTCTTTACTTTATTATAACAATATTTTATCAAAAATATTAATTTTAGAAACTTTTTAAAAAGCTGAAATTTTTTTTCTGTTCGTGATATCATATTAAGTTATTGAAAGTCTAAACCAGATTATATTAAAGCTGATATTTTCCATAGAAGATAATATAGTTTTTAAAGTTATTTTTGATAGTTATAACGTAAAATATGATAAACGTGTGATTACGTATAAGCCGATTTGAACCTGAGTTGCTTTTTGTATTGTAAATGATCATGTGAAGGCATTTCTGAATTTGCTTTTGCATTAAAAATGCTATATATTTTATACTTTATTATAAAAATATTTTTCAGAAATATTAATTTAAAAAACTTTTTAAAGAGCTGAAGTTTTTTATTTCTATTCGTGATATTATATTAAGTTATTGAAAGTCTAAACCAGATTATATTAAAGCTGATATTTTCCATAGAAGATTATATAGTTTTTAAAGTTATTTTTGATAATTAAAACGTAAAATCTGATAAACGTATGATAACGTATAAGCTGATTTGAACTTGAGTTGCTTTTTGGATTGTAAATGATCACGTGAAGAAATTTCTGCATTTGTTTTTGCATTAGTAATGCTATATATTTTTTACTTTATTATAAAAATATTTTAGATCAGAAATATTAATTTTAAAAACTTTTTAAAGAGTTGAAATTTTTTTCTATTCGTGATATTATTCGTGATATTATATTAAGATACCGAAAGTCTAAACCAGATTATATTAAAGCTGATATTTTCCATAGAAGATAATATAGTTTTTAAAGTTATTTTTGATAGTTATAACGTAAAATATGATAAACGTGTGATTACGTATAAGCCGATTTGAACTTCAGTTGCTTTTTGTATTGTAAATGATCAGGTGAAAAAAAATTTCTGAATTTGCTTTTGCATTAAAAATGCTATATATTTTATACTTTATTATAAAAATATTTTTCAGAAATATTAATTTAAAAATTTTTAAAGAGCTGCATTTTTTTGCTATTCGTGATATTAAGTTATTGAAAGCCTAAACCAGATTATATTAAAGCTGATATTTTCCATAGAAGATAATATAGTTTTTAAAGTTATTTTTGATAATTATAGCGTAAACTTTGATAAACGTATGATAACGTATAAGCTGATTTGAATTGAAGTTGCTTTTTGGATTGTAAATGATCACGTGAAGAAATTTCTGCATTTGTTTTTGCATTAGTAATGCTATATATTTTTTACTTTATTATAAAAATATTTTAGATCAGAAATAAAGCTGAAGTTTTTTTTCTATTCGTGATATTATATTAAGTTATTGAAAGTCTAAACCAGATTATATTAAAGTTGATATTTTCCATAGAAGATAATATAGTTTTTAAAGTTATTTTTGATATTTATAACGTAAAATCTGATAAACGTAGGGTAACGTATAAGCTGATTTGAATTTGAGTTCCTATCTGGATTGTAAACGAACATGTGAAAAAAATTCTGAGTTTGTTTTTGCATTAATAATGCTATATATATTTTCTACTTTATTATAAAAACACTTTATCAGCAATTTTAATTTTATAAAACTTTTTAAAAAGCTGCAATTTTTTTTTATTCGTGATATTGTATTAAGTTATTAAAAGTCTAAACCTGATTGCATTTCAGAGTAATGTATCAGCTTAAAACTCTCTATAGCAGGGGTGCTCAAACTTTTGTGATTCGTGGTATACTCCACATTTAATAAATCGAAGGCGGTCTACGAATGGCAGAGCTAAACTAACGTAACTTACATGTTTATATATTTATTTTAGGTAACAAGAAAAGATGGTAAATTATCTAATTTTTCTAAAATAACTTAATATTTACAAAGTAAAAAAAATACTGACGAAAATAATCAAAGTATTCATATATCAAAAATGGACCATCCTATTCAGTTCGTTTAGTTGAAATTTGGCACTGTATATCTGCGACAAGTTTATCATATTGTGGCTGGCACGAGCTTATTGCAAAGCGTAAACACGAAATTAGATGTTCATATGTTAAAGGTACCGATGTTTGATTTTTATGGTGTTCATGGTTGAAAAAGCAGATTTGCAAAGATACGTCGTCGATCCAAAGTATGATTTCAAATACAAAATCAATTTGTAAATATTTGAAAACGTTTCCTCAGAAATTAATTTCCCAAAAACTTTAATTTTAAATAATTCATTAATTCTATGTCATAAGTCATAAATTAAATTGTTAATATCCGAGTTCATTATCGGTATGGTCGCGCGGACTACCTAAAATATCTTCGCGGTCGACCAGTCGACCGAGGTTTACGTCTTGGCAACACCTCCTCTATAGCCTTAACCCTCTGACTGCTCAATTTGTAGACCAAAGTCGATTCGAAAAGTGTGCATTTTTTTTGTAATTTTTAAATATATAAATATTGAAAAAATGGAATATGCACTTTTTCTTTCTAGAAAAGATCTTTTATATAGATTTTTATCGTGAGATATTAAATTGTAAAAAAAGAAAAAAAAAACTAGTTTTAGATGTTATCACAATAAAACATTTTTAATAATTTTCAATTGAATTACAGATAATTTCTATTTATTACATAACATAATTATAATATAATGTAATTATAGTTCTACTCATATAATTCTATTTATTACATAATTAAATGTCTAATAATATATATAATATATTTCACTGGTTAAACCTTGAAAAAGTGGGATGTGCATCTCAAAAAAGGAAAAAAAGCGAATGCCCGTGGAAATCGAGGGATAAGAAGCCAGAGGGTTAATACAGTATTTTCGTTTTATTTTTTCATTTTTACATTACTTTCAGCAACAAGCCCACCCTGTCATAAAAATTCACGAAAATAAATTTTCTGTTAGTCACTCTAGAATTTAATTTTGTATGCCCTATAAAGAGGCCTTAGTTCATAAAATCAACAACAATATTTGGCTCCTTGATTTATACGTATCCGGAAGTGCATCATTATCTGTTATTAGCATTTTACAACGGAGTGCACTTTCCTATAGTGCATCCTGCATTGCTCTTAATGGCATTAAGATAAAATACTAATTCCACTAGCAACTTTAACTTGAATGCAAAACTATAATTTATTAGTTTGAAGTGTTCCA
The DNA here is from genome assembly GCA_032207245.1 of Pardosa pseudoannulata. Classification (NCBI taxonomy): domain Eukaryota; kingdom Metazoa; phylum Arthropoda; class Arachnida; order Araneae; family Lycosidae; genus Pardosa; species Pardosa pseudoannulata. Next base: position 40,845,818 of record CM063505.1, read on the forward strand.
CTAACATGCTTTGCCAGAATTAAATTTCTTTATCTTTTCTGTCGGAACGCGAAGAATTTTTCCCGCTCGCGATGTGTCGCATCTTAAAGTAATTATTTACTAATATTTTGTGTCATTAATTTTGTGCTTTGTGTTCGCGTTGACTTTGAGCTTTCTGCCATAAAAATAGAATGGTTTTGAGAAGTTTTAATTTATAACACGGAAAAAAATTAACGATGTAATATTTACTAAATAAGTTTATCTTGAAATGTTACGGAATAATATAAAATAGAAAATTGTTTACTAAAGTATTTTTTTTTCTATGAAACACCTTTTCCCTATGTTTTCAAACTTATTTCACTTTTTCTATAAAAATAAAATGGTTTTAAGACGAGTTTTAAGTTTTACTAAGGCTGCAGTATATACTGGAGATCCGATTATCAAGTATTTTGCTCTGAAACCCGTTTCCAACATTTTACTACTGGGTTGAATTTTAATGCTGGCTATTTTAAAAAAATTCTGTTTTTTTAGAAGGCTACATATTTAAAGGTACAACACGTTTAACCTATTAACGCCCAGCGTCCTTATTTGAGGACAGTACAAAAAATGGTTTGTAGAGTTTTTGTTTTCTGGAAAGGATTCTTCCTTTTTAATGGAAATAGATATTAATCTTATGAATAATCTCCCAAGTTTTCAAATATGATCTTATCTATAATTTTGTCATTTCGATCGGCATTTTATGATTTTCAAGCTTAGAATAGGAACGTATTATGACCGGTATTCTGAACGTATACCGGTCAAAAACATAGCGAATAGCCATATCTGTAATAAGTCATCTCTTTTCAGTACTTTTCTCATATATGATAGCAAATAAATCTCTTATCACGTAGTTTTTCTTTTTTTAAAGACATCTTATTATGTTTTAAAATGTCACCTCCTCACTAATGATGACTTGATGTCACATTTAAAGATGTTTAAATTTCATATTTTGTTTTACTTCCAGGTGTCTATAATAGCTTCTATGTTAGGTATTTACTAATATATAGTTATCAGAAATATCCGGGCGTTAATGGGTTAATTATGAGTGGTGTATGAAAGTAACCGGAAACTCACCAAGTTTTCACTTTGCTCAATAATTTTTCTAAGTTTGTCCCCTGGATTACTCGACGCTTTCGAGCAATAATTCAATGTTTTGTAGCGTTAGGCTGTGAATGGTTATTGCTGTAGCATTAATCCGTTTCTAGAGCTCTTGTAATGTACTGGATAGTGGAGGTACATAGACATGGTCCTTAATATTTAACTATTCTGGACGTATTTTGCGAAATGAATTATTTTTCGGGGAGATCCAAATTTAATATCTTTTCCTGTTGTGGTGTAGTACATTGCACTGTCATTTCGAAGACATTGATAACCCCAAGTTGCTTTATATTGCTTTTAATTATAGTATAGTACCACTGTTCTATATTACAATGTTCAAAATTAGAAGAAATGACAAGAAAATATGCAAATATATCCTCCCCCTCCAAAAAAACCCAACTATTCTTGCATTTATTTGCTTCTATTTTGTAAAAACGGAAGTTCTGTATCTTTAACAAGTTAATAATTTTTTTTCAAAAATTATTAACTTGTTATAGCTTGTAATAATTTGTTATAACTTGTATTAGCATAGAACAAGAGCAAACAGTAAATATAGCATTTTTTATAAGACAAAATTTTATCTAAAATTAAAGTTTTTTATAAGTGTGTTTTCAAAATCCCAAGAGGCGTTTTTAATTATGTGTGTACTTATACTGAAATATGGGAACGATATTGCTAGTTTTAATAAAAGTCGTAGGCAACAGGTTAAACGCAATCTATAATATCTATAAAATATAATCTGTAACATAACTATAAACTGTTGAATAAACAATTTGAAGATAAATTTGAAAGAAATATAGTTTTGTTTAAATCTTACTTTGGCATTAAAAAAACTTCCGTTGGTAGTGTATGAATCTGAGAAAAAAGTAATTGGATTAGAGACATATTCCGTAATAATGACTTTTTTGCACCTTTGATTTTATAAAAAATATTTGGTGTTCAATTTTTAAATTTTGAAGATAAAACATTTCTTAAATAAGCACAAAATTCCCCAAAACTTTTCTTTCGTTTCTTATACCTATCTTAAGATTGCTTTGAAGTTATGAAGTGTAACAATAGATTCTTGAAAAAAAAACTATTATGTAATGGAGCAAATATACGAAAAAGAGAGGTAATCAAAATTTCACGTTTTCCTTTCAGAACAATTTTAATTTTCTTCAGACGATAATGATGAGTTTTTAAACATTTCTTGTTGTTATGTAACTAATGCAAAAATAATCTAAAAAATGCTGCTTGAAAGGAAAATACAACTTGTTAACGCGTAATTGTCAGTGAGGCTAATATATGACTTAAGGTGCGTAATCGCACGTAGACAAAAGTTCTGTAATAAAAAATGTGAATTGAAAGAGAAATAAAAATAGTTTACATGTGAAAAAAGTGATAATTGCAAAAAGAGATAAGTTTTGTAATAATATAAAAAATGCAATTTGAAAGGAAAATACAACCGGTTTACACATACTTATTAGCACAGAAAAAATAGCTGATATAGTGTGTAACTGCTAAAAGAAATAAGTTCTGTAATTTTGTACATATCTGTTAACATTTCTCTTACATAGTCGTGTTGAAATATAATAAGATGTAAAAGCATATGTTCTTATTTGGATCTAATCCTCGATTTTTTTTCGTATACTGATAGAAAAGAAAAGAGTAATTTTTTTCGTTAGTCACGTTTTGGTTCTTGTTTTTACAAAAATTATGAATACTATCACATAAATAAGGGATGCCTATTAGCTACGATAGCCCAGTGGCGCTGGGGTAGCGCATCGCGCTCCCATGACACAGGTCCGAGGTTCGATCCCCGGGCTGGGCAAGGTTGACTCAGCCTTTCATCCCTTCAGTGGGTAGATGAACTGAGGACCAAGCGTGCTTGGGAACTAAACACTGGGGGTTCCGCGTAAGATTGACCATCTAACCGGAACATATGCTTCGCACCCCAGGGCCCTTGGTCACGTAAACGGAGATTGGCACCGTAGGCCCTGGCCCCCTAGGGGCTGTTGCGTCGAGAAGTTTTTTTTATTAGCTACGATAACATGTTATTTTTATAAACTTAAATAAAAATGCGCATTGCATTTGAATCCAGAAGAGAAGTTGTAGGTAAATCAGAAGCAGCTAACAGGTAAATTGTTCTTGTTGTTTCACATGCCACTTGGAATTAACTAAGTACGATTGAGTCTGCAGCCTCTCGCATTAAGGCCAGGGGGGTCGTCTTTCGTTTTAATGAGCACCATTATGGTGAAAAAACAACTTCGCTCAAGTAGGTCTTCATAATTTAGAAGCAGGGACCAAGCAGAAGGCTCATAGACTTGGCTTGCCACCCCCAGAAGTATTAATTAAGAACTTGGAGGACATTGTGACCACGAACATATTTTACGTGTCCCAGTTACCTGTAACTAACACGGCGGAGCTTAGGCAGGCTCGGACTCTAAACCCGCAACCACTCAGTTTCGAGATCGTTGCCTTTGCCGACTGAGCTACCTAGGCTCACAGGTAAATTATCCCCTTCCGGTAAAATGACGAGTCTAGCTCGTCATTAGTTTTTCATTCCATACCGCAAAATGACGAGCTACACTCGTCATGCGATTAAAGTTACTGTTAAATATGATAATGAATTTAGTTTAAAATTTCTAGTGTACTGAATTTGGCAACACTTTTATCACTTGTGAAAATCACAAGTCACTATTGCATATTGTTTACTTGGTACAAGTCATTGCCAAATTAATGAGTCAGAATAAAAGAAAACCGACTAAGAAATGCCGTGTGTGTTACAAGAATCAAATTAAAAGTGAGACTACTTGGCGGTGTAAACAATTAAGAATTCCTTTGCACTTTGTTTTGAAAAGTACCACTAGCTTGAAGACTATTATCTGTATACCTTATTAATGGTTTGCTTTGATATTTTCTTAATTTTACTGTTTCTGATATTATTTAACACTATGTAAAAAGTGGATTTTAATTAAGAATATGTAAGAATTGTAAAATGAAACAAGTTTTTTAAATAAAAATTAAATGGTTATTTCATGCACAGTTTTTCATTATTAAATCATACCGAAAGGGGTTAAAAATAGCAGATGAACTGCTACTTACAGCTCGCGGAAGCAACCCAGAAATTGATAGGTAACTGTAATGTACGCATACTAGTTTATCTAAACTGAAACTTATTCGAGTTATCGTACACACATACAGGTATAGTTCCAAATGCGCATCTTCGTAATTTTGTCTGTTTATTTACTTAAATACATCCAAAACGTGAAGATAAATCAAATTTTCGAGGTTAAATTTTTGAACAGTTGAAATACTTCCCTTATACTACTTATACGAGGAAATTAAAATGAAAACTTTAAAAAGCACTATTATAAAAAATTCGAGATATCCATAATAAAATGTTAATGAAATGTATGGAATTATATGTATCGAGGAGTACAGTATTTATGTATAAAATAAAATATTTTTAATTATCAGAAACAAAAGTTTAAACCTTTTTAAATATTATTTAAAGAAATTTTTACTACTATAATGATAGAACTGTAATTTACTAATTGATTTAAGGGTATGTAGTCTCTTTCGATATTTAAAATTTTTATTAAAAGAGTTATTTTCAATTCATTAAAACGTCAAAATGTCTGGAATTAACATTTTGTACAGTCTCTTTAAGTGGCTTTAAGCAGACGTTTTATCTTTAAAGAGATTGTTTAGTTTTATCTGATTGATATTTTGTATTTCATCGCTAACAACTTGCATGTACGCAATGCATATCTACTACCCCTGTCATATATTGAAAGCAAAATATTAATTATTACTCCAAGTAAATGAAGTAATTCAAGTAATCAAGTAGTATTATAAGTAATAATATGGGAGAACTGTTTCGGCACCAAGTAGAAACAAATATTTCAATTCCAAATAATCTTTTATATGGGAGAGCTTTATTAGAGTACTTTTAAAATTATATACATTATTTGCATTAGTAGTAATATATAGTTTTTCAACTTTATCTTCCGCGGTGCTTTTACCACGGTGAAGAACATTTTTATTAAACAAGATAACTTTTTCCTACATGGATCGCTCACAAAGCCAAATACACATACAGAATAAATAAATAAATGGCGCCTCGCTCACAGAGTTTTCGGAGTGGCTGGAAATATACCCAACATACATACATACATACATACACACACACACACACATATATATATATATATATGTAATATATAAAAATTATTTAACTTTAATATTTCCTTAAAAACCTTCTCTCTCCCGTTTTAATTAATTAAAATCTTTTTTCCAAGCCTCCAAATGTCTTAAAGTATCCTCGACTTAAAATTGTTTCGATACATTTCCCAAAGCTTTCTGTCCTATAGATGTAAATTTTCTGTCTATTCAACACGTTTTCCAGCTGTCGTTGGCAAATGGCTCGGCATTTTCCCTGATCTTAACACTTAAATTCGCTGAGTAAGTTTCTTGTCCCTTGGGAGAATTCTTTCTGTCTTCATGTTTGGGTGCACCTGTGTTCTAGCAGAGTGATTTTTTGTGTCTTTCTTTTGTCTGTCGTTGACTGGTAAAGATATCTGTTTTAGCAGCTCCAAAATAAAGATTTAATTAGACTTGTGCCATACTCTTCAATGTGGCCAGACTACATCGTTCCTTATTACTGCAAGCTGATTAGGCTTCTTCCTGCCCAGTAACCCGAGCAAGTAAAAACCACAGGGGCTACATAATTATTGTGACTAGAGGAAATAATTTTTACACACAGACACACACACACATATATATATATATATATGTGTGTGTGTGTGTGTGTGTGTGTATATAACTATAATTATACACAAACACACTCACGTTATATATTTATATATATATGCATATACATATATACATACATATATATATATACATATATATACATATATATATATATAACAGTAAAAAATGAAGTCAAGGACTACGTATTTCGATATGGAAATAAAAATTATTAACTACGACTACCTTATGTGATTGTGATTATGACTTTATTATGGTGATTGGAGACGACCTCCTGAATATGTTACACACACACATACACATACACACACACACACACACACACATATATATATATAATATATATATATATATATATATATATATATATATATATGTAGAGAGGAGAGAGAAATTTATGAGTTTCTTCAAAGTCCATATAAAACCGAAAAGAAAATCGAAAGGTTTTCATGGCAAAGCTTCAAAGTCAACTTGAAACTATAGGGGCTGAAGTTATAAGTCTTAGAGCCACTGGAATTAATCCTGTCTCTTTCAGTCAAATAAATGACAAATCGAAGTAGTTCTTTATAATCCACTCATTGATTATTACATTTCCACTGATTAGCAAGTATTTTTGTAAAATATTTAAAAATACTTGTAACAAAGAGTTACAGTTCTACAACACCAGAGCGCAGCTGACCTAGAGGCGAAAGCGAAGTGAGTGACCATCCTTCGATCCCAATGGTCAAGAGGGGTTGCTAACCGCGGAGTAGCCATCTTCGGCCAAGGCAACGCTGTCCAACGAACTTTTTTGGGAGATCTGCGGACCCCCTCTGAGAGAGAGCAAGGTAAAAGGAGTGTGGAGCTTAATTTCTTCTGCACCAGTTCTTACACAATTTTTTTTTTTACACCAAGACACCATGTTTGGCATATCTTCGAGTGTGGTTCTTTTGGCATAATGGCCTAATTAGTATTTTTATTTCCTATTTACACCTTTATTTATATTCAAAATAAACAAAATTCAGCAGGAGGAATTAGTTTTTTTTTTCACTTTTGTATTTTCTCAAGTGTATTCCCCTTATACGTGCGGCTGGCCTAGACGCTCAGTCGGCCTCATCTTAATAATACTATTAATATTTTTTAAACCATAAATCTAATATTTGTTTGAACCCTATTTTCCTTCCATTCTTTGTCGAAAGGTCTTGTACCATGGATGTATTGGATTCTGTGTCGAAATTATGCACGCTGCATAAATTTAATAATACACGAAACATTAACCGTGCTTAACGTGTCTGGCCGTACTTACCATAAAATTTCAATTTAACTGCAAAATCAGCTCACCAGATTTCAAGATTTCACGTCTCCCTATTCCGAAATCTGTCTCTTTCATGCTACCGTTTAAGGATTTGTTTCTTACTAAGTAAGGAAGTTTAAGTTATTAAGCGTAAAATTTCTTTAAGAAAAGTCATTTTTGGCAAGGGTTCAAGAGGAAAAAATAGAATTTTCTTTGTTATATTTCTTTATATGTCCACATAGTGGAAAAATGGATTAAGAATGAAGATGCTGATTGTTGAGAATAATATATTTTATTAATCTATTTTTCAAGCGATGATGCTTTTTAAGAGCTTTCAGATAAAATGATCCTTTTTGCTTTTATTTGTATTATTAATTTAGAAGTTAGAAATAATGGCTTAAGTGAATTCTCATGTTGAGGCATTATAAGGAAAGAATAGCATTTGAAGTGATTAAATTAAATATATTTTTCCTTCTGTAGGGTGTTTATCTCTTTACTTTTAAAAGCTATCGGACACAATGATCACCTTTGCTTTTATTTGCATTAATAATTTAGAATCCATAAATATTGCCTTAGATTTAGAGAGAGAATTCTTAGGGTGAGTTACAAAAAGAACAGTAGTATTTCAAGTGATTACTTTAAATATATTTCTTCTATAAGATACTTTTCTCATTATTTTTAAATGCTATCAGACTCAATGATTGCTTTTATTTGCAATATTAATTTAGAATCCATAAATATTGCCTTAGATTTAGAGAGAGAATTCTTAGGGTGAGTTACAAAAGAACAGTAGTATTTCAAGTGATTACTTTAAATATATTTCTTCGATAAGATACTTTTCTCATTATTTTTAAATGCTATCAGACTCAATTATTGCTTTTATTTGCATTATTAATTTAGAATCCATAAATATTGTTTTAGAT
>CM063505.1:40858884-40868884 GCA_032207245.1 Pardosa pseudoannulata
TTAATGACAACTACCTTAAACATTTTTAAAAATCAAAATTTTGTAATTTTTTAAGTATTTAAAACTTTTTAGGTGTATTTCTAATTGTCATATTCATTTGAAATTTATCGACACGTTACGATGCAGAGTAATAAAAAAAAATTTGAAATTTAAATAATTACTGTAACATTTTGTGAAGGAAAAATGGATATTTTAATTATTCGTTTTTTTAACTATAGTTTAAGGGATCATTTCGAAAAAAATTCTTATTGTATAAGTATATGAATGTTTCCAGGTGTATTTTTTATCGCCATATATTTTCGAAATTCATCGACACATTACCATGTAGAGTATGAAATATAAGATAGTTAAAATTAATATATTTGGAAGAGATAAGAATAAATATTTTTAAAATTATAGTAATGACTATACATATTTTGTAGGGAGATGGATATTTTATTTACTTTTTTTTTCTGTTTCTGGCAAATGCTTACGAACAAAAATTTCTCAATTTTATAAGTACTTCAAATGTTTTTAAAAGTTAAGTACTTGAAAGTTATCCTGTATAAGTATAAAATATAGGAAATTTAAAATTAATATATTTTGAAGAAAAAAATGTCTTTTTAAATTAAAATAAGGACTATAAATATTTTGTATTGAAATAGATATTTTATTTACTTTTTTTTAACTGTTTCTGGCAAATGCTTACTAACAAAATATTTCAAATTTTATAAGTATTTGAAAGTTATCTTCTACAATATAAAATATAAGAAATTTAAAATTAACATATTTTGAAGAGAAAAATGCGTCTTTTTGAATTTAAAATAATGAATATATATATTTTGTAGGGAAATGGATATTTTATTTACTTTTTTTAACTGTTTCTGGCAAATGCTTAAGAACAAAAATTTCCCAATTTTTTAAGTATTTGAAAGTTTTTGATAGTTAAGTATTTGACAGTTATCCTTTAGAGCATGAAGCATAAAAAATTTTAAATTAATATAATTTGAAGAGAAAAATGTTTCTTTTGAAATTAAAATAAGGACTATACATATTTTGTAGGGAAATGGATATTTTATTTACTTTTTTTAACTGTTTCTGGCGAATGCTTACGAACAAAATATTTCAAATTTTATAAGTATTTGAAGGTTATCTTCTAGAGTATATAATATAAGAAATTTAAAATTAATATATTTTGAAAAGAAAAATGCGTCTTTTGAAATGAAAATAATCCCTACACAGACTTTGTAAGGAAAAATGGATATTAAAATTATTTCTTTTCAATTATGTTTTAGTGAATTCTTAGGAACGAACATTTTCTTATAAGAATTTGAAACATTTTAAGTGAGTTTTTAACCGCCATATACTCCGAAATTTACTGGACTTTTCACTGCAGTTCGACCGAAAATTCAGCACTTTTATTGAATTATAATTTATGATTATTAATCAGGGTTGTAATTTTGACCGGTCAAAATTGATTTTGACCAGGACACTGGATAAAAGTGGTTTTAATCGTCCAAAAATGGTCAGAAGTGGTCAGAATTGTTAAAAATAGTTTTAAATGGTTTTAATTTTAATATATAATATCTTTTGTACTTAGAGACTTTTAATAAACAATAAAAATAGTAGTAAAGTTAATCAAAATATTACACTAACAGGTTCTTGAGTTTTAACATGTTTATATAATATAATAAGAATGTTTGAATGTTAAAAATGAATCATGCACATGCAGTTGTAAAAATATAATCCAGTAGCAGCAAAATACATAAAATACATTTGGACCTGATGTCTGGTGGGCGGCAATGAAGAAGGTTAAAACATAAAGGCATTAACATAAATTTTGTTGATTTTACAATACATCTAATGAACTGTTGCGCCAGCTCTTCATCTATAAGAAGATTATTTTCAAAGTTTGGAGTCATCCAAAATAAATTACGAAATTGTTTAAATTTAGAGACAACTACAAAACTTGTTACTTGTAACCGTTTTTTGAATTCAACATAAATTACATATAAAACAGCTTGTATAAAAAAAATAAGTAAAACATTTTTTTTTTGTATCTTGGTGTTATGTTATATTTGTTTTTTGCTGGTGTTATTTATATTATGACATTTTTAACAAATGTAACTTGCCTTTATCATATGCTAGTAAACTATGTTCGATTAGTATTAAATATATTGAAAAGTGAATTTCAGTGGTCAAAACTGGTCAAAATTGATATTGACCAGGACGGTTAAAACCACTGGTTTAAACCCCCATGGTTAAAACTGATACAACCCTGCTATTAATAAAAATCAGTAAAGATTTTTTAAAATAAATGTCGTTCTATAATGCACATACCCGGGTAATGGCAGAATGGTAGTGTGGTAAGTTTTAGTACCGAAATAAAGGAAAAAAATAAACATTGAAAGTTTAAATATCCCTTTTTATCATATTTGAATGAATTTTAAGTGGTTTTGAATTGACGTCTGTACGTGCGTATGTCCTATAATCTAATAACGATTAGACGTAGAAAAGTTTCATATTTCCGACTTTTCAGATATATTTCTAATTGTCATATACATCAAAATGTATTAACACATTACTATGCAAAAATAAAAAAAAAACTTTTTTATTATATAATGTCTATTTCAAAACTGATGTAAAAAAACATAAACCTTATTTTTAGAGGTAATTTTCAGATTATAGGTTACTGTATAACCTTAAGATGTAAATTAATTTTAATACATTTTTAATATGTCTGCCATAGTGAGAAAACATACATGCGCATTGAGATGAACTAATATGAATATATACATCTTATGTCTATTTCAAAACTGATGTTAAAAAACATAAACCTTATTTTTAGAGGTAATTTTCAGATTATAGGGTACTGTATAACCTTAACATGTAAATTAATTTTAATACATTTTTAATATGTCTGCCATAGTGAGAAAACATACATGCGCATTGAGATGAACTAATATGAATATATACATCTTATGTCTATTTCAAAACTGATGTTAAAAAACATAAACCTTATTTTTAGAGGTAATTTTCAGATTATAGGGTACTGTATAACCTTAACATGTAAATTAATTTTAATACATTTTTAATATGTCTGCCATAGTGAGAAAACATACATGCGCATTGAGATGAACTAATATGAATATATACATCTTATGTCTATTTCAAAACTGATGTTAAAAAACATAAACCTTATTTTTAGAGGTAATTTTCAGATTATAGGGTACTGTATAACCTTAACATGTAAATTAATTTTAATACATTTTTAATATGTCTGCCATAGTGAGAAAACATACATGCGCATTGAGATGAACTAATATGAATATATACATCTTATGTCTATTTCAAAACTGATGTTAAAAAACATAAACCTTATTTTTAGAGGTAATTTTCAGATTATAGGGTACTGTATAACCTTAACATGTAAATTAATTTTAATACATTTTTAATATGTCTGCCATAGTGAGAAAACATACATGCGCATTGAGATGAACTAATATGAATATATACATCTTATGTCTATTTCAAAACTGATGTTAAAAAACATAAACCTTATTTTTAGAGGTAATTTTCAGATTATAGGGTACTGTATAACCTTAACGTGTAAATTAATTTTAATACATTTTTTATGTTTGCCATAGTGAGAAAACATACATGCGCATTGAGATGAACTAATATGAATATATACATCTTATGTCTATTTCAAAACTGATGTTAAAAAACATAAACCTTATTTTTAGAGGTAATTTTCAGATTATAGGGTACTGTATAACCTTAACATGTAAATTAATTTTAATACATTTTTAATATGTCTGCCATAGTGAGAAAACATACATGCGCATTGAGATGAACTAATATGAATATATACATCTTATGTCTATTTCAAAACTGATGTTAAAAAACATAAACCTTATTTTTAGAGATAATTTTCAGATTATTGGGTACTGTATAACCTTAACATGTAAATTAATTTTAATACATTTTTAATATGTCTGCCATAGTGAGAAAACATACATGCGCATTGAGATGAACTAATATGAATATATACATCTTATGTCTATTTCAAAACTGATGTTAAAAAACATAAACCTTATTTTTAGAGGTAATTTTCAGATTATAGGGTACTATATAACTTTAACGTGTAAATTAACTTTAATACATTTTTAGTATGTTTGCCATAGTGAGAAAACATACATGCGCATTGAGATGAACTAATATGAATATATACATCTTATGTCTATTTCAAAACTGATGTTAAAAAACATAAACCTTATTTTTAGAGGTAATTTTCAGATTATAGGGTACTGTATAACCTTAACATGTAAATTAATTTTAATACATTTTTAATATGTCTGCCATAGTGAGAAAACATACATGCGCATTGAGATGAACTAATATGAATATATACATCTTATGTCTATTTCAAAACTGATGTTAAAAAACATAAACCTTATTTTTAGAGGTAATTTTCAGATTATAGGGTACTGTATAACCTTAACATGTAAATTAATTTTAATACATTTTTAATATGTCTGCCATAGTGAGAAAACATACATGCGCATTGAGATGAACTAATATGAATATATACATCTTATGTCTATTTCAAAACTGATGTTAAAAAACATAAACCTTATTTTTAGAGGTAATTTTCAGATTATAGGGTACTGTATAACCTTAACATGTAAATTAATTTTAATACATTTTTAATATGTCTGCCATAGTGAGAAAACATACATGCGCATTGAGATGAACTAATATGAATATATACATCTTATGTCTATTTCAAAACTGATGTTAAAAAACATAAACCTTATTTTTAGAGATAATTTTCAGATTATTGGGTACTGTATAACCTTAACATGTAAATTAATTTTAATACATTTTTAATATGTCTGCCATAGTGAGAAAACATACATGCGCATTAAGATGGACTAATATGAATATATACATCTTATGTCTATTTCAAAACTGATGTTAAAAAACATAAACCTTATTTTTAGAGGTAATTTTCAGATTATTGGGTACTGTATAACCTTAACATGTAAATTAATTTTAATACATTTTTAATATGTCTGCCATAGTGAGAAAACATACATGCGCATTGAGATGAACTAATATGAATATATACATCTTATGTCTATTTCAAAACTGATGTTAAAAAACATAAACCTTATTTTTAGAGGTAATTTTCAGATTATAGGGTACTGTATAACCTTAACATGTAAATTAATTTTAATACATTTTTAATGTTTGCCATAGTGACAAAACTTACTTGCGCATTGAGATGAACTAATATGAATATATACATCTTATGTCTATTTCAAAACTGATGTTAAAAAACATAAACCTTATTTTTAGAGGTAATTTTCAGATTATTGTGTACTGTATAACCTTAACATGTAAATTAATTTTTAATACATTTTTAATATGTTTGCCATAGTGAGAAAACATACATGCGCATTGAGATGAACTAATATGAATATATACATCTTATGTCTATTTCAAAACTGATGTTAAAAAACATAAACCTTATTTTTAGAGGTAATTTTCAGATTATTGGGTACTGTATAACCTTAACATGTAAATTAATTTTAATACATTTTTAATATGTCTGCCATAGTGAGAAAACATACATGCGCATTGAGATGAACTAATATGAATATATACATCTTATGTCTATTTCAAAACTGATGTTAAAAAACATAAACCTTATTTTTAGAGATAATTTTCAGATTATTGGGTACTGTATAACCTTAACATGTAAATTAATTTTAATACATTTTTAATATGTCTGCCATAGTGAGAAAACATACATGCGCATTGAGATGAACTAATATGAATATATACATCTTATGTCTATTTCAAAACTGATGTTAAAAAACATAAACCTTATTTTTAGAGGTAATTTTCAGATTATAGGGTACTGTATAACCTTAACATGTAAATTAATTTTAATACATTTTTAGTATGTTTGCCATAGTGAGAAAACATACATGCGCATTGAGATGAACTAATATGAATATATACATCTTATGTCTATTTCAAAACTGATGTTAAAAAACATAAACCTTATTTTTAGAGGTAATTTTCAGATTATAGGGTACTGTATAACCTTAACATGTAAATTAATTTTAATACATTTTTAATATGTTTGCCATAATGAGAAAATTTACTTGCGCATTGAGATGAACTAATATGAATATATACATCTTATGTCTATTTCAAAACTGATGTTAAAAACATAAACCTTATTTTTAGAGATAATTTTCAGATTATTGGGTACTGTATAACCTTAACATGTAAATTAATTTTAATACATTTTTAATATGTCTGCCATAGTGAGAAAACATACATGCGCATTGAGATGAACTAATATGAATATATACATCTTATGTCTATTTCAAAACTGATGTTAAAAAACATAAACCTTATTTTTAGAGGTAATTTTCAGATTATAGGGTACTATATAACTTTAACTTGTAAATTAACTTTTATACATTTTTAATATGTTTGCCATAGTGAGAAAACGTACTTGCGCATTGAGATGAACTAATATGAATATATACATCTTATGTCTATTTCAAAACTGATGTTAAAAAACATAAACCTTATTTTTAGAGGTAATTTTCAGATTATAGGGTACTGTATAACCTTAACATGTAAATTAATTTTAATACATTTTTAATATGTTTGCCATTTTGAGAAAACTTACTTGCGCATTGAGATGAACTAATATGAATATATACATCTTATGTCTATTTCAAAACTGATGTTAAAAAACATAAACCTTATTTTTAGAGATAATTTTCAGATTATAGGGTACTGTATAACCTTAACATGTAAATTAATTTTAATACATTTTTAATATGTCTGCCATAGTGAGAAAACATACATGCGCATTGAGATGAACTAATATGAATATATACATCTTATGTCTATTTCAAAACTGATGTTAAAAAACATAAACCTTATTTTTAGAGGTAATTTTCAGATTATAGGGTACTGTATAACCTTAACATGTAAATTAATTTTAATACATTTTTAATGTTTGCCATAGTGACAAAACTTACTTGCGCATTGAGATGAACTAATATGAATATATACATCTTATGTCTATTTCAAAACTGATGTTAAAAAAACATAAACCCTTATTTTTAGAGATAATTTTCAGATTATTGGGTACTGTATAACCTTAACATGTAAATTAATTTTAATACATTTTTAATATGTCTGCCATAGTGAGAAAACATTACATGCGCATTGAGATGAGCTAATATGAATATATACATCTTATGTCTATTTCAAAACTGATGTTAAAAAACATAAACCTTATTTTTAGAGGTAATTTTCAGATTATTGGGTACTGTATAACCTTAACATGTAAATTAATTTTAATACATTTTTAATATGTCTGCCATAGTGAGAAAACATACATGCGCATTGAGATGAACTAATATGAATATATACATCTTATGTCTATTTCAAAACTGATGTTAAAAAACATAAACCTTATTTTTAGAGGTAATTTTCAGATTATAGGGTACTGTATAACCTTAACATGTAAATTAATTTTAATACATTTTTAATGTTTGCCATAGTGACAAAACTTACTTGCGCATTGAGATGAACTAATATGAATATATACATCTTATGTCTATTTCAAAACTGATGTTAAAAAACATAAACCTTATTTTTAGAGGTAATTTTCAGATTATAGGGTACTGTATAACCTTAACGTGTAAATTAACTTTAATACATTTTTAATATGTTTGCCATAGTGAGAAAACGTACTTGCGCATTGAGATGAACTAATATGAATATATACATCTTATGTCTATTTCAAAACTGATGTTAAAAAAACATAAACCTTATTTTTAGAGGTAATTTTCAGATTATAGGGTACTGTATAACCTTAACGTGTAAATTAATTTTAATACATTTTTAATATGTCTGCCATAGTGAGAAAACATACATGCGCATTGAGATGAACTAATATGAATATATACATCTTATGTCTATTTCAAAACTGATGTTAAAAAACATAAACCTTATTTTTAGAGGTAATTTTCAGATTATAGGGTACTGTATAACCTTAACATGTAAATTAATTTTAATAATTTTTTAATATGTCTGCCATAGTGAGAAAACATGTATATATATATGTATGTATATATGTATGTATATATGTATATATGTATGTATATATGTATATATGTATATATGTATGTATATATGTATATATGTATGTATATATATGTATGTATATATGTATATATGTATGTATATATATGTATGTATATATGTATATGTATGTATATATGTATATATGTATATGTATATATGTATGTATGTATATATGTATGTATGTATATATGTATGTATATATGTATATGTATGTATATGTATATATGTATGTATGTATATATGTATGTATATATGTATATATGTATGTATATATGTATATATATATGTATATATGTATGTATGTATATATGTATGTATATATATATGTATATATGTATGTATATGTATGTATGTATATGTATGGTATATATATATATGTATGTATATGTATGTATATATGTATGTATATGTGTATGTATATGTATGTATATGTGTATGTATATGTATATATGTATGTATATATATATATATGTATGTATATATATGTATGTATATATATATATATGTATATATGTATGTATATATATATATGTATATATATAAATAAATAAATACATATATATATATGCGAGTTTGTTATAAATATATATTGATATACACATGTCGTCGACATTCTTTTAAATAGCAAGAAGCAAGTGTCTTAAGGTTCTAGTTTTAAATAAGCATATCTCAATTTCGTGAAAAAGGGTAAATAGTACCATTTCAAGTTTTTTGTAAATTTTTTTAATTTGCTTTGGAATCGACTCGTAAGTTAGACCTTAAATAGGATAATTTTTAACAAGACTTGCATCTTTTGTAGAGTGTTTTATGAATAGGGTTAAAATTTAAGTTTTGGCGTATTTAAAATAATTCGATATTTTAAAGTCATAGAACTACGGTATATAAGTAATAGAATAGTCAAAGAGGATGTTTTAATTTGCATAAACACATTTCATAATTGATATGTTTTCTACTCGAGCAGACAATTCAGTTATTAATAACAACTACCTTAAATAATTTTCAATTCACTTTTCAAAATTAATATAATTACTACCCTAACAGACAATTAAGTTATCAGAAACAACTACCTTTATCTCATTTTAAAACATTTGTTAAAATTAATATAATTACTACTCTAACAGACAATTCTGTTATTAATAACAGCTACATTAAAAACTTTTTAAAACACATTTCATAATTACTATTTTAACTACCCAAACAGAAAATTCAGTTATTAATTGCAAATACCCAAAGACTTTTCAAAATTAATATAATTATTATCACAATAGATAATACAGTTATTTATAACAGCAACAGTTTTTAAAATAAAAATTTTCTAAGTATTTGAAAAATTTCAGGTGTATTTTTAATCGTAATATAATTTCGAAATTAAAGGGAGACTGTGAAGTAGAGTATGAATTTTAAGAGAGTAAAAATTAATATACTTTTTAACAGAAAACATTTTAAATTAAAAAAATTACCATAAATAATTTGGACGGGATAAAATGAATATTATAATTATTATTTTTTTAAATTTTGCTTCTAACGAAGCCTTAAGAACGAAAATGTTTTACTATTATAAGAATTTGAGGCATTTTAAGTGTATTTCTAATAATTATCATATACATTCGAAATCTATCTACACGTTACTATGTAAAATATGAAATATAAGATAGTGAAAATTAATATAGTACGAATGGAAATATCGTTTTTGAAATTACAATAATTACTATGCATATTTTATTCACAAAAAATTGATATTGTAGTTATTTCTTTTTTCAGCTACATTTCCAACGAATGTTTAGAAATATGTTTTAATTTTGTATTTTTGAAGTTTTTTTCAGAAAACAGC
>CM063505.1:40873884-40893884 GCA_032207245.1 Pardosa pseudoannulata
ATTATAATCCCAATGTACTATGTCACAATGTATGAAGCCAGATGTACTATGAATTCCAATTTCAGATGTTATGTGTAAGGTGAATCCTTTAACTCTAACAGGACCAATGTATATTCTTTCTGAAGTAGAAATTCTCAAAACACATAAAGCTTTCTATCAGTTTCAACTAAATAAGTAGCACCATCCATCAAAAGTAATGCACTTTAATGATATTTCTTCATTCTAAAATCTTCACAAATGTTAAATGTACTATTTACTAGAGTATATGTCGATAAGGTAGTGTGTAAACATTAATGCCATCCTATACAGATGAGTTGGATTAAAAGTAATGAATGCATGTTCTCATTTTCGTTATTGCAATAGTAAATATATCAAACAAAAAACTTTTGTAGCTTGTGATCCCATTATGATCCCAACATGAAACTTTGAGGATTAATTAACAATAATATGAGCAATTTTTGAGATTTCTTTCAAAATTTTTAAAAACTTGGCTTTTTGAGAAATTTAAATTTTAAATTTTAATTTAAATTAAAATTTTTAAAATTTTTTTCAAGTCATCATGTGTTGTATATCATATGAAAGCCCATTAAAAAAGGTTTAAAATAACACTTTGCACATATCTCTAGCTTAATTAGGTGAGTAGCAAGTGTAATTTAAAGGTATGCCGATAGTGTATTTTTTAGACAAATCTGGCAACTTTAAAGCCTTATAACTCCCAAACCAATTATTATTTGAACATAAGATTTGGGGATTTTCTTTATTACCATGAAGTCGCTTACTGTACCAAATTTAATCAAAATTGGAGGGGGTCAGGTAGAATTTGTTCTAAAATTGTGTCGATTTCACATGGAATAACCCATATACATATATATACACATATATGTATATATATGTATGTGTGTATGTGTGTTTGTTATAAATATGTATTAATAACACATGTCGTCGACATTTTTATAATTAGCAAGAAGCAAGTTTCTTAGCGTTCTAGTTTTAAATAAGCATATCTCAATTCCGTGAAAAAGGCAAATATAACCATTCCAACTATTTCATAAAATTTTTGAATTCACTTTGGCAGCGACTCTTAAGTTAGTCCTTAAACAGTAATTACAAATTACTCTATTAATGTCCCAAATTTCGTAAGTTTAACCGAGTTGAAATGCCGCTTATTTAAAATCTTTTACCTGTGGCTGAGCTCTTTCGGGCAGCCGCTTTTCATCTGGCAGTTTCGCTTAGATGCACCATTTAAAACTAAACTTCCGTTAAGGGAATCATTTTGTACAGCTAAGAGCGAAACTTAACGCCTTGAAAGTAACCGGGAAAGGGAGAATTTAAAAGAGGATCTCGCGGGTGATATGTGTTTATGAAGTAAATCTGAGTCGAAATTAAACCCTCCCCCCCTCATGCTCGCTAAATCCTCTCGCATTAAAACCTGCCATTGAATATCCCAGGCCACTGCCTCATAAATTGGAGTTTTATGGCCTTCAATTGAATAGCCGGATGAGGATTTTTAAGCAGTTTTCTTTTGTAGAGAAAGTTAGATAAAGGTCGATTATGTAGGGGAAAATATGATATTAAAACCTCATAAATTGTTTTTGATTTACGGTAATGGTGTTTCGCCCGAGAAAGAGGAGATGTGCTTTTGCGAAAAAACTGATCTATTAATTGCAATATATGTGCAGAGTTTCTTGTATCTTTAGCGTGCAGTGAGTTAGCACATTTTGATTTAAACTTTCTTGATTTATGATAATTTTCTGTCTTACTACATGGATAAAATGAACTGAATATGCCAAATGAATCTAGGAACAATTTATGGTTATTAACTGCGTTGTAACATCAAGATTTGAAGCAAAAGAATAGGGGTTTTGAAGCGGATTAGTACCTTTATCGATTTACCCCCGTTTCAATTTGAAGGGGTATGGAAAAAAGAGCTCCCATCTACCAGGGGTCAATTTTTTTTGACGTAGTCTGTGCAGTTGCGGATTTTTGTGTGCTGAGTTATGATTATGCTCGAAAAATAGGCAATAATGACGGATATTCTTGTGCATTATAAGATTATTTTGTATCACGTAGAGAAAGTTAGACAGGTCGATTATATAGGGGAAAGTATGATATTAAAATCTCATAAATTGTTTTTGATTTACGGTAATGGTGTTTCACCCGAGAAAGAGGAGATGCTTTATCGCAAAATTATTTTGTATGATGGACTATCTCCGATATCCTTACTATTTAAAAGCAAATCTTGAAATTTTGGAGAATAATATTTCAATACTTACCGTATATTTCCGCGTATAAGACGATACTTAAAACCTAAAAATGATCCCCCCCACCAAATCCATGGTCATCTTATACGACAGGTACAAAAAAAAGTTGATTGCAAAACACCATTATAAAATTAATCAAATTACTCACCAATGTTTTTAAAATCCTGCAAAATCATCACATTCATCATCTGAGAACTCAATTACATTCTCACTTTCATTGCTGCGTTTATCATATGTGTCCCATTCTGTAACTAATGAGTCGAATTCTACTACGCGTCACTACGTGAAAACAGGAGTGAGTGCAGGTGTCCGAAGCCAGTGTTGCCAAGCGCATAGTCGCATAGTTGCCTAGTCAAATAACTACGAATAGAACATAATTTCATAAACAAGTATGCAGTATTAATCAATGCAACAATCTCAATGTGGTGTTGCAAGGTGCTAAGAAATAAAATTTGTTAATTCCGTATATCTACGCATTACAATATTATTGAGAATTTTGGGGTAGCCTTATATGATGGATATATGCTAAAATTGTTAAAATGGCTGAAAATTTATACTTTGTCTTACCTGGAGGTCGCCTTATATGTGGAAATATACGATAATTTTTTTAAAACTGTGTGATATCCAGTTTATTCTGTTCGAGTTTTGAATGGCATTCTGAGTCGAAGATTTGGGAATTTTTCTCTAATTCCCCCCACACACGTGTCATTGACATAAATGCTGCACTATATATTATGTTCTTGAGTGTTTCTTTGTAAGATTATTGGTAAACTTCATTATTTCATGAATAAATATAATATTCAAGAGAAAACAGTGATGCTTTCTTACCACACAAAAATTCTCTCAGAAGGAGTAAATGATCAGTTATTTGTATTTATCCTACTTCTGATATATTTACGATGGAACAACGTTTTCATATAGCTTTGTACTCGCTATTCTGTTTTCAATACGAACGTTAACACTATGCGTGCGGGTAACTTATTTTTACGCTTTTTGCAGTCTGTCACTGGAGCGCGGGTCACGTAAAAATACGTATTTAGTAGATTTGTGGTGGATACCCGCTAACCACCACAAATCTACTAAATACGTATAATTATATGTATGTGTGACATTATATGCGGGTTATTTGCGTTGCTATGCAACGATTTGCATTTTTTCTTTCCACAAGTTATAATTGTCGAGTTACTCTATCTCTTATTGCGTTATTTCGTCTTCACTCGAATTCGTAGCTCCAGAGCGTACAAGTCGTGTTTTATCAATTTGAAGCTTGGTTTTTTTTTATTGTTGAATACAAAATTGATAAAATGAGCCGTTGTGACAAAGATAGTGATGAAGAAATATGCGCTGACAGATTATCGGACTTTAATTTTAAAAGTTGTTTATTTTTGTGATTTCTTAAAAATATTGTTTTTTTTAGTAAATAATCATACAGTATATATTAAAGTAAAATAAAAAAAGTTTCGTTCATAAAAACACAGTAGTTTACGATTTACTGCGATTTTTCTGAATAACTATCGCGCTATTCACCAACGCACGCGTAAGTTGGTAGTGAAGTATACCCGCATGCCAAGTGTTAAACGTACCTAGGGTTTGGTTTTGTAGAGCTACGGTCTACTTTTGCAACACTAGGGCTATACACCTAGGGAAGAGTATATTTTTAAAGTCTATTACTTTAAATTCTCAATATTTAAAGTTTTTTCGGAAATAACAATATAATCGGTATATTGTAAGGGGAGTAATATTATAATAGGTTTGGAAAACATAAAAATATCTTAAGCTTTATTTTTATAACTAATAACTAATTTTTTATCGAATTTATAGTGTGGAACTTACGTAATATTTTATATCATCCCCATGATAAATTACTTTGTCAAAATTATTCCTCTGTAAACTAATCTTGTAAACTTACGATTAAATAAATTTTAAATTAGAATATTAGAATTAATTTTGAATATGAAGTAGATGGTAATTACTTCTGAAATACTAATTTAAACAAAATATTAGTTCAGATTTATATGACTAAAGTAATGTCACTAACGGCAAGTATACAAATAAAGACACATTCATAAAATGAAATAATTTATTAATGAGTAAATTTACTTTTATAATCTTGCTTTTTATCATCATAACGCAGCCATGTTAAAAGATGAATACATTCATAAAATCAAAAGCAGCTTATAACAAAGTTTAAATTAACTTTGTATATTGTGTCAGAGGTTTGCAATTCTGCGGAATAAGCTTGCAGATATGAAATCATTTTCCTATTATAACAGTCTTACATAGTTCCTTTTCAATGTCTTAATGCGTAAATCTTTTAACTCATCTTTTTACAACTGAAAAAAAGTAATTAATTTTCTGTAAAATAAGCTACAAGTAACAAGTGAGAAGTTAATGATTTTAAAGTTGTTGCTACTTAAAACAGAAAGAGGTGTTAAAATTCACAAGCAGCTTGACACAAAGTACTGAAGGGGAGAAATTACTTTTTAACTTGTCAGAATCTTGATTGTCATTAAAAAACACTTATATTGATTAAAGAATTAAACATCACTTAAGTATTTCTTAAGTATCTCTTAATTATCTTAAGAATCTAAAGTATGATCTACATTCTGATTCGTTAATTTTTCTTTATTTAAGAAAAATGCCAAACAGTTATTTATTCGTATCTGCAGCTTGTATTTGTTTTTTCTAATAGGGTAATTTCCTATCAAGACACTCTTAGTAGTCCTGAAATAAGGAAATATAAGGAAATAAGCGTATGACATAAAATATTTATATTTTATTTTAAACTTTTATCTTAATATTAAAATTATATTATGAACTTTAATATTTTATTTAAACTTTCGGATCAGATTAATGGTATAGGATTTGTTAAATATCCTAAAAGAAAACAGATACGGATAGATAGAGTGAGTTAGTGAAAAAGTGAATGGGTGGATGTATGAGTTAGTGAAATAGGTAAAGAAGTGATATAGAGAAAGAATGAGTGAGGGTGAGAGTGAGAAGGAGAGAGGAAGAGAGAAAAGAAGAGAATAAGAGTGAGTGTATGAGAAAAAGGGAGAAGTGAGTGAGTATATGTGTGTGTGTGTGTAAGAGAGAGAGAGAGAGAGAGTCAGGAAGTGTGAGTGAAGGAGTGGGGGAGAATGAGATCCAGAAAGAAGGAGAGAGAGAAGGAAAAAAGAAGAGAATAAGAGTGAGTGTATGAGAAAAAGGGAGATGAGTGAGTATATGTGTGTGCGTGAGATAGAGAAAGAATGAAGAAGTGTATGAGTGAGGGAGTGGGGAGAATGAGATCCAGAAAGAAGGAGAGAGAGAAGGAAAAAAGAAGAGAATAAGAGTGAGTGTATAAGAAAAAGGGATATGAGTGAGTATATGTATGTGCGTGAGAGAGAGAGAGAGAGGAAGTGTGAGTGAAGGAGTGGGGGAGAATGAGATCCAGAAAGAAGGAGAGAGAGAAGGAAAAAAGAAGAGAATAAGAGTGAGTGTATGAGAAAAAGGGAGATGAGTGAGTATATGTATCTACGTGAGAGAGAGAGGGGAAGTGTGTGAGTGAAGGAGTAGGGGAGAATGAGATCCAGAAAGAAGGAGAGAGAGAAGGAAAAAAGAAGAGAATAAGAGTGAGTGTATGAGAAAAAGGGATATGAGTGAGTATATGTATGTGCGTGAGAGAGAGAGTGAGGAAGTGTGAGTGAAGGAGTGAGGGAGAATGAGATCCAGAAAGAAGGAGAGAGAGAAGGAAAAAAGAAGAGAATAAGAGTGAGTGTATAAGAAAAAGGGATATGAGTGAGTATATGTAT
The DNA here is from genome assembly GCA_032207245.1 of Pardosa pseudoannulata. NCBI lineage: Eukaryota > Metazoa > Arthropoda > Arachnida > Araneae > Lycosidae > Pardosa > Pardosa pseudoannulata. The sequence continues at coordinate 40,879,940 of CM063505.1, forward strand.
GTGCGTGAGAGAGAGAGAGAGAGGAAGTGTGAGAGAAGGAGTGGGGGAGAATGAGATCCAGAAAGAAGGAGAGAGAGAAGGAAAAAAGAAGAGAATAAGAGTGAGTGTATGAGAAAAAGGGAGATGAGTGAGTATATGTATGTGCGTGAGAGAGAGAGAGAGAGGAAGTGTGTGAGTGAAGGAGTGGGGGAGAATGAGATCCAGAAAGAAGGAGAGAGAGAAGGAAAAAAAGAAGAGAATAAGAGTGAGTGTATGAGAAAAAGGGAGATGAGTGAGTATATGTATGTGCGTGAGATAGAGAAAGAGGGAAAAAGTGTGTGTGAAGGAGTGGGGGAATGAGATCCAGAAAGGAGGAGAGAGAGAAGGAAAAAAGAAGAGAATAAGAGTGAGTGTATGAGAAAAAGGGAGATGAGTGAGTATATGTATGTGCGTGAGAGAGAGAGAAGGAATTGAGTGAAGGAGTAAATGAGATCCAGAAAGAAGGAGAGAGAGAAGGAAAAAAGAAGAGAATAAGAGTGAGTGTATGAGAAAAAGGGAGATGAGTGAGTATATGTATGTGTGTGTGTAAGAGAGAGAGAGAGAGAGAGTCAGGAAGTGTGAGTGAAGGAGTGGGGGAGAATGAGATCCAGAAAGAAGGAGAGAGAGAAGGAAAAAAGAAGAGAATAAGAGTGAGTGTATGAGAAAAAAGATGAGTGAGTATATGTATGTGCGTGAGAGAGAGAGAGTGAGGAAGTGTGAGTGAAGAGTAGGGGAGAATGAGATCCAGAAAGAAGGAGAGAGAGAAGGAAAAAAGAAGAGAATAAGAGTGAGTGTATGAGAAAAAGGGATATGAGTGAGTATATGTATGTGCGTGAGAGAGAGAGTGAGGAAGTGTGAGTGAAGGAGTGAGAATGAGATCCAGAAAGAAGGAGAGAGAAGGAAAAAAGAAGAGAATAAGAGTGAGTGTATGAGAAAAAGGGATATGAGTGAGTATATGTATGTGCGTGAGAGAGAGAGAGAGAGGAAGTGTGAGAGAAGGAGTGGGGGAGAATGAGATCCAGAAAGAAGGAGAGAGAGAAGGAAAAAAGAAGAGAATAAGAGTGAGTGTATGAGAAAAAGGGAGATGAGTGAGTATATGTATGTGCGTGAGAGAGAGAGAGTGAGGAAGTGTGAGTGAAGGAGTGGGGAGAATGAGATCCAGAAAGAAGGAGAGAGAGAAGGAAAAAAGAAGAGAATAAGAGTGAGTGTATGAGAAAAAGGGAGATGAGTGAGTATATGTATGTGCGTGAGAGGGAGAGAGAGTGAGGAAGTGGGAGTGAAGGAGTGGAAGAGAATGAGATCCAGAAAGAAGGAGAGAGAGAAGGAAAAAGAAGAGAATAAGATGAGTGTATGAGAAAAAGGGAGATGAGTGAGTATATGTATCAACGTGAGAGAGAGAGAGAGTGAGTGGAAGTGTGTGAGTGAAGGAGTAATGAGATCCAGAAAGAAGGAGAGAGAGAAGGAAAAAAGAAGTAAGAGTGAGTGTATGAGAAAAGGGAGATGAGTGAGTAAATGTATGTGCGTGAAGAGAGAGAGTGAGAAGTGTGAGTGAAGGAGTGGGGGAGAATGAGATCCAGAAAGAAGGAGAGAAAAAGAAGAGAATAAGATGAGTGTATGAGAAAAAGGGAGATGAGTGAGTATATGTATGTGCGTGAAAGAGAGAGAGAGGAAGTGTGAGTGAAAGTGGAGAATATCCAAAAGAAGAGAGAGAAAGGAAAAAAGAAAAGAATAAGAGTGAGTGTATGAAAAAAGGGAGATGAGTGAGTATATGTATGTGCGTGAGAGAGAGAGAGTGAGGAAGTGTGAGTGAAGGAGTGAGAATGAGATCCAGAAAGAAGGAGAGAGAGAAGGAAAAAAGAAGAGAATAAGATGAGTGTATGAGAAAAAGGGAGATGAGTGAGTATATGTATCAACGTGAGAGAGAGAGAGAGTGAGTGGAAGTGTGTGAGTGAAGGAGTGGGGGAGAATGAGATCCAGAAGGAAAAAAGAAGAGAATAAGTGAGTGTATGAGAAAAAGGGAGATGAGTGAGTATATGTATGTGCGTGAGAGAGAGAGTGAGGAAGTGTGAGTGAAGGAGTGAGGGAGAATGAGATCCAGAAAGAAGGAGAGAGAGAAGGAAAAAAAGAAGAGAATAAGAGTGAGTGTATGAGAAAAAGGGAGATGAGTGAGTGAGTATATGTATGTGCGTGAAAGAGAGAGAGAAAGAGTGAGGAAGTGTGTGAGTGAAGGAGTGGGGGAGAATGAGATCCAGAAAGAAAGAGAGACAGAATGAAAAAAGAAGAGAATAAGTAAGTGTATGTGAAAGAGAGAGAGAAAGAGTGAGGAAGTGTTAGAGTGAGGGAGTGAAGAGAATGAGATCCAGAAAGGAGGAAGAGTGAGTGAGAAGTGTGAGATGGAGTAAAAACGAGGGTGAGTGAGTGAGTGAGTGAGTGAGTAGGGGATTGAGAAAGGGACAGTGTCAGGAGATTCAACTAATTTCTTATATGCTGCATCAATGTTTAATTTCTAATAATTATCGCTGTGAAAAAGTGCACACAAAATTTTCAGATATTTTCACTTGTTTTAAGAGTACATATAATTATGTGTTTCACTAAAATAAATTTCATATTTTAAATAGGTTTTGAACGCCTCTAAAGTTGATTAATTTTGTAAACTTTGAAAATATCTCTATTTTTTAAAAAATTATAAAATATGTTTTTCCTACTTTTAAATAAACTTATTTATGAGGTTTTAAATAGAGAAATAAAAATATAGTTGTTTTTTTAGGTATTTAACATTTTATTAGCATTTAAAGTAACTGTAAACGATTAAAACATGTTTTATTAAATTACTTATTCCGGATATCATAAGTACTCGAAAATTTCGAATACTTTTAAGGTTTATATTAAAGCGTTTGACAAATGTGGAGAGCTGTTCAGAAACATTTTTCCTTTTACGGATTACAAAACGCCTTTCGTAGAAAAATCTTTTAAACTTCTATTTGTTTTTCTTTCGCACAAGTATCATTTTTTTCCTAGACATCCATTTTAAAACCGGTATTTCTGACTTACGTAATATTTCTTTTGCGGTTTTTGAAAAGAAAACCACAATATATTTCCTGAATTCACGTTTTATTATTTTATCATATGTTAATACTTTTTTAATAGAAGAAATATTAAAATTATTTCAAGAAGCTATTTATGGAAGATAAAGAGTACTTGATGTTGAACATTTCTTTGAAATATATTTAATATTTTACATCCTGTATATCTGATTAGTCATTTACGTATAACTTTTCCCCCCAATTATTGTGTTAACTGTAACTAAAATGCGTCTTAAATGTAAAATATTTTTATATTATTTCTTTTGTATGGTTGATTGGTTGTTGTCGTGTCCATTTAGAAACATGATTTGTCATAGTTGCCATTGCCTCGAGAAGTTTGACTTTTAACCCTTCCACCGACCACCCTCCCCACCTTTTTCCCTTTCAAAACAGTAACTCTTTTCGTAAATTCCAGACGGAACTTACCGTACCATAGTAGAGTTGCCGGTTTAAAAGTTGTCAGGCTACTTTTAAGTTATTTTCCCTGCAAGGTAAAGGAGTTCCGTTACGCAAAATTAGTTTCTTTCATTTATTATCGCTTTGCAATATTTTTTTCCCTCAAAAGTGTGTTATACGAGTGCGAACGAGAAGGGGTCGACAGGTCCGTTTTAGAACAGGAATTCGATGTCGAACCCCCGTCGACGCGTCCGTTCAATGGGTTAAGCGTGGGTCCCCTTAGTTTAGAACTAGAGACGAAAAAAATTAATACCCTATTTTACAGTCCAAAGGTATGAAACTTTACATTTGTAAACAGATTAATTCAGAAAGTAATTTTCCTTATTTAAAAAAAAAAAAATAGACATTATAGATGTTAATTTGTAATACACATAAAGCTCGTCGAATCTCGAAGATCATCCCATAAGAAATAATGGATTCTAAAAGTACAAATAAAATATTTTTTGAAAACTTTTATATTTTTTAGAAAGTTCTCCGTAAATTGTGCAATGGATCAGCTGTTACCACAAACGAAATACTTTAGAGATTACAAAGCCATGAAAATATCAGTCTTTGTGCCTCAGTCAGTAGGGTGTAGCCTAAACCGATGATATAAAACTCCATGATGGAAAACACTAGCAGAATGTACAATACATCCATTTTAGTTTTTAGCGAAAAGTACTCACAACCTAAAATCATCTTTGTAGAATTGTACGTGCAAACCGCTTAGAGGGTTAAAAGAAAAAAAAAGAACTCACATTTTCACGGCCATATTTATTGGCAACAAGTACATACATGTTTCAGCTATTTTTCAACATAGCCATCACCAGAATTGAAACCCTTGTCTTATTGTGGGATCAACTTTTGTGTACCTCTATCCTAGAAATCTGCCGCCTATGAATGGAACAAGCCTTAGTACCCTTAGTAAGATGTACCCCGGGATGAAATTAAAATACAGTCTATATGTGTGTTATATCTTGCATAACTAAAACAACAAGTAGCTGTAGAATGTTAAAATTTTGTATTTACTAGAGAAGTAACTCGCTAGCAACCACAAAGTTTTTACTATCTAAATGAGGAATCCGCTAACCGCAGAATCAGCAGTTTTTTCTTCTTCTTTCCTCTGGTAAACAATGACCTCTAAAATCAGACTTCTTTCGGAGAAAAAACAGGGGTCCACTAAACAGAAGTCATAATAAACAACGGATCTTTTAAGTCCGATGTTTCTTCTAGTTCAAATTTTCTGGCATGTCTTTACGATGATCACGAGAAGAGGTAAAAAAAAAAGCTGAACCGAAAGTAACTTATTTCATCGTATCACCTTCGTATAATATAAACGAGCATTAATACGAGTAGTCTCCGGCCAATCGTGCTTTTCACGAAGTGGGTAAGTCAACAGCAACAACTATCGTTTTCAAATGATCTCTATTAATGTATAATAATAAATTTCACTGGTTAATCATTTTTCTGAAAAACATCATAAAAATTAATTGGGACGTGGTTTCTGTAATTTATAAAAATAAATTAAATCATTCAATCTTTTGGAATATTACAGTATACTTTGGACAACATGCGCTTAACTCTTTACAATAAAAGATTTTTTAGCTTAAAGAATCAAATTTCTGCAACTCAGATGCAGAAGTTTGATAGATGCTTTGTATTTATTGAAATATGAAGACTAATTATATCAGTAAATATTTTATTTTTTTATGTTATTCATCTACGATATTTTTATATTTATGTACTGTAAAAATGGATTTACATGATATTTGGTAAATTAATGTTGTTATTTAAATTTAAATGGAGGTTTTTATGTTTCCATCTTTGGAAAGAAATAGTACGTTTCGGTTTGCATTTTAACGTTATAATTTGAATTAAATTAGTTTAAAATGCGTCTAACGAATTTACTTTTAATATGTTTAAAAGTATATTAACGAAAACAGTAATTAATTCTGTACAATTTTAACGTAACAGGTGTTAATGCTATTTATATAACAACGTTCAACTTTTCCCCAAATTAGAGGAATCTGTATATTCCACTGGAATTAGTTAAATTCTACATTTTGCGAAATGTTTTCAAATGTTCCAACTGTTCAAGTTTCTCAACGAACCATTCAGAAACCATTTAAACTAACTGCAGACCATAGGAAATTGTTCATATGGGAGAGTTTTTAATATCGTCAACATGTTCCTAATTTGGTAAATATTCGTTAGCTGAAATGTTCCTTTATGTTAAATATTTACTCGTGCCTCAAATCTTTTAGTCCCATAGCCTTTCAAGCTTTAAGATTAATCGATAAATCTTTACCTTAAAGGATTAATATTGTACTCTTACAAAAGCTTTACAACTTAGGGAATGAAATGAGGTTAATAGAGGTTCTAGTCGAGAAATAAGTGATTTTGGAGGAAAATCTACTGCGTTGAAATACCATTCCTTAAACTTAATGTCTTCCTCTACTTACAGTTTCCGCTGAATATATCAAACCAATTTTGAACGTTTGGATTATTGCTTTAAGTAGTTCAATACCGCTATTTTGCTGTTACTTCAACTGTAAATGAGGATTTTTGTTTAGCTTTTAGCGTTGGTTGGCAAAATTAAATATTTTCGAAAGTGTTACTTTAATTTTAGTTGATAATCATACACAGGGTGTCACAACAACACCGGATAAATTCTGCGCAACCAGATTCATTATTTAAAATACATAAAAAATGCCCAAATAACTGTACCTGTTCAACCCATAGTTTTAGAGAAAAATGCAAGATAAATTGTATGGTTTGATTGTAATATGATGCCATATCAGGTTTTAAAAACATCTTTTGAAACATAAACATTGGTGTTTTAAAAAAGGAAGATTCTCGAAATGTCTCCCGTGCATATAGCTGCATCAGTGACATACGCAGAATTTTTTTCAAGGGGGTTAATAATTAAAAAAAAATAATACCCCGCATAATTTCTACTAAAATTTTTATTTTTTGCATTTCGTTTAAACTCAGCGGGGGGGATCTAAAATCCAAACCCCCCCTTGCGTACGCTCCTGGACTGAATGCATGCTCGCATCGCTTAAAGGTTGACTGTGCACGTTTCAGTCTCATAGTGTCTACTAAAATTACACGCACCGTGGAGACAAACAACTATTTCTGATGTAATTGAATCTGGATAACGAATTCATTCAGATGTCTCTATAGGAAAAAATACAAAAGGTTCAGATCTGGAGACTATGGTGGACCCCCCCCATAAAAGAGGACCCCCCCTACGTGAATAACGATGTTCATATTTCGACCCATCGAATGTTTTTTTCTTCTCAAATCGAATATGCCTTCCTGAAATTTCTTTTGTGTGTTTCTCGAAAACTATGGGTCTTCGAGGTATAGTTCTCTTTACATTCTTCATGTATTTTAAACAGCGCATCTGATTCAGATTTTATATCCGATCTTGTTGAGACATACTGTATGGTCTTGCGCATGATGCAGTTTGTGTAAGTTATCACAAAACTTAAAAAAAATTTACATATTTGTATATGTAATAATGTTAGACCCCATGGTTAAATCTTATCTCTTGCAGTATCTCTTCCCCGAAGCGTCATTCCGGGACATCCCTAGTTAGTTTAAATGCAGTGTTTTGTTTACTTAGCCGAGTGGGTAGCTTTTTCGACTATCTATCGTGGAAGTAGTAATACTTTTGTCTCATGGCTGGTTCGTTGTTTTTAAGTTAAATTAAGTTTTAATTATTTCGTTTCCTTATGACTTATGTTATAGTCCATGTAAAATCTATTAGCACTTCAAGGTCACACTTTCTCGTTTCCCCAGTCATCGGTTACTATGGTAGCGACCAAGAAGCCTATGCATTCACACTTATTTTCAGCACTTCACTTGAGGATTTGATTCCAATACGTTCAGACGACTTGCTTTATTATTGTAAGTCAAAATTTTCAGTTGTGCATAGATGCGTCAGCTATTTACATAAACAAAAGTTTAACAATATGTATAAAATGGTTATAATAAATCACAAATGTTTTTGTAAAATTACAAAAATTCCTTTTAATTTAGAATTCTTACTAAAACATTAGGAATCTCTACCTTCTATAGAAATTTTCACTTTCTAAAAATGTGTCAACAGACCATAAATTTTTAAATACATAATAAAATTATACAAAATACTGTTATTGCATTAAGACCTCTTTCAATTCTTGTAAAATCAAAATAATTAATACAGAACAATTTTGGAATATAAACTTTACTATGGTCCACATAACTTCATAATATACTTATTAACATACAACTTAAATTTAAGGAATTTCAGAACTACATTATCTTAAATAAATTAATTATTAAGAAATAATTTTGATATTTAAATTAAAAGAATCATACAATATAAAGAAAAATAGTGAGAAATTATAACTAATTACTCATTAAAATTAGCGAAATATTCAATCATCTTAATGATATTATTTCTGTAAATAATGCAACTGTGTGTGGAAAAAAAATTACTTTTTTAGTAGAATTTTTTTAAATCTTACGGATTAGAATATAACATACAATTTTTGAATTGTAATTTTATGAAATGGGATTATATCTTAAATTTATGAACTTAGAAACAGGTCTGAAATTACTCATAAAATTTTGTGTAAAGTATTAAGTATTCTTCAAAGTGTAGTCTAAATAAACATACTTTCATCATGCACGGAGAGCCCACACGATGCATGACACCCCTTAATACATTTGGAAAAAAGAGTAAAGTCATTCCCAACTGTCGTTACCATAGTTACAGTTGGTCATCGGGGAAAAATCAGTGACCTTGAAGTGCCTATTGAGTTTACACCGAGTATAGTAATAATTAAATTGAGTTGTATACTTTTATACCATGGTTGTTTTTTTCTGTTGTTGTCATCTCGAGTCATTTTTATTTTTCCTTGAATATGAGTTAACATATTAGATTCACTATCTCAGAGAAGTAACATATAATTTTGAATTAAAGCATTTTGAAAATGAATTAATTTTTACAGAAGCTCTGTAGTATGTACAAATCTAATTTATTCCCCTGTCGCAAAAGTTGTCCATAACAATCTTAGTCTATGCAGTTTATTTTTATTTTAACTTATTGCTCAAGCTAAAGTTCTTTATCCTTTAAAATAATACTAAAATTTTCACTATCATTACCTAAATAGATGTTTATTCACGGTCACAAAAAATATTTGAATTTTTATGTAAACAGTTATGATTATTTTACTTCAAAAGGAATTAATTCCTAAATTTTTAAAATTTTCACGTGTGACAAGTATTTATGTAATAGTCATTTTCATAATTTTTGTTTCAGGCACATAAAACGATAACATAGTTATTAAATATGATGGTTTTAACGATAGCGTAATAGTTTAACAACATGCTGGATTTAAAACTTGCAAAGGTGCTGCAAACTAGTATGACTATAACCATAAAAATTTTCGAATTCGCTGAAAACTGCTTTGTACTTTATGATTTATGGATACGAAAACGTTTATTAGAATGCTTATTAAATTCAAATTCTCCTATCGCGTGTATACTTAATCCCAACAAAATAAATGGAATTGCTGATGTTATTATCGTGCTCCTTATCTTTTCATTAGAATAATTATGTGTAAAGATTTTCACCTGTTTCTTTTGGGGAAAAAAGTTATAAGATAAATTAGAAAATAAATTGATTGAATTGAATTTGGTTTGGTTTGGTTAATATTGTGCTACATAAGGACTAATTAACCATTACTTACTGCTTTTAACTTATTCCAAAAGAATTCGATTTAGTTTAAATGCATAATTTTTTTGTATTACATGAATATATGTTTGTATATGTGTGCATGTGTGCATATATGTCTGTATATGTCTGTATATTTGTTAATATATGTGTGGATATATATATATATATATATATATATATATATATGTGTGTGTGTGTGCATATGTGTATAAATATGTGTGCGTGTGTGCATATGTGTATAAATATGTGTGTGTATATGTGTATAAATATGTATTGTATATATGTGTATAAATATTTGTGTGAGTACATATGTGTATAAATATGTATGTGTGCATATATGTATGAATATGTATTGTATATATGTGTATAAATATTTATGTGTGTGTATATGTGTATAAATATGTGTGTATATATGTATAAACATGTATGTATGTGTATATGTGTATAAATATGTATGTGAGTTTGTATGTGTATAAATATGTATGTATATGTGTTTATTTGTGTGCCTGTATATGTGTATCTACGTGCTCTAAGATCCATGCCTGTAGCGAGATTCGAATGCTTCAATTGAAGTATCAAAAATCAAAGAGTTTCTAATTCGGCATTCGTTCAAATTAAATTAGATCAAACAACTGTTTAAGTGTGCTTAATTGTTATGTTACAAATTAAACAATTTGATAAATATTATTCATAATTTTTAACATTTACTTACATCACTATTTCTAAAATATTACTAAATATAGAATTTTTGAAAATTCTAAGTAATTACAAGTTTTAAAGATAGAAGAACTAGTCTGAAACTTTCTTTGCACTTAATATTGAAATTTCCGTTTCTTGATCAGTTCTGATTCATTGAGCCGGGGATTCCAAATTAATACTTAACTTCCGAAGAGGGATTCCTTCTACTCCCATAAAAGAGAAGTTCATAGTTCGACAGCTTAAAGTAAGCACTTCTATTTAGGAGCTCCCTTAACAGGAACTGTGATTACTCTGTAAATAACTTGAAAATTAAAATCTCTTGAAATATATTTATACGTAATGTGCAATATTGAATAGTAAACCAGATTTTAATAAGCAGCAAATCAGTTTCAATTTTAATTGGGTCGAAAACCTTTTGATCATTTACTAATGTCAAGTTAAAAGATGGTATGAAAAATTTATATTGATGACTGTAATTAATGAAGCTGCTTAGAATGTTAGGTTGAAAGTTCTTATGTGGGTGACATATGTCAAGAATTGACTTCTTTGAAATTGGAGAACACATCTAATCTAATTTATATTTTTATGATAAATAGAATGAATCAATTCCTGTCTCACTAGCAACATTCCCAGATAACAAATTTAGTTTTTAGCAAACTTGCAGTGTTTCTTTGCAAGCCTGGAAACTTGTAGAAAGTTCAGCATGACAAGTCCGCAAGTTTGAAACAAGACTGCAACAAGTCTAAGAATTTTCTCTTGTTTCAAGGCTGTCATGACAAGGTTGCCACAGATTTGCAGCAAAATAGCATTGCAAAGGAGTGGTCGCTTTATGTTCCATCTAACTTGCAGCAGTGTTTCTTTGCAAGCCTGCAAACTTGCAGCAAGTTCAGCATGACAAATCTGCAAGTTTGAAACAAGACTGCAACAAGTCTAAGAATTTTCTCTTGTTTGAAGGTTGGCATGGCAAATTTGCCACAGATTTACAGCAAAATAGCATTGCAAAGGAGTGGTCGCTTTATGTTCTGTCAAACTTGCAACAGTGTTTCTTTGCAAGCCTGCAAATTTGCAGCAATTTCAGAGTGACAAGTCTGCAAGTTTGAAACAAGAATGCAACAAGTCTAAGAATTTTCGCTTGTTTCAAGGTTGTCGTGACAAAGTTGCCACAGATTTGCAGCAAAATAGCATTGCAAAGGAGTGGTCGCTTTATGTTCCATGAAACTTGCAGCAGTGTTTCTTTGCAAGCCTGCAAACTTGCAGCAAGTTCAGCATGACAAGTCTGCAAGTTTGAAACAGGACTACAACAAGTCTAAGAATTTTCACTTTTTTCAAGGTTGTCACAGATTTGCAGCAAAATAGCATTGCAAAGGAGTGATCGCTTTCTGTTCCGTCTAACTTACTGGAATTTCGCTGCAAGTTTGTCGCATCAAATTTGTTATGACTAGATATTTTCCAGAAAATATCAAACTTGCTGAAAGTATGCATGCTATCTATCTGGGATTACGATAACAGTGTTTGTTATTTTAAAGCTCCAATAAACTGCAACCATAAACTGCTAAACATTTAAAAATCTCGTAATTTTATCAAAACGAAAGCCTGTGAAATATTCTAAAGTACTCTAACTTATATCTTCTCAATTTCCTGGTTAACGAAAGAAAATATATTACATTTGAAACCATTTCGTCTTTTTTTGAAACCAGAAGTTTCATATTGATTCTCATTGACATATTTTCACAAAAATGGGCTCTGAAATATTTTTTATTTGTAAACAAAGACATGATTAAATTTTCATATGATAGTTACGTTCTATGTGTAAATTGTGTAGCATACATAATTTAATAATAAAAAAACCCTGTCGCTTTGGGTAACACTTTTCATTCCACATTAAAAATTCCTGAAGTATAGATTTATTTAAATAACATATAATGATATCATAAAGTATCATTTTAATTATAAAAAATTGGATGCGGGTATAAAAAAATGTTTTTTAAGAAAATAAATCTGAAGTTTCTCTGAGGGAACATTAACATGTCTCATAGTATAAAAATACATGATTTTCTTTTCAATCTAACGTAATACTCTAGTGTTATCCTAAGGAAACATGCCAAAAATTTCTAATACTTATTTTGGGTAATTTCCTTTGATATAATCTTTATAATTGTACCTTCAAGAAATTTTAATTAATGAAATTATTTTTTAAAATTCCATCATTCGATAATTACCTTTACCATTATCTTTATATTTCTACTTAAATGAAATTTTAATGCATCAATAATGCTTATTTAACTTAGATCTCAATATGCTATTTGAAAGGTTAATTATCATTAATAGCATGAACTACTATTCTAAAATATTTACAATACTCTACTTACGGCTATTCTATTTTTACCGCTGCATATTTTTCTTTTCGATGCCGTTACTGAAATAAAACCCAACTTCTTAATTCTCTTCATTTCCGTATAAAAATTATGTATTTCATGCTTACAGAATGAATGGCTTTATTAAATTTCTCCCAATATGCTATTTGAAAGATTAATTATCATCAATAGCATCAACTATTATTCTAAAACTAGCATATAGCCCGTCATATGACGGGAGCAGTAAAATTTTTAATTTTACAGAATTGTAAAGTAAAATTTTTAATTTTCCACAATTGTAAAGGCAGGTAATTTTTTTTTTTTTGAGAATTATCTTGCAAAAAAATGTAATCGATTAAATTTAAATTTATCACATATATACTTAATCTATAATTTAAGCCAAATACAAAAGGAAATTATTTGCGTAATATCTAAGTTCAGTGATACAACGTTTGGAAATAATGCAGAAGATATTTAAATAGTTTAAAATAAATTATTAAATGAGATAGTTAAAGGAATGCTAGAAAAAATTGTTATTTTTACCTATTTATGATGTGATAAATTGATACATTTAATCGCCTGCTCTTAAAATAGGGCTTGATATAATGGCAATACGTGAATTTAATAAAATAAAAATAATAAAATTCATAAAAATTTGAAAAAATAGTAAAAATTTATTTTAAAATAATAAAACTTCAAAGATAAAAATCAACTTTAGGAATAAGAATTCAAAAGAAAAAGCTGAAATTATTAAATTAATTAGACATTTAGAAAAGTTTGGCCGAGAAGTACGACGATTAAATGGGCAGACGCTTTACCTCATGTACCAGCCTACACGTGGTGTAAGAGATTATTAGAGTCTATAAGGGTCAAGTGAAAACTGTCCAGAAATTTTAATATTGCGCCCCGCCCTTACCATCCTATCAAGAATGAATTTAGTATAGAATAAGAGGGAGAATAAGGCTTGATATAATAGCATTAAACGCTCGAAAAGGGGGGAGGGGATGAGGTGGATTTCGAACTTGCTTTGAATCTTGCTAACCCTAAACTCATAAAAATTCCAATATGGATGCCTGTGTCCATTCCAGGTACAACCGGAATATATTCATAAATTTGCGGACAGACAACTTAGGCTATTATTACATAGGGAATATTTACTACAATATTCTACATACCACCATTCCATTTTTACCGCTGCATATTTTTCTTTTCGATGCCATTACCGAAATAAGACCCAAATTCTTAATTCTCCTCAATTTCCTATCAAAATTATGTATTTCATGCTTAGAAAATGGATGGCTTTACTGAATTTCCACACTCCAGCTTGAAATGCGTAATTTAGCGACATATTCCGACTGGACTGGAGGACACATTAAAATTACATCCCTGTGAGACACAAAACATCAAAAGCATACCTTTCTAGTGTTTCCTTTAGTGGTGAATTTCGTAATGCATTTCTCGAGTATGCGCGAATGAGATAAAGCACTGCTCGGTAATTGGACAGAAATGTGTGCTCTAAATGCTTTCATTCGTGCTAAAAATTCGTACTCCAAATGAAACTCCCAAGTGGAGGGTGTGTAAAAGCTCGCTCCTGAATGAAGAAATTTCTGATAGCCTTCGTTCTG
>CM063505.1:40926384-40928884 GCA_032207245.1 Pardosa pseudoannulata
TCCAGTCAAGCATATCGACTCTGTGTTTATATCTAATTAGTACTATGTAGTTACAAAGATCGTATCTAGCTCTGTTTGTTCTGTGTAAATGCGGTTGTGAGGAGAAGAAAATGGTACACTTATAAGAAAGAGAATTAGGTCGTCGCTTTCATGGCTTGTTTGAACATTAGTGGCGAAATTGTAAATAATGGTATTAAGATTGTAAAGATATTTCGTTTGAAGACCTGCTGTCGAATTGACAGCTGGATTGATTAATCTAGAGGGAATTTTTAGACAATTTAATGACTAGAGGAAAGTACTATTAGTTACTTAATGTGTTCTCAGGGTCCTCGGACGTCATCGAATTTTAATACGGTCAGGAAAAATCAAGGGAAATATAGAACATTTATCAAGTGTTAGGAAAATATACAAATATTTTCTGTAAGTTAGATAAAAGCCCAAAATAAAATAAAGAATATAATTTAGAGGATCCTTTACTTGATCCTTTTCTTTTATTTGTATTTCATAAAAATACAAATTCTATTTTATAAAAGTACTATAAAGTACATAATTTCGTATCAGCACATATTTTTTTCTTTTTCTTTCATATCTCATATCAGAGAATGTCAGACAATTTTTGCTGGAAACTGCATACATTTAAGATTTTTACCAATATATATTCAAGAGAAATGATTTGGGTGTTAAAATGGCAACGCTGTTTTTGTAGTAAGTATTTGTGTTACAAACTCAGGCCTTAGAAATAAACTTTTTCTCTTCATCTTGAAAATTTTGTGTCTGCCCGAACGCCGGCTCATTTTTATAAATAATCCCTTGCATGTCAGTCAGAATTTTTGTCCCTAAGTATGATATACTGTATACATCGTTAGGACAAATATTTGGGAGCCCTGCCAAGATAGACTGAAACATTAATCTTTTCTCTATTTGAATCGATATAGCCAATCATCTGTCAAAGTAATTTGTTTTTAAAAAGGAATGATGGGTAAATCTACCGAACACTGCTCAGTCAGACATAGAAAGTTTATTTTTTTTATTAAGTCTATAGATTTCCATAAATCTTCTTTTTGGGTCTTAATAAAATAAAAACCGTATTTTCTTTTGATATATTATGTATGATATAAAGAATAGTTATTGTTTTTTAAGCATTTTCTTGGTGTCGGTATGGCAGAAGTTGAGAGATCATAATAATAATTTTTTCCTTCTCTCTTTTTTTACTGTTGACAGTTTTAAAGATAATTTCTTTTAACTTTGTAACTTTTCTTCTGAATATTTTATTTCAGTTTCAAGAGTTCTTTGTAGTGTAATGAGTATTTTAAGCTTAAAATATAAATTTGGTAATGGATATTTTTTATGTTTATCCTGACTGTAAAATTATTTGATCTGGAGTATCATTTCCATTCAAGCATATCGACTCTGTGTTTATATCTAATTAGTACTATGTAGTTACAAAGATCGTATCTATCTATCTATCTATATGTGTGGGGTGGATAGAGAGAGAGAGAGAGAGAGAGAGAGAGAGAGAGAGAGAGAGAGAGAGAGAGCGAGAGCGAGAGCGAGAGAGAGAGAGAGAGAGAGAGAGAGAGAGAGAGAGAGAGAGAGAGAGAGAGAGAGAAAGAGGTGGTGCACCCAACGGTGAAGACAGAAAGAATTTACTCAAGGGTCAAAAAGCTTACTCAGCGAATTTAAGTGTTAAGATTAGGAAAAATGCAGAGCCATCTGTCGGCGACAGCTGGAAAACGTGTTAAATAGACAGAAAATTTACATCTATTGGACAGAAAGCTTTGGGAAATGTATCGAAAGAGTTTTAAGTCAAGGACGCTCCTTTGATGAAGTCTGGAAAAACGACTTTAAGGAAATATTAAAGTTAAATGATTTTGATATATTACACACACACACACACACACACACACACACACACACACATATATATATATATATATATATATATATATATATATATATATATATATATATATAAATGCAGAAAGATTGTATAGGGAATATAGTATTTTTCGAGATGAAAAGTTATTGTAATCGTCAAATTTTAATTCAAAATAACAGAAATAGTTTTTATTTTTGTGGTATAAATGTTTCCTAGATCTTTAATAAGGTTCTGACTTTTAAAAAAGTATTTAGTTTTGTTATATTCAGTAATATATTTTTGAAGTATATAAATTCTCTATACCAAATGATACAAAATGAAATCCAATTACCTGAAAAATAATCTATGAAATTTGTAAATTAGAAATATTTTGTATCAAATAAAAGCTAATTATATTTTTATTCTGTTAACCATACAAACCATACCATACATTTATGAAGTGCATAATATATGCATACCAAACGATAAAAAGGGTAATACAGTTATTAACAAAATTAATTTGTAAATTTGAAAATCATATTTTAGTTGATCAAATTAAATTATATTATTTATATTTATATATTAATAATATTTTTTATATTGTTTACAATATTATATATTATTTATATTATTATACTATTT
>CM063505.1:40938884-40948884 GCA_032207245.1 Pardosa pseudoannulata
ACACATATAATGGTTTATGCGCTTGCATACCACGTTTAATACACAAATTATATTTTAAGCAGAAAACAATTAGATATCGTAAAAGAGTAGCATCTTAAATTTAGTTTTCTTCAATTCCTACTATTAGTTCACTCTCTCTTTATGTATGTATATATGTATGTCTATATATGTATATGTATATATGTATGTGTATGTATGTGTATATATATATGTGTGTATGTATGTATATATATATATATGTATATATATATATATATGTATATATATGCATATATACATATGTATAATATATGTTTATATATATATGTATATATGTTTATATATATGTATATACGTGTATATATATGTATATATGTTTATGTTTATATATATATATATATACATATGTATGTATATACATATACATATATAATTAAATAATAATCTTTTAAAATTTCAAGTCATACAGACCAGTGGTTCCTTTTTTTAACAACATTCCGAAAGTAAGACTTTAATTATAATCACCCCCTATATATATATATATATATATATATATATATGTAACAACTTATTTTTTCTAGTCACAATAATTATATTGTCCCTATTATGTTTACTAATCAGGATTACTGAGCAAGTATATATATATATATATATATATATATATATATATATATATATATATATATATATATATATATATATATATATATATATATATATATATATATATATATATATATATATATACATATATAGTGACCCTGCAGACGTTATCCTGTTTTAACGCTGTAAATCCAAAATTTGTAAAATACTTCTAAATAAATTATAAATTTGACTGTTTTGATAGAAAAGTAAGGGAAAAAAATTATTTTAAAAATATTTGATGCCAACATGCGTACAGACTTCACAAACGTAATTAGATTAAATTAAAACTCCCACATCGCCTATACAGGTATTCGATTCTGGTACTTTTCGTATTGAAGCAAGTTGCGATGACCACTGCACCAGAGATACGTTGGCAGTGAAGGATTTCAAGAGCTAATATAATAATCTCAATAAGCGTACAATTCTGGATTTTTAATAAAAACTTTTTTCTATCGGATCAAATTGGGAATCTAAACCATTCTCGATTAAACTTAATTATATACACAAAATTCATGAAAATGAGTCCAGCTATCCTATTACAAACACGACAGAAGAATTATATATATATGAAGATGTGTCAAAATGAGAATGAAATGAATAGTCGAAACATAAAAACTAGATTTATTATATATTTTATCCATAAATGTATATCCAGTAAAAAGATCAATAAATCTTAATGGATATTACTGATCATACTTGATCAGTTAAAGCTAAAAATTCTGTGAAGAATGAAAATAATGGCAAATTAATTTTTATTACAACGAAAAGCAGTTTTAAATTAATGCAATAATACAATGATAAGAAATTTTAGGAGATAGTAAAATGGCGCATTTTAATTCATGCAAAGAAACACATATAAATAAAATCTTTTTATGTTTAACATATATGCAATGCAATAAAATTTTTAGTTTATCGTAATTTACCTAAATATAATCTGAAATTTAACACAAAAATCTGAAAAGACGCAATCAAAATACTTTCATTACAGAACTGATACTTACGAATGTAGTTATAGGTATTTTTAAATCCGTATTGCTTAATTTTGAACGGGATTTTATATTTAGTATTAAATCTGTTTGTTGTAATGTACTCACAACACTAACACCAGTGTTCGTTTTCAAAGGAGAAACACAGTAAAAAATGTAATACCTTATATTTGAACAAAAAACATTTACTATGTACATTAATTGTACATTTACCCATATTTTGAGATATTACAGTTATCTTTATATATATATATATATATATATATATATATATATATATATATATATATATATATATATATATATATATATATATATATTACAGTTTTCTTCCTAAATATCTTGTATAGTTACTGAGTTTACTTTGGTGTTATACATGAGAAAAATTCTTTCCCACTAGGAAGACCCATAACCAATCAGACTAAGAATCAAATCAATAATAATATAGTATTCCACATTTAAAAATAGTTGTTTGGGTTACCAGTAACAGTTAAGCTTCTATATCTTTATAGTTTGTCGAGTTATTATGACGTAATCTGGAATTCGTGAGTAAAAGTCCAGCTTCTCTCATTAATGTCCTTAATCTTTCAGATTTCATTTTAGCAGTCGGCCAAGATCTTGCCTTCGTATTACATAACTGACTATAGCGCTCCAAACAAAGACCTATAAATCGGTACTTATTCATATAAATTGAATTATTTATACCTTAAAGGATATAATAAATTAAAATGCATTGATATATAGTACTCCTGTCTTATCTTATAAACTGTGTACTGAACGCAGGAAACCTTAAATTCTGAGGCGGAAGTTAAATACCCGATCTTTCCTTCACAATTAAAATCAATACGCTGTACGTTACATTTCCCCCGAAGCCCAGCCATTCTCCAAAGTTAAAATTAACTACTTCGCATTCGGCTGAAACTTTTAACCGACTCAATCGAATGAGCAAGAGATCTTTAATTGAAGGAAAATTAATATGGATAACTTCGCTAGGGGGACAGATTTAACTGCACATTTTGATATTCATTATCAATCCAAAGAATCTAATATTGGATCTTTCGAAGTACTTTCGACACTGCTACGGTATAACCACTGTTTCTTGTCTTAGGATTATTAAATATTCAAACTATTATTATTTAATTTTTTTTATAAATTATTGTGCAAACATTTCAGCAATTTTTGTACCATTACATTAAAACCATATTTCAAACGAGAAAGTTATAGCGAAATCTATTATTTGCTTCATCTGCCACTTTTATACATTTATCACATAGACAGTCGTAAAATAAGTTTTCAAATACCATGAACGTAAAAATCTTTATTTAGTATTCGATACCTACCAATTCTTAATCAAAATTATATTATGCATATTTTGCATTTAAGTAAAAGTGTAAAAGGACAAAATGGAATTTTTTCCAAATATTAATCGTTATTTATTTTTAAATAACGATTTTAAATAGATTGATATTCTTCTTATATATATATAATATATATATATATATATATATATATATATATATATATATATATATATATATATATACCAATAATTATAAACCTCCTGAACATTATACACCCTATTATTTTTACTTTCCCGGGTTACGGGGCAAGGAGAAATCTATATCAGCTAGCACTAATAAATGAACGATGCAGTCTGGCCATATTGAAGAGAAAGGCACAAGTCCAATTAAAACTTTATTTTAGACCTGCTAAAACTAACATCTTTACAAGTCAACTACAGACAAAAGAAAGATACAAAAATCACTCTGCTCGAACAGAGGTGCACCCAAGAGCGAAGATTGAAAGAATTTTCCGAAGGTAGAAGAAACTTACTCAGCTAATTAAGTGTTAAGATCAGAAAAAACGCGGAGCCATTTGCCGGCGACTGTTGGAAAACGTGTTGATTGGACAGAAAATTTACATCTATAGGATAAAATGCTTTGGGAATTGTATCGAAAGAATTTGAAGTCGAAGACACTTCTTTGATTAAGACTTTTAGAGGCTGGGAAAATAGATGTTAAGGAACTAGAATAGGAGAAAGGAGATTTTTAAGAAAATATTAAAGTTAAATGATTTTATATATATATATATATATATATATATATATATATATATATCATATACATGTTAAATATCATATACATGTTTTAACAGCTCAAAATGCTAATTGCGGTTCAGTTTTTGACTCATCACGACCTCTGAATTCCTTTACAGAATTCACACAAGAAAAAAAAACATATAAAACGTAGGTATACTTGTGAAACTAAAAATTTTGTTTTATAGTAATGATAATATTTTATTTTAATCTGAGAAAAATCTCTCACATAAAGTCGAACTTAAACAGTAAACTGCACGGTAAATAATGTCAATAATAATTTTAAAGGAAAATCATCTATAATGAAAAGATAATTATAGGCTTATTAGTATTTATAAATGTTTTTAAAGAACCTTCAATTAATAACAAGAAAAACATTATTATTGATTATGAAAGTGCTGCAAACAATTCTGAATAAAAAGATGAACATTTATTGAATCGTATAATGTATCTCATTTTGGGGTTATAAGTGAAATTTTTTCCCTTACGGAGATTTATTCATACATCCAAAGTATTTTATTCTTACTTTCGTATAGCTGATTTTTGTGACTTAATTAGTGGAGTACTCTCCCCCCACACAAAAAAAATTGAAAAAAATATATTTTAATTCAGATGTTCTTATTGAAATTTTAAGATATTCTTGAAAATTTTTTATACGTTTGTTCTTGAAGATCCTTTAATTTAACCCTATCGTTCCCACATTGTATAAAAATTTAAAAAGTTTATGTTATTTTACTTAAAACATTAAATTATAATTTAAATGGCATTCTAAATTAGAGAAAAATCATAATTAAAGGTCACGTTAGTAAAATTAGTAAGTAGAACCTCATAATCTTATTGAATTCTTGGAATGATTTCAAGTGCATATACATTTTGAAATAAACTGAGCCTTCCGTTTAGATAATAAGCTTTATTAATACATTTTATCTATTGGATGAATTTTGTGACTTGATAAGTCTAGTACTCTCCCCCCCATACAAAAAAATTGAAAAAATTATTTTAATTTAGATGTCATTTTTGGAAATATAAAAAAAATTTTGAAAAGTTTATATACGTATACGTTTTTTCTCGAAGATTCTGTAATTTAATCATTTCGTTCCCATATTGTATAAAAATGTAAAAGTAATTTTATGTTATTTTACGTAAAACATTAAATTTATAATTTAGATTGCATTCTAAATTAGGTAAAAATTATGGTCTTCAAGATCATATTAGTAAAATTTTAGGTACCTCATAACGTATTGAATGCTTGGGATGATTTCAAATGAACATATATTTTGATACAGAATGAGCCTTCCGTTTAGATAATAAACTTTATTAATACATTTTATCTATCTATTAAACTATAACATTCTTATAAATGTTATTTAAGAATATTGTTATAGTAAAGACGCAAAAATCAACCATAAACAAAACAACTCAAAAAACTTGATCTGTCTAGTTTGCATCTTGTGCTACCCAAAAGTGACTTGCAGAACTGAATCAAAGCTTAATTTAAGAGATTTGTATGAGGTTTACATAAGCCATAGGTTAAAATGGACTTACGATGGTCAGGATTCAGATAGTCTATAGCTGATATAAAGATCACCAATGTTTGATGAATGAATGAATGAATTCACCTTTTTCAGCGAAGATCCTAGGGGGAAGGGGGATTATTCAAGAGCAGGGCATTGCGATCAGATGTCTATACTAATGTTTGATAGTGTAATGTGTAGATTTTAACAAGATGTCATGGTTATAGTGGGTAGAAATTTGTTTCAAGTATTAATTCCCTGTATGATGAATCTTACGGTAGCAAAAAGTTGTTCATAGTGTTTGCAACTCACTTGCAGTATAATGCAGTATTACTATTAATTCTAAACTTGGCTATTCATTCATTAGCTTATATAATGGGTTCAATACGACTGAATATTCTAATTAAATGTTCAGTCGCATTGAACCCATAAAGATAAATAAACTTTGTTTCTTTTATAAGAAAAATTAATTTGTTGCTGTAAGCCAAATCAGATTGTGAAAAATCTATGGCCTCCTGAAACGAAATAATAAACTGTCTTATTAAAATTTCTAATGTAACTAAAATTTTCAGTGTTAATTTCTTCCTATTTTAAATGCCGTGGTTATAATCAGTTTTCGTAAACTCTCTATTCTAACATAATCGTCAGTGTGGAGGGTTATTAAAATGCGCACAGCTGTTGCTCGTTACAATTTGTTGAACAGCTCGCCGGATAGAGTGGCTCAGAAATAGAGCGATCCATTGAAATCACTTGCTTTATCAACGTTTTACAGTGAATGTTATAACATTGTTTATGTTCCGTTTTGATTAATGGCAATTCGTTGATGAAATCCCTTTTCTTTGACTCAAGCATTGTTAATGTCCATACAGCGTGCTTTCGTGCTGTCTAAATTCTTAACGAACCCAATCAGAAGATCTCATATACAACTAAACCGAAATTTAATGACAAGCTTTCTGTTGTAATGAAATACGTATGTTAGCTGAACTCTCTGCTATGAATTATTTTAATACTAGATATAGAGATATGAGAAATGCAGTTTTGTTACTACTATAAATACTTATTAAGTTAGTGAAACTCGTTTTTAGATTTTTTTTAGGTAACAGTCTACGTTAAAAACGTCATTTTTTGCCAAAAATCATAATTTTTTAAATTTCTCTATTGTAAAATTTCAACTTTTATGCTTCTAAATCTGTTTTTGTTTTGTCTCTACGGCATTTTAAAGAAAAGTTACAGCTGTTTAAACATCAATGACAACTGTCAAAACAAAACGGAAGTAGCGACTTCAGAACGGGAAGTTGTGAATTTAAAGTATTTTAAAGAACATGTTTTAGACAAAACTGTTTAAATTTTCATGAAGATTAGTTTAAACATTTTTCTAGTATTTTTAATAATTAGCAATTTGGCAATTAGAAAGTTTTGAAGCAAGAAAGTGTGGTTAATTTTAAACATGTATTTTAATTTTTTAATAGTTAAAGTTGATTTTATAAACTTCAAATGCGTTTTTCTCAGAACATTATTTTTAATAAAATGTTGAAACTTGAAATGTGATTTCTCAAAAAGTTCTTAAAATATTTTGTTGAAAATTATTATGAATGCTTTTGATAGTATTTACTAGTGAATGACCTAAAAGCTTTAAATTCGGATAATTTTTAATGATGTTACACGCATAGTTAGATATAAAGATAATGAAAATTCGTTAAAAATTCATTGTGTATGATTTTAAAGGACCAAATTTTTTACCAAATGTAAATTAAGCAAAGATTTGAGGTGATTCACTAGTCCAGTGTATAAGAAATGTGTTGCATCAAAAAATATTGAAATAATTTAATTTATTAAAAAATTAAATCTTTTAGAAAAACCCGATTTTTTTTTGCTAAATTATCTTCATTTATTAGAAATTTTATAAAAACTTCTTCAGGAATAAATTTTTTAAGTGCAATTCTCTATGATAATATAAAAAACAAATCTAAAAATGTAAAAACATGAACTAGTTTCTACGTTTAAAGAAAAAAGTTCTCCGAACGTTGACGGAGACATAAAATATTAAGGTAAAAAGCGACAAATGCAGTTCTGATAGTTGTAAATACTTATGTTAGTTAAACTCTTTGCTTTAAAATCTTATGTTAAATGTAATGAAAAATACTGTTGTATAGTTGTATAAATATTTACGGTAATTGAACTATCTGCTATAAACTTTTATAAATCTTACATACAGAGAAACGACAAATGAAGTTTTGCTAGTTTTATAAATACTTATATTGAAATCTCTACTTTAAAATCTTGTTAATATTAAATATAGTAAAACTACAAATGCAGTTAGTTGTATAAATATTTATGTTAGTTCCCCTCTCCGCTTTAAAATTTTATTTTTTAAATGTAGAGAAATGACAAACGTAGTTTTATTATTTGTCTAAACACGTATGTTAGTGAAACTCTCTTGTTTGAAATTTTTCAAATTTTAGAGATGTAGAGAAATGATGAGAAAGTTAAATTGTTGTTTGTCTATATCATTATGAACCTCTAATTGATTAATATCATTATTACTAAATCACACAGACTTAAAATCTTTTTATTGAAGCTAAACCTTTATCTATCGTCCAAAAAGTAGTTCTTTTTATAATATCTATAAAATATTTTATTATTATTATCTCATTTTATATAGCTTTTAAATAGATTAAAATTACTGTAATGGCATGTTTAATATATTATACTAAATCACAGAGACTTAAAATCTTTTTATTGAAGCTAAACCTTTATCTATCATGATTTTATAATGTATCGGTATCGTCAAAAATATAGTTTTTTTTATAAGATCTATAAAATATTTTATTATCTCATTTTATATGTTTTAAATAGATTAAAATTACTGTAATGGCATGTTTAATATATTATACTAAATCACAGAGACTTAAAATATTTTTATTGAAGCTAAATCTTTATCTATCCTAATTTTACAATGTATCGGTATCGTCCAAAAATAGTTTTTATTATAATATCTATAAAATATTTTATTATTATTATCTCATTTTATATAGGTTTTAAATAGATTAAAATTACTGTAATGGCATGTTTAATATATTATACTAAATCACAGTGACTAAAATCTTTTTATTGATGCTAAACCTTTATCTATCATGATTTTATAATGTATTAGTATCGTAAAAAATAGGTTTTTTTATATTATCTATAAAATATTTTATTATTATTATCTGATTTTATATAGGTTTTAAATAGATTAAAATTACTGTAATGGCATGTTTAATATATTATACTAATTCGCAGAGACTTAAAATCTTTTTATTGAAGCTAAACCTTTATCTATCATGATTTTATAATATATTGATATCATCCAAAAATAGTTTTTTTATAATATTTATAAAATATTTTATTATTATTACCTCATTTTATATAGCTTTTAAATAGACTAAAATTACTATAATGGCATGTTTAATATATTATACTAAATCGCAGAGACTTAAAATCTTTTTATTGAAGCTAAACCTTTATCTATCATGATTTTATAATGTATTGGTATCGTCCAAAAATAGTTTTTTTTTTTATAAAATCTATAAAATATTTTATTCTTATTAGCTCATTTTATATTGGTTTTAAATAGACTAAAATTACTATAATGGCATGTTTAATATATTATACTAAATCGCAGAGACTTAAAATCTTTTTATTGAAGCTAAACCTTTATCTATCATGATTTTATAATATATTGATATCATCCAAAAATAGTTTTTTTATAATATTTATAAAATATTTTATTCTTATTAGCTCATTTTATATTGGTTTTAAATAGATTAAAATTACTGTAATGGCATGTTTAATATATTATACTAAATTACAGAGGCTTAAAATCTTTTTATTGAAGCTAAACCTTTATCTATCATGATTTTATAATGTATCGGTATCGTCAAAAATATAGTTTTTTATAATATCTATAAAATATTTTATCTCTTTTTATATAGGTTTAAAATAGATTAAAATTACTGTAATGGCATGTTTAATATATTATACTAAATCACAGAGACTTAAAATCTTTTTATTGAAGCTAAACCTTTATCTATCATGATTTTATAATGTATTGGTATCGTCCAAAAATAGTTTTTTATAATATCTATAAAATATTTTATCTAATTTTATATAGGTTTAAAATAGATTAAAATTACTGTAATGGCATGTTTAATATATTATACTCAATCGCAGAGACTTAAAATCTTTTTATTGAAGCTAAACCTTTATCTATCATGATTTATAAAGATTTTACTGCAGTTAGTTTTTATAATATATTTAATAATATTTTTATCTTAATCTTATAAATAATTTATAAAAATTATACTTTGCCGAAACTTAATATAGACATGCATATAATGTCACTCCAGGTCAGAAAGTTTCGAAGTATATTAGGCAAAGGAGACGAAGCCCTTTCAGATATTTATTATGCGTACGATTTTCCTTTATAATTTCTCGAATAATCAAGTGTTCTGAAACTGAAAGTATTTAACCAGTGTAAATATGGCATTGCATACTATTAATATATAACACAAATTTTCTTCTGAAAGTCTTAGAAAATTTTATCTATTTCTTAAAAATTTCACAAATAGTGATCGGATAATATTTTGCAGTTAAATTCGGTAATGTCAGGTAATTTAAAGATTTCTTGAGGGCTTAGGTTATTTAGAAATGATACAAAAGTAAATTCTTTAGGAAGCAATTTGTGTTTCTCTGTTAGGACTCGTGGACTTAAAACTTGAAGTATCGATTTTTCATAATTT
>CM063505.1:40956384-40966384 GCA_032207245.1 Pardosa pseudoannulata
TGTTACTTTGAGCAAATAAGAATATATATAACTAATTTCAAATTATATGCATTGTTTTCGTCCACTCGAGCATAAAATAAACGATGTAAAGAAACACTAATTAAGATATAAAAGGCATTTTATAGGTCTTTTCTTAATTATTCATGCAGTAAATTCTAATTTTACTTTTATAATTATTTATCTAGGTATTTTTTCAAAGATAAAGTGAAATTGAACTACTCTATTTTTAAAGGTATTTTTTTAGAAATTTTAACTTACAACTTTTGAGTTCAGAATTTTTCACTTAAAGGCATATTGTACTATACAAGAACTAGCATATAGCCCGTCATATGACGGTATCGGTAAAAATTTTAATTTTTCAGAATTGTATAGTACCCTATGAGGCAGGTAAAATAATTGGTTTGTTTTTTGGCTGAGAATTATCTTGCAACAAACATTAATCGATGATTAATTTAAATTTATTACATATGTACCTAAACTATTATTTAAGCCAAATATAAAAGAAAATTATTGACGTAATACCTAAATTCAGTGATATGACGTAAGAAAATAATGCAGAGGATATTTAAATAATTTAAAATAAGAAATAAGTAAATGAGATGGTTAAATGAGTAACGTCATAATGGTAGAAAAATATGTTATTTTTACCTATCTATTATGTGATAAATTGATTGACATTTAATCGCCTGCTCTTAAACGTGCATTAATTTAAACGTGCAAACGTGCATTGTGCTTAATTTAAACGTGCATTTTAATTTTTTAAAAGTTAAAGTTGCTTTCATAAATTTCAAACGCGTTTTTCTCGGAACGGTATTTTTAATAAAATGTCGAAACTTAAAATGGTATTTCTCAATAAGTTCTTAAAATATTTTGTTATTAACACTAGATTGCCCGAGATTTCTTGTATACCTATATTGCCCCAAAACAGTCAAAATGACTGCATTGTGAAAAAATAACAAATATGTAAAGAAATTTGCTTAAAATCAATTTTTAATATTATATAATAAAGGAGGGCG
Organism: Pardosa pseudoannulata; assembly: GCA_032207245.1. Taxonomy (NCBI): domain Eukaryota; kingdom Metazoa; phylum Arthropoda; class Arachnida; order Araneae; family Lycosidae; genus Pardosa; species Pardosa pseudoannulata. The sequence continues at coordinate 40,957,401 of CM063505.1, forward strand.
GAAGTAACTACAATTATTCATAAACTCATTTATATGTTATTGAAAAAGTCACCAAATTCTAAGAAATTGTGTCATTATATTTCATTATTGTTTTTCTAATTGAAATTAAAAAACAGTCAAAATGACTGCCTTGGGCAATCTAGTGTTAATTAATTGTTATTATTTATTAAATATTACCGGGTAAAATAGGGCTTGAAATAATGGCATTAAAAGCTCGAAAAGTGAAGAATGGGTGGATTTTGAAAGCATTAAAGATGACAGTATTTTTAGCTGTGATATGAAGCATATTTATATCCACTTATTTTAGAATCGAATCGATAGTTTAGGAGAAGATAAACTTTACTCTCTTTGAATTTTGCTAACAATATATCATTAAGAATCCAATACGGATGCCGTTATCCCTTCCAGGTCCAACCGCTTCATAAATTCAAAGACAGACGGACATTAAACTTAATATTCAAAAAAGTAATTTTAAATGGATCTAGAATAAGATATAATTATACCTTTTAAACATTTATCTCACTGCAATAATTACTTCTTAATATTCATAGAATAGAAATTATCGTAAATGGGAGTTTGTAAATACACACTATTTTGAATAAAAAGCATTATTTTACTAATTACATCTCTTAAATTCCCTCCGGTTTCTTACAACGTTCGTTGGTATTCGAAACTTCCATTGACCGACCGACCTCCGTCACAACAGAAAGAACGCAACAGTTTAAAAAGAAAAAGAAAAATCACTAACAATAACTGAATTACTCCCGTCTCCAAAAAAACAAAGTACAAAGCAACCATTGACGCTTTGTTATAATTATCTTTTGCATTATCAGCTTTCCACACTCCTGCACCGGTTCATTTAACTTCCACCTTTTTTTTTCTTGCCTAGAAGCTCTTTTTAAGCTTTTAAATTCCAAAACACGAGCTTAATAACACAAAACATTCACCTTTATCGATTGCTTTTGTATTCGCGTCGCTAAAATGAGTTAATTACTTTAAATTTCCCGCATCATACATCTTTCTGTCCTCCCATGAACTGCAAATATAGATTACGACGATGGGAGTTTCATTTATTTATTTTTTTAAAATAGAGAAAAACTGATAATTTAACAGAGCATAAATTTTCTTTAATATCGTTCTGGTCAAACACATGTTAATGAATATTTTACTTTCTTTATCCTCTTTTCGTTTATATTGATTATATGCAAATGCATGTATTTTTCCTTGTTTAGACTTCGTAATTTTGTTTAAAAAAATGTCGGGGTGTGTTTTTACTCTTTGAGGTATGAACAAAGTTGTGAATGGGAGAATTATTAATTTAAAAGATATTAATTTTCCTTATATGTAGAGCTACAGTAGGGATAATGTTTGTGACATATCTGCTTATTTGCCACAAATCAGAAAACATCAGAAAACAAACAAAATCCCCTAAAATCTGATAGGATTATTTTCTGCCCTTAAGAATAATTTTTTTATTAAGTTTTATAAAAATGATACAAAATTCCCTTCGGAATAAACAAACTGGATTATATAGAATTTTGATTCAAAATTAAATTCTAAACATAGTAAGAAATTATTTCGACCCAAACTAATAGGTATATAATTTAGTTTTATAATTTCCTATATCTAGTACAGAGAAGGAGCTAATCAATAATTCAAGCTAAATCAGCTAAAATCCAATAGGATTATTTTCTGTAAGACTAATTTTTTTTATTTAATATTTTATAAAAATGATACAAAATTACCTTCGGAATAAACAAACTGGATTATATAGAATTTTGTTTCAAAATTAAATTTTAAACTTAGTAAAAAATTATTTCGACTCAAACTAATAGGCATATAATTTAGTTTTATTTTTTCCTATATCTGTTATAGAGGAGGAGATAATACGATTTATGTAAAAAAAAAACACAAGAGAAATGTTAATCAAAATGAGTGTTTTACAAATTTCGTTTCAGATTATTTTAATATAAAGGCTGTAGTAATCCTCCTGGTGTAAAGCGTACACCAGGTCTACTAGACCTTGCCGTAATATGCGACTGATCCTTCACTAAGGGTATTATGCAGTTTCAATTGAGCAAGGAACCACGAGAGCTGAAGAGTAACTAAATCATAAAAGGATCTCACCTTTCTTTGTTAATTACCACCGCTAGGATGAATAACAACTCTGCTCTAGTAGGTAATCGTAATTTAAAAGCAGGGACGAAGCAGAAGACCCCCCAGTATGTATTCAAACATTCTTAACTAGACAGAATATAGAAGAAAAATATCTGGGAATTTCAAGGGCAAATCAATTCCCAGATATTTTCCTTCTATATTCCGTGTAGTTAAGAATGTTTGAATTAATGTCATTCTAAATATAGAGAACTAAAAGATAATAAACATGTGTCTTTAAAAAAGGAATTTCATTACATAGAATTAGATTACAAAAAAAATTATGGTACATTTATTAATCGACAAGAAACCAAAATTGGAGACTAAATTTGGTAGCTAAGTATGGCATTATATCACCAAATTTAGAGACTTGGTGACATTATTTGCCCTTATTTCCGGTCCTTGACGGTTATGCATTTATGTGACACGATTTACCTAATGCAAGTGAGCCAAATAAGGACATAGTCATTAACCCCTTCCGGTAAAATGACGAGTCTAGCTCGTCATTAGTTTTTCATTCCATACCGCACGATGACGAGCTACACTCGTTATGGGATTACAGTTACTGTTAAATATGATAATTAATTTAGTTTAAAATTTCTAGTGTACTGAATTTGGCAACACTTTTATCACTTGTGAAAATCACAAGTCACTATTGCATATTGTTTACTTAGAATTTCTTGGTACAAGTCATTGCCAAATTAATGAGTCAGAATAAAAAAAAAAACCTACTAAGAAATGCCGTGTGTGTTACAAGAATCAAATTAAAAGTGAGACTACTTGGAGGTGTAAACAATTAAGAATTCCTTTGCACTTTGTTTTGAAAAGTACCACTAGCTTGAAGACTATTATCTGTATACCTTATTAATGTTTTGCTTTGATATTTTCTTAATTTTACTGTTTCTGATATTATTTAACACTATGTAAAAAGTGGATTTTAATTAAGAATATGTAAGAATTGTAAAATGAAACAAGTTTTTTAAATAAAAATTAAATGGTTATTTCATGCACAGATTTTCATTATTAAATCATACCGGAAGGGGTTAATATATAATACAGCCTGAACTTTTATTCTTTTTGTTTTCTTTAAAATTGTGAGTTTTAGTACTGAACACTCAACAAAAAAAGCGGTGCCAATTTATAACGCAATGTAAATTTATATGTAATTACCAATTGGTATTATTTATACTTGAAAATACTTTAAAACTTTTTTATTCCTGAGAAAATTCAATAGCTTTTATTTTATTTTATTTTTCGAAAAATGTCTTTCAAGCGATAAGGGAGTTTGAAGGCATCTGATTGCGAAACTAAGGAGAAATGGCTGAAATTTGATATTCAGCATGTTTTACGAATCGTCAGTTCTTTCTCAGTTTCGCCGGCTAATCATCGGAAAAATTTTTAGCCTTGAAGTTTGAAATCTAGAAAAATGTTAAAAGATATAGATTAGACACGTTTTTAGAAGAATTATCGCATGCCTTTTTTTTAATTCTTAAAAGGTAAGATTTAGAATTTCAGTTCTTGTAAAAAATTACCAATAGATTGATCTTTAATTTTTTTAAGTGCTTGCCAGTATGATTTAATTTATCTATAAAAAATAATATAAGAAATAAAATAGCTTTTTCTATAAATTCAAATATTCCTAATGAAATTCAGTCGTTCTATAGTATTATTTATTTATGCACTTCCTTCAATTTTTTTCTAATATTTATATTTTATTAATATTGGTGAGTCTATATGTGAGATATAAATTTCTTATTTATAGACACATTTAATTCACTGAAGTTATATGGCGTGTGCTTAGTATTTATGATGTAAATTCGGCAGTTAAGACGTAAATGATTTATATTGTAATAACATCTCTTTTTTATATCTGATTTAAATCAAATTTGAGTTCTCAGAAATACAAGATTGTGAAGGCTATGTTCCAAATACGTTGCAGAGGTGAATACAGAAATAAACCCCTTTTATTTCGTTTGATTTATATGTCTTCTAATAACAATTTTTTAAATATCAATTATAACGACATGAGGCATTATGACATTTAAATCAGGCTATTTTCAGAGAATTTATAAATTTCATATATATATATATATATTCTAGATACATATGTAATATTAAAATACCTCATTTGCGTATTTTAATATTAATTTAATATTTAACTTTTGTTCATAAATTACGTTCAGGGTTTGCGCGGTAATTATGAATTTTCCCTCGAGACACGCTATAGACTTAATCCAGCCTATGTCTGTACTACTTTAGCCAATAGTTAGCGCGTTATCTTTAAACATTTTGTATCACGTGATCAATTGTGCTTAGGGATTATTCGTAGTCTTTTTACCTTAGGAATCCCTACTTGAAAAGTGTATGTGCGGGATCACATCTCCTGTGTGCACGAAGTTGTAAAAGTGTTTGCCTGTTGTATGGAATTCATGTTTCTTACCAGAAATAAACTGTGTTGTGATTTGGAATGAGTCTCGCCCATATTTTATATATATATATATATATATATATATATATATATATATATATATATATATATATATATATATATATATATATATATATATATATATATATATATATATATATATAGAAGACATACTCGCATTTGTAAGGCCGATATTCCTGCTTCCTCGAACCATCCAATGCTTTAGTGAGAGAGACTCTTTGAATATTACTCAATAAGAAAGTGCCGAACATTTTTTTCTGGTAATCTAGAAAACTATCTTTAGCATAAAAATTTTTCAAACTAATGTTTAAGTTTTATTTTTATTTAATAAGGGAGAAATAGAGTTAAGGACTTTTGTAAGGTTCTTTTTTTCCTACTTTAAAGTAGGGCTAGACAATATCAGAAATTTAATATCGCGATATATCCCCAAATTGATATTGATATCATTGATATATCGTGATAATATACTTTAAAATTTTAGTCTATATTAGTATATTTGAATAGCCTTAGCTGTCTTTCGAGCAAAAAAAAATTTTTTTCTTGGTAATTAAAATTTTTAGAATTACAATTTGATTCTAAAAATTAGGATTTCTGAAAAGTTATTGGAATTATTGGGATAAGACTGAACTGGACTGAAACGCGGTAATCTTGAAGTGCTAATTTTCTGGCTTGTGTTTCTATAAAATACGCGGATAAGTACGTAAAACGAACGTAATAGCTTAAAAAAATATTACTTTATAGTGAAATATGTGGAATATCCAGAATGAGCGATCCAGGTTTAGCGATCCACGATATCGTGGGTGAAGGTAAAACAGTATTGCTGACGGGTAATATATCGGTAGAACAGTATTTTAATAGTGTAATCGCGATACTTAAAGTATATCAATATTTGACAATTCCTAGATAAATTTTAGAGCAAAACTTTTTCTTCAAATTGTTCTATTTAGATAGATGTTACGCAAAAGAGAAATATTATAATTCTCATTGCTTTTCCAGCTCCCTTATTCCTAAAGCAGTTTTGCTCTATTCTTTTTTTTTTAACTTTTAAGAACTGCATTTTGAAATTTGTCTTACATAAACATTAACGTCGAATTCTTATTTTATTTTGCGAAACAATACATCTGTTTTTCTTTTATTGATACAATCTATTCAAATCCACTAAGAAAAGGGTGAACATATAATTTTTCTAAATAAATAGAAACCTTCTTGCAACCGAAATAGAGTAAGACACTAAAATAAATTACATGCCTATACTGATCATTCTTTATCTACAGATGATGTGTCTCAATACATTACTTGAAAGTAAAAGAATCAAATAAATTTTCAACTCTATTTTGTCGCAAAAATCTGCCAGCCAAGATATTCCGATGTATGGTGGAATAGTTTTAGACAGCTTAAAATTATGTGTAAGTTAAAGGGGATTGTTATTTTTCCTTTTACATAGTTCTATTGTTTCAACAAAAAAAATGAATGAATGTTTGTAGAGTTGTATGGAATATAAATAAGAATCAAATAACTGGTATTGTCTCTTTGAAGATGGGTGTATCATGTATGAAAGGCGATACAAATAGCTTCAGAGAACATTTTAGTATGCATGATATTTTATATAGAACATTTAAGTAATATTTATTATCACCAATAGATATCTTATTTGGCGGAATTTGTTAGTAGAAAATTAACTCAGAAACATTTAAAAACGTGTTCCATATATGATACGCCGGTCTTCAAAATATGCGGTATACTTATCAACAAAGCAGGTAGTGTATAGTATCATTCTAACGGCTTATCTACGTCAGAATATATTTCCTTTATTAAGGTTATAAGCTTTGGAGTGCTACAGTCTACTCTTTTGCAACACGAGGGCTAATGACACCAGGACCTACAGCTTAAAGCAGATTCCGAATGGCAACGAACATCCATGCCACAGTGGGATTCGAACCCACGAACTGCGGTACCGAAGGCCAGAACCCTAACCAATCGGCCATCGTTCGGCTCCTTTATTAAGAAGCAATCTATAATAGTTTCAACCGGTTCTGAAATGGCACTTAACCCTCAAAGTTTTGGCCGTATGCCGATCGGGTAGATTAATCTACCCGAGCGGGGTAATATATAATTATATTACTTTCCGCCAAGTTTTATAAGTAAATCAAATTGATCGGTTTGAATTTCTTGCGTTTTTCAGTTTACAGTTCTTGTCAAATGTCTGTGATAGTCCATTAAAGTTCTGATTGTTAGAAAAGCGTGCACCAGTGTTTATGTCAGGCTTTAGTTATTTTAGGAGAAAAGAATATAAACTGTAAAATGTCATTTGTTGATATTTGAGAATAATTTAAAATAGGTAAGAGCCCTAAATAATTAGAGTTAAAGAACAAAACTGCAACATTTGCACCTAAAAGCAATGTTTCTTTTTGAACGAAAGTTTTTTTTTGGCAGTATTGTTCGAAAAGGGTTGTTAAAACTCTGATTATTATTTTGATTCATGCCATTTAAACGTTTTTTTTAACAAATGTTCATCACAAAGTGTTCAATATGATTTTATGATTTTTCTTACACAGCATAGAAGAACTGGGGACTTATCTATTAGATGATTGCCTTTGTGTAATACTTGATTTTGTCGATTTCAGATAACTTACAACGAAAATAAACTTCAGAATAAGTTAAATATCAAAAATCAATTTAAAAAATAATAAGAAATAACTAATAAATAACCAGGAGTCAAATATAACGATATTGCAAAGAGAATGTAAAAAAAAAAGTTAAACAATAATAATGTTGCCTTTCTGTTTCCTAAACTTAGTTAAGAAATAGCTGCCAGATATAAGAAAGGAAGAAAAATATGCAAGTAAAATAAATTTGAATCTGTATTTTATAAAAAATTGACCATTTGTATTGTTTAAGGGTAAAAAAAATAGCTGTTCAAACAAATGGTTTACATTTTTACTGCTATTTAAATGCCCAATTCCGGATAAAAATTCCACTTCCGGTTTCTATTTATTCTATAACTTTGCTTTTTTTAACAAATGTTCATCACAATGTGTTGAATATGTTAGTTTTATGATTTTTTTTTACAAAATAGGGAAGAACTAGGGACTTAGGGACTAAGGATATGTTAAATGCTTACCTTTATGTAATGCTTGATTTTGGCAATTTCAGATAACTGATAATGAAAATAAACTTCAGAATAAGGTAAATTTAAAAAATAAATTTAAAAAATAATAAGAAATAACTACAAATAACCAAAAATCAAATATAACGATGTAAGCAAAACTGAAACGATAATAACGTTGCCATTCTGTTTCCTAAACTTAGTAAAGGAATAGCTGCCAAATATTAATAGCAAAAAGAAATATGCAAGTATAATAAATTTTAATCCGTATTTTATAAAAAAAATGACCATTTGTATTGTCTAAGAGAAAACAAAATAGCTGTTCAAACAAATTGTTAACATTTTTACTGCTATTTAAATGCCTATTTCCGAGATAAAAATTTCACTTCTGGTTTTTATTTATACTATAAATTTTCTTCTAAATAGTATAGAAACAAAAATAAAGAATTCATGGCTACATAAATGTATGATCTATAAATTGAGCGAATAAAAAAACATTTCGAAAATTTCCATTCAAAAGTAAATGAGGATTTTTAGGTAGTCACATACCTGAAAATATCAAAATAAAACGTAAAGTATATTTTCTCTCCTGTTACTATTTTCTTATTATAACACATGCTTATGATAATGTTTTCACTTTCAAAAACTTAAACTTAAGAATAGAAATTAACGTCAATAGAATCTGATTGGACTTGAATTGACGTCAACGGCAACGAGAAATGTTACTTGAATTTGCGAGAATGCACGTGAGCGGTTGGGATTGTGTTGATATTCTATAGTTCAACTGAATAACTTTTCTTTTCTCATACAAAAGATTTTACGATATTATGATCTATAAAAACACACAAAACAAATGTGAATAATTTAAGAGTTTAAACTGACAGTTTATTTTTTTTAAATCACATTGTAAAATTCCTCTCTATATCCTTTCCACTAAAAATGATGTGTACTTATAAAGAAATATATAAATCAGAATGCATTCGATATAAAGCTGTCAGTTTAAAGCCTAACATGTTCTTCAATAAATCATGAAATTGCATATCTAATAAAACATTTTTTCACTTGGGTTGAAATAAAAGATTCTAATATATTTTATAAATCACATAAATGCATTAAACGGAAACTATAATTAAAAAAAATCTTGTAAATCTTTATTTCATTTATTATTTATATCGAAGAATCAGTATTTCATTAAAAGATGCACCTACTGAAAATTTAATCATCTCTCATGTTTCTATTTTCACAACTGTTTTTAATGTTTATTGAAAGAGAAAC
>CM063505.1:40968884-40971384 GCA_032207245.1 Pardosa pseudoannulata
ATTGTATTATTACATTTCCGCGCGAAACCATTTAATTTTTTATACGTAATTAATTAAGCGAAAAATTCAATTTGTGATCGAAGTAATTAGCAATCCGTAACTTTGGAGAATTTCGGTAACTTTTTCGATGAGATAGATGAATGAAGAATGCTTACGCCAATTTTTCTCTTACCTTATTTATCGATGTTGAAGATATTTCTTCTTGAGTTTTGATTAAATGTATAAATTCTCAATCCATTGTTAATATTCCTTACTCGTGATTCTTTCTAATGAAGAGGCAATTAATTATAGAACTTGTTTCTCCCTCTGATTAAAATATTTCCTTATTTATATTAATTATTATTTATTCGATTCGAGTGGAATTCTTTATTATTAATTTACGTTTCAATAACATTCCTAAGCTATTCTTCTACTTCAGCAAATCTTTTGTTTTTTGCCTTGAAAGATAACGATTATTCTTTTTGTGATATTTTTCGCCATTTTGTACAAATTCCGTGACTGTTTTCTATTTATCGCGCAGCTTGATATCTGTTTCCTTTATTTACATTTCCCGTTATCGGTGTTGAAAAAAAAAGCTAAAAAGTTAGAATTCTCTGTGGTGAAATGTTTTCCAAAGAAGATTAATATAGCTATTTATTGTTTAGCTGCGTATCAATTATGCAAATTGTATTTCATCGATTCTCCCGTAGTTCCGAGCTGTGCTTGTTTATATTTTTATGGCTTACTTGCGCGGGATATCAGCTTCATCGAATGAAATCGAAAAAATGTTTTCCCTCTCAACTTGGCACATGCGTCTATCAGATGTTGTAAAGGAGAGAAAAATCACCCGAGCGTGCGTTTGATCAGAGGGAGTAGGATGTTAGAGCGTTTTAAGAAAATCTATTTATTAATTTTGTATCGAGACGCCTTTGCTTTATTTTCAATTATTATAATTTGTATAAGTACTATCGATTTGGTTTAAAAAAAGCTCATCTTCTATATAATAATAGCCTAAATTATTTGTCCGTCTGTCCTCGAATTTATGAAGCGGTTGGACCTGGATAGAGGCATACCATATTGGATTCTTGTTGACTTAGGGTTAGCAGAATTCAAAGCGAGTAAAGTCTATCTTCTCCTAATGCCGAACGATGGCCGAATTTTAGAGCGCTACTGTTCGGAACCGGAGTTTACGGGTTCGAATCCTGCTGCGGACATGGATGTTTGTAGCCATACGGAATCGGCTTTAAACTGTAAGTCCCGGTCTCATTAGCCCTCGTGTGCAAAACCGTAGACCGTAGCGCTCCAAACAAAACCAAACCTATCTTCTCCTAAACTATCGATTCTATTCTAAAATAACTTGGCATAAATATGTTTCATATTAGAGTGAAAACTATTGTTGTCTTTAAAACATCCTAAATCCACCCCTTCCCCCCATTTCGAGAGTTTTCTGCCATTCTTTCAAGCCCTATTTTCACCGGTTAAGAGCAGGCGATTAAACATCAATTTACCACATAATAAATAGGTAAAAATAACATTTTTTCTAGTATTATGACATCATTTCTTTAATCATCTCATTTAATAATTTCTTACTTTAAATTATTTAAATATCGTCTGCATTATTTCATACGTTTTATCACTGAATTTAGATATTACGTAAATAATTTATATGTAAAACATATATATTAAAAATATATATGTATCTTAAATACATACAAATTTAGGTTCAAAGTTATTATTGCAATATGTTTTAAAATGATAAGTTTGTCTTTAATTTAATTGTATTTTTAGTTATCCTGCTTGATATCATTTTTGTTAACAATAGTGTGTCTCTTATTTAAAAATTTCTGACAAAAGTATTTTTATGTTAAGTATGAGATATGTTATTAAAGATAATTTGTTCTAACTATGTTAAGAAATTTATGTTTGTAAAACTAGTAATTTTCAAGCTAAGTCGAAAATGATAATTTTTTTACATTTTTTCGACTTTTAAAAGTTTTATGACCTTTTAGTTTTTCACTATCATGCGAGAAATCCACTTTTTATTCAACGAGAAATGTATTTCCTCGTTTTATTCAACGAGTAAAGTATTCCTAACTGAATCATGGGAACAACAGGTACATGTTGACGTGTTTTAAGATTTTAAGATTTTATTTGTTTCACCTGAATAATTGCATTTATAAATATATTAATTAACTAGCAATTTCCTTCCCAGCCTTCGATCTGGCTAGAAATAGTTTCCAATTTTATAACGAACTAATCAAAATATTACGCAAACTTTTTATCAGATTGTTAAGGTGCATGATAGTTTATCAATAACAGATAATCGCAATTATAAATGTGTGCATGCACAATACAGTAGAACCTCGATTAACCGAGGTTTCTGTTAACCGAGTCAGTAACGAAGTCTAATTTCTTTTTTTCTCCATTCCAAAATAAGCTTTGAAAAAATTATACACATTTTAGTTCGGTGTCCATGTTACAGGCACTTCTTCCCCACAACGTGATTTCCTAGGAATGTCAA
>CM063505.1:40976384-40981384 GCA_032207245.1 Pardosa pseudoannulata
ATACAATAAAATGCAAATTTATACATTTCTTTAAAGTGCTCAAATCTGAAATTCGTATTCGATCCAAGTCTCTTCTATAGGAATTTTGCTGAGTTAAAATATTATAACAACTACTTCTTTCTGAATAAATGCGGAAGAAAAATAAGTCAGTCAAATGACTCCATTATTTTAATGAAATATTTATTGTATTTAAATCAATGAACAAGAGAGTTGAGAAATAATGAGCGAATCTAACTTCTCAATTAGAGAATGAATATTTTCTCTTTTTTTCCCCATCTTTCCGGTTCTGGTTTAAAAAATTGTATCCATTTACCGGTTAAAAGATTTTTTTTCAAATATTTTTTATCCATTGCTGTAACGAGCAAAATATCTTGGAGTAAAACGAAGAGGGTAGAGCGTCGAGTGGGAGAACGACGATTCCAGATGATTATGCTCGATTCGCCTGAGGATCTTATATTCGTAGGGTGGGGGTATCAGGCAGGGAATGAAATCAATTTGTCGAAGAGAAAGAAAGTTCTGCCCGAGAAAAGTTTTGATTAGCTTAACACTTTAAAAAGAATAGTTTTTGCTCCCTTTTGATCTCGACTTTTTATTACTGCATTATTTCCGCCATTTTTTTTTCAAAAAAAAAAAGTTATTGTTAGTATAGGCTACCAGGTAAAAGTAATTGCTGTACTGAAGAAATACCTTTTCTGTGATCATTTCTAAATATAGCCAGGAAGTTGCCTTTTTTTTTCTCGGGATGGGGGTACAGCAATTTTGTTTTGGGGTTTATTTTGTTGGGTATTTTGCAGCAAATCTTTTAGCATTGTTACAAATTGTGTACTTGGTATGTCATAGCAGCACGAAAAAGTTCTTTTGGGATATGTTTTGGCGTTTATATACAATAGTTGGCGGAAAAGCTAACAATCTCGGCGAGTTATTCATCATTTGGTGACCAATGTCGGATGATTTGTATAAAAAGTTCATGCATCAAAGAAACCTTGAAATATTCATAGAATTAAAATTTATGAGACTGTACTGTACCTACCTGAGAAGTTATATAAAAAATGGTTTTCGTGCATCTCTTGATAGTCTCTCTGGGAACTTCCGAATAATTTGTTGAAAAAAATGCATCAAAGGAACTTTAAAATGTTCATAGAATCAACATTTAAGAGACTGTACTGTACCTACCTGAGAAGTTATATAAAAAATGGTTTTCGTGCATCTCTTGATAGTCTCTCTGGGAACTTCCGAATAATTTGTTGAAAAAAATGCATCAAAGGAATTTTAAAATGTTCATAGAGACTGTACTGTACCTACCTGAGAAGTTATATAAAAAATGGTTTTCGTGCATCTCTTGATATTCTCTCTGGGAACTTCCGAATAATTTGTTAAACAAATGCATCAAAGGAACTTTAAAATGTTCATAAAATCAACATTTATGAGACTGTACTGTACCTACCTGAGAAGTTATATAAAAAATGGTTTTCGTGCATCTGTTGATAGTCTCTCTGGGAACTTCCGAATAATTTGTTGAAAAAAATGCATCAAAGGAACTTTAAAATGTTCATAGAATCAACTTTTATGAGACTGTACTGTACTTACCTGAGAAGTTATATAAAAAAATGGTTTTCGTACATCTCTTGATAGTCTCTCTGGGAACTTCCGAATAATTTGTTGAAAAAAATGCATAAAAAAAAACTTTAAAATGTTCATAAAATCAACATTTATGAGACTGTACTGTACCTACCTGAGAAGTTATATAAAAAATGGTTTTCGTGCATCTGTTGATAGTCTCTCTGGGAACTTCCGAATAATTTGTTGAAAAAAAATTGTGCCAAAGAAACTTTGCGAAATTTATAGGAAAATATTTCTTAAGATGCACTATTATCTCTTTCTGACAATCTATATTAAAGAGTTTAGTGCTTTGATAGGGTCTGTACAGATTTTCATTCAAGATAGAGTAAGGTACTATCTTGATTTATAACGTGACGTTATCATATAATGTATAAAGTTAACGTTTTCCGTTTTTAACTCCGTCTTTCCGGTTATAGTTAAAAAGTGTGAATCATTAACCGATTTTTTTAAAAGTTTTATCCATTGCAGTAACAAAAGAAATATATTGGAGTAAAATAAAGAGAGTAGGGTGTTTATAGAGGGATAGGTGCGACGATTATAAATGATTATGCCTGATTCATCAAAGGGTGATATATTTAAGACGGGGTATCACGCAGGAAATGAAATTAATTTGTCTATGAAAAAGAAAGTTATCTGCTTTCTCGAGAAAAGTGTTGATTATCTTAACACTTTAAAATGAATATTTATATTCTTTTATGATCTTTTTATGACATTATTGCTCACATTTTTAAAGGTGTAGTTGATTGGTACATGATGCAGTTAAAAGTAATTACTGTATTAGAGCAATACTATTTTCTGAATTTTTCTAAATATAGCTGGATTTATAGCTAAATACAGCTATTTTTTGACCGCAAAAGCAATGATTTATGAACTTATTTATATTGATGCAAACGTTTCAGTATTTTGTATTATACAACATTTGGATTGACTGAAGATTTTCATAAAATATGGTGTCATTATCTGTTTGAATGAATCATATCTTTTAGTATCAATACGAAAAATAAATCATAATGCGTCTCGGGGTTTTGAAACGTTTAAAAAATCTCTAATATTTAAAAATTTAGTCCTTCCTTCAAAGACGGAAGAGTGTTCTTTCTGTTCTTTGCTCTTATTGTCCTATATTAAATCTGCCGAACGATGGCCGACTGGTTAGGGTTCTGACCTTTGGTACCGGAGTTCGTGGGTTCGAATCCCACTGTAGCATGGATGTTCGTAACCGTTCGGAATCGGCGTTAAGATGTAGGTCCCGGTCTCATTAGCCCTCGTGTTGCAAAAAGTAGACCGTAGCACTTCAGACCAAACCAACCTATATCAAATCTGTGCTAATGCTTTGTGGCCATATCGGATTTATGTCCTTTAATCAAACTTCAGTCTCAAACATAGTTCGCTACAGCAATAATCCTTAATAATATACACTTTATGTCCATATTACAGGTATATCTCAATGTGAATCTGTATATCTTAGGTAACATCTATGTATAAACATTTGCGCTAAAACATATATTTAATTTTAAAACCACTGTATTTATTCATGGAATATCATTGCTTCATGTCTCTAAATTGCAGAGTAAATAAAGAGGAATACTTGTGTCAAAAGTCTGTGACATCTTTTCTAGCCATTATGAAAACGCCGTTCTTGTAAAGTGTTTGTCAAACTATTTTTATTTTAAAGTTAAATGTACTTTAGTTCCGTTTGTCTGTTGTGAATAAAAAATTAATTTTGCTGTTAATGTTTTTACTATATTCTAAGTGGAAAATAAAAGAAAGCCAAACATTATTTTCGATACACTAATCTGAGTTTGCCTTCACCTCATATCCTCGGGGTATACAAAGAGTAAACATAAGAGTTCAATTAATTTTCGTCCCTTAATTGAACGTGTTTAAAAACTTACCATCACTTTTCATCGGCTTAAACTGAATTAATAATTTTCAATTAAAACTTAACTGAGGCATGCAGGAATGCAAGATACTAATTAGAAAGGTTATGTTCCGACAACATGCAAATGTTTTTTAAAAAAAACTGTGAAGTCGTGACAAACAGTGTTATTTTTTTACTTTCTTGTGTAAATAACCTCTTGATTGCTGGTCATTAGATTTGTTTCGAATTTGGACTTTTAACTCCCAAGCGTCATTTACTGACAAAAGCATAATACATTTATCTCTTTGTAAATGGATTTGTTTTTGTATTTGTGTTATTTATCTGTTAGACATCGTTTACATTTAATAAAACCTTACATTAGAAAACAATATGACATTTGTCTAAACCCATCGGATAGATGATTAATAACTTGCTATTACCTAATTACATTTAGTAGAATATTAAAAGTTAGAGAATGTAAGAATAAGAATTACCTATTGTAAATCCCATTATGATGTACTAACTAATAGTATGACAGCTTCTTTTTCTAAGAGAAAAAACCTTGTTTGTTAGTCTTTGTGTTTGCTTCAATTTGCATTCACTCTGTTGTACCCCCATGTGTCACTTACTGACAAATGCAAAATGCATATTCTCTCTTTGTAGACATTTTTTTTATTCGTATAATTTTCCCGGAAGATTTTAGTTTCATGTAATAAAATCCTTTATTAAAAATACTATTTGGTTATACATCTATATTCAAAATGATATTAACCCCTTAAATTGCACGCTCGATTTAACTCGAACGCGCTAAACTGGCCAAACTGTGGTTGGTCACTGGAGATAATTCGAGAGCGCTAAACTGGCCAAACTGTGCACACTCGAGATAATTCGAGCGGTGTTGTACTTTATGTTGCTATAACTTTTCACACTCGAATGCAATCGAGAATTGAAAATAACAATATGAAAGCAAAAACAAACAATCATTTTATTAATATTTATCATTTACATGGGATTGTAAGCTATAACAGTTACTTATTCAAGTATAAAATATAAATATTTTTTTCTACTTATCACTTACGACGTTTTTCTTCCTTGTGAGCTGCTTTTCGACAGCTTATTCATATTCATATTAAGATTCTGATTTGCTCATTTTTTATATATATTTTACTAAATTACAATGTAAAATAAAATATAATTGTTAACTATTTTATTACTAAGCTCTAAATGTAAAGACATCCTTGACTCGAGGCGTCACTTAATATACTTGATTCTTGAGATATGAAACATAAGGGTTTCATATTTGATACCTACGCATCAAGGGATGACACATCATACTGTCAATTAGTAGATTACCTACCAGTTGAACAATATACTCTTTCGAAAATAGTAATGATATTTTAAAAATTAGAAATCATACCAATTGTATAAATATCCAATATACTCAAATTTTGATTATTTTTGTATTTTTCTTGACAACGTTCTAAGTTGTGTTTTTTACATTAAAAATTTTTTATTTTTTTGC
>CM063505.1:40986384-40993884 GCA_032207245.1 Pardosa pseudoannulata
TCTGTTTCTAAGTGAAGCGTATACCAAGTAAAAATTTGGAAAGTGTTTTAATTTTACCGGAGAACATTCCTAAATTTAACTTTTTATATAGTTGTTTCAGTGAAAAAAACTCTTCTCAATAGCCCAGAGATCTGTTAAATGAATAGAAAATAACTGTTTCATCAAGTTGTTAAAATTATCATTGCCTCCTTTAGAACTGAAAATATTGCCACTGATATGTAAGTAAACATATTATTTTTAATAAAGATATATAACGTTTATTATTTGAGATGGAATTATGTAATTAATCTTAACCTCTATATTGGAATTCTAAAATGAAAATGGATTTTACACAAGATATCAGAAAATAATGTATATTTATAATGAAAATATTTACACAAATGTACTATATATATATATATATATATATATATATATATATATATATATATATATATATATATATATATATATATATATATATATATATATATATATATGTATATATATGTAATGAGACTGACTTCTCGGGGGGGGGGGGGGTGCAGTCATAGCCATAAAAATGATACCGTTTCAGCTATAGACCTTTATTAAGATACCTTTGTAGGACGGGTTCCCACTTCATCATAGGGACAAACTGAAAGGTCAACTAGCATGTAGTTCTATATACAAGACACGTAACACCTGGGTCAACATCTGTATGAAAATATCTCTAGAAAAATCTGTCTCCGCTAGCGTGTATCTCCTTTTTATTTGGAAATTTCCTAAATTGTCCGCTAGGGCCATGTAGGTTTAGAATTGGCCAGGCCCCTTCTCTGAGGGCGTAACCTGTAACCCCAGTGGTCAATTTAGGTTAGGGGTTAAAAAGGGGAATAGAAAATGACGAAGGAATTTTCACCCTTGATTTAAGTTTTGAAACCCCTGAGAATTTTTCTTACATATATATATATATGAAACATTATTTCCTCTAGTTACAATAATTATATAGCCCTTATTCTTTTTACTTGCCCGAGCTACTGGGCAAGTAAATAAATAAGCCTAAACAGCTAGCAGTAATAACGATGCTGCAGATGGCTACATTGAAGAGAGCAGCACAAGTCTAATTAAAATTTTATTTTAAACCTGCTAAAAACGGACATCTTTCCTAGTCAACGACAGACAAGAGAAGGATTCAAAAATCACTCTGCTCAAACAGAGGTGCACCCAAGAGCAAAGAAAAAAAAAGAATGTTCCCTAGGGACAAGAAACTTGGTCAGCGAATTAAACTGTTAAGATCAGGAAAAACGCGGAGACATTTGTCGGCGACTGTTGGAAAACTTGTTGAATGGAAAGAAAATTTACATCTATAGTACAGAAAGCTTTGGGAAATATATCGAAAGGATTTTAAGTTGAGGACAGTCCTTTGATGAAGACATTTAGAGGCTGGGAAAAAGATTTAAGGAATTAAAATGGGAGAGAGGAGGTTTTTAACGAAATATTAAAGTTAAATAATTTTGATGTATTACATATATATATATATATATATAATATATATATATAGTATACTTCATTCAGAATTTCAAAATTAGTAACAAAATATAAGTAAATTCGTTTAAGAATTTTTTAAAATGATAATGACCTATATTTTTAATATTAAATTTAAAATTTTTAAAATATGACTATCAGAGTTAATTGAATTGTAAGTTGTAATATTTGAAATCATGCAAAATATTTTTATGAAGATATTACAGATAATTGGTTTCAACTTCTGCACAGAGACTAAAATATATGATATAAAGAAAAACCTTAAAATTTCAATTATGTATACAAGTGGTAGGTGATGCAAATATATACAAGCCGTTCGTATTTCGTTAAAATTTAAGTTTCATTTGAGGTATGGCAAAACAATGGTATTAAGATATACAAAAACATTTGCAGTGTAACATATAATCTTTATAAATGGCGGTTTATTTGCCCTAAGACTTTTTAAGGCCTAAATTTATAACATTAAAATTTTAAAATTTAAACATACGACAGTTAGAATTATTGATGTATAAGTTAGTAATATTTGGGAAGTCAGACTATTAGAAGCAAATTCTTGAAGCTATTATAGATAATTTGTTACAACTTAGGTATAAAAACTAAATTATATTAGAATAAAAAAGCTGTGCATGGAAGTGACAGATGAGGTAAACAAATAATTTGCTAAAACTTGCGTTTCATTTGAAATATGGAAAATAGATGAAGTCAAAATATGCAAAAATATTTGCAGCATAATGTATAATTGGAGTTTAATTAGTTCTATGATTTCGTGATGTGTTACTCAGGACCGGTTCTGGTGTGTTACTCACCTGCATGCTAGATAGTACGAGTATTTGACAACTTCATGTAAATACAGATTGCTAAAATATTCTTAGTATCCCAGAGCATGGAAGCTTAATATTATATTTTATATGCGGTCTCTTTGACTGACCAGGAATCGAAAAAGAAAAATATACATGCATATATTTATTTTCCATATTATTAAAAAGTATATCTTATGAAATAAAAGTAATAAAATCCATTCATAAACTGCCGAACGCTGGCCGATTGGTTAGGGCACTGATCGTCGGTACCGGAGTTCGTGGGTTTGAATCCCACTATGGCATGGATGCACGTAGTCGTTCGGAATCGGCTTTAAGTAGTAGGTCCCGGTGACATTAGCCATCGTGTTCAAAACAGTAGACCGTAGCGCTCCAAAGAAAAAAAAAATCAGAAAACTATTCATAAATTTAACTCTTGTTGATTTCTTATTTACCAGTTCAGTAACAACATCTGATAATTTTCTATTTTTGCATAATTTTTTTGCACTTTCTAATATTTTTATGTGAAAAGATAATCTCACAGGAAAGCAAGTATCATCTACACGGAAATAATCTGATGCCAAAATTATCCATCATAACTAACATTTTAAATATTATTACAAATCTGTTTGGACTTAAACATTTGTCATCTGTTTGGACATTTCTAAGAACTATTAAGTCCAAACAGATTTGTAATTTCAATGCAAAAACTTTTTTTGAAATGACATCGTACATTGCAGATGAATCTACTTTTAAACATTTTCCTGTCCTGGTCATCTTGTATATTATACACATATAATGCTTTATACGATTGTGTATCTCATGTGATACCCAATGATCTATATTTTAGTGAAAAATAATTTGGTGGTAGCGTCTTTAGTTATATTTTTCAGTAATATGGGAAATTATATCTTATGTGTATAGCATAAGTATTCTCTCCTAGGAAAGCCAAAGGGTTACCTATTTATTACGCGCTATACAGTGTTTATGACAACAGTTATTCCCATACATAAAAATAATAGTAAGAAAGTAGGTTTTTTTTATTAACTATTTTTAATAAAATTCTTTTTATTTTTTTTATAAAAGGAAAGTTTTATTTAGCACATTTTAATATTATATATTTTATCACTGCAATAAAAATTTCGTTAACTGCAAGCATGCACGCTCTTCCCAACAACTAGAGTGTGGTATTACTTAAGACAATATATATTTTTAATCAACTACAAACTAATTACGTTATGTGTATACCTCAGTTCAGAAAGAAAAAAATTTAACAGATTTTCAAATTAATATTCTTAATATTCCACAGCATGGAAGCTTAATATTATATTTTATATGCGTTCTTCATTTGACTGACTAGAAATCAAGATAGAAAAATGTACATGCATATATTTATTTTAAATTTATTATATATTATTAAATTTATATCTTATCAAATAAAAGTAATAAAATCCATTCATAAATTGAACTCTTCTTAATTTCTTATTTACCAGTTCAGTAACTACATCTGAAAATTTTATATTTTTACATAATTTCTTTACACTTTCTAAGATTTTTATGTAAAGAGATAAATCTCGCAAGAAAACAAGTATCATCTACACGGAAATAATCTGATGCCAAAATTATTTATCACAACTTACATTCTAAATGTTATTACAAATCGTTTTGGACTTAATACTTCGCATTTCTAAGAAATTTTGAATGCAAAAACTTCTTTTGAAATGGCATCGTACATTGCAATTCAATCTACTTTTAACCCTTTTCCTATCCTGGGAATCCCGTATATTATACTCAGTTAATGCTCTTTATATCTCATATGTGTATCTCATGTGATACACAATAATCTATATTTTAAGCGGAAAATAATTTAGTGGTATTGTCTTTAGTTATATCTTTCAGTTATATGGGAAATGTAACGCTTATATCTAATGTACATCGTGTAAGTATTCTCTCTTATGAGAGCAGCCAAAAGACTAGCTAAAAATGTGAAGTATTTATTAAGCTCTAAATAATGTCTGTGGTGATTTGGGTAAGTAGAGATCAAAAGATAAGTAGCAAAGAAAGATATTTAATATAAAAACAGGACAGCAAACAAGGGCAACATACATTAACAGAACATACTTTAACACTACCATCTATAACTGTAGCAGGTGAATTGCATCAGCACAGAGCATGCGCATAAATTGTGTTACTTAATCGTAATGTAGTCTCCACACTATGGTCAATTGTTCACCACTTCTTGATGGTGGTCTTGAACGATGGTTCACAGGTTGCATCCACACGCTGGGCCACTAAATGAGCCGAGCATGTGAATTCGTCCATATGATTTACTGCGCACTTCAAATGCGCATCTGGCTGCCTTTGATCTTTGGAGATAGGCCACCCCCGAAGCCATTGTTCGCCAAGGCTATTTAATTGTCTGCCGCCATCGACTGCCATAAGCCATACCTCCTCCAGACGGTGGTAATAGCTTGCAGTGCACCATAGTGTCGAGGAGCCTTAAGGCGGAGAGGTGTAGAAAATTAGTATGGCCATCTCCAACAGTGTTTATGACAACAGTTATTTCCAGACTCGAAGCATAATAGTAAAAAAGTAGGTTTTGTAAATATTATTAATAAAGCCATTTTTATTTAAAAAAAGGAGAGCTGTAGTGTCTTTAATATTATATATTCTATTACCGCAATAAAAATTTGGTCAACTGCAAGCCCACCAACGAGACCTAGAATAGTGGTATTACTTAAGTAATATCTAGTCTAGTAATACTAGTCAACTGCAAAATTTGGTCAACAGCAAGCCCACCAGCTAGACCTAGACTAGTCAGATTACTTAAGTAATATATAGTCTAGTATACTAGTCTAGTAATGCGACTAGTCTTATTACTTAAGACAATTTTTTTTAATCAACTACAAACTAATAACGTAATGTGTATACCTCAGTTCAGAAAGAAAAAAAGGTAACATATTTTTAAATGAGTATAAATATCTAGATTTATTGTTGCTTTTATTAAAGAAATTATTTTAATAATGTAATTAAATAATGTATTTAACAATGATTAAAAACGGGGATAAATAATTATCAAGATTGTTAAAAAAATTCAGCAGAACATTATAAAATTCATTTACGGAAAAATTCTGAAATTTCTGCACTCGTTAAAACATTCATCATTTATGTATGTTTATTAATAGGCTTAATTTCCTGCCGTTAGAAATATCATTATCAAGTATCAGGGAAATTGGATTTTGGAATTTAATTATAACATATTTTAATGCATTTTCATCTCTGTTAAAGCTTTTCTGCCAAATATATGAAACATCTGTTTATAATTTAGTACTCTTTAAACTCAATTCTCTATTTTATTCGGAAATAAAGTCTGTTAAGTAAGAAAAAAAATTTCCATTTTATCAATAAAGGAAGGAAGTCGTTATTTGAATTCTTTTTATTTTGGAGTTCCTGATTATGCTAATAAACTCTACGTCTCTGTCGAAATAAAAATCAATAATTACGTACTGAGAGCATAAAGATGTGTCAATCCAATGAAGCTTTTTTTGAAGAGCAATATCGGTCTTTTAAAGAAAGATACAAAGGTTAAAAACTTTTTCCACCAATTATGTTTCTTGCAGTGCTTTATACCAGTTAAATTTAAAGAAATTGGTTCAATTCAAAATATCGTTAAGTTATTTTTGATTAAAAGCAATACTTCCTATAAATATTACTGGATGCACAAATGGTATAAAATTAAATTAAATGGTTAGTTCAGCAAAATTTGAGAGAAAAAAATGTTTTAAAAAGTTTTAATGTAACTTTGTGTAACAATAAGTTAAATTCGGTTCAGCTTTTTGTTTTACCTCTTCCCATGAATCATCGTCAAAGACGTACCAGAACAGGACCGGTTTGAACTGGAAAGAAACTTTGGACTTCTCCCAATAGAAGGGTTCGTTTGTTTGGGGGATTCTGTCCCTCTGCCGTTCTGGAATGGACTCCTGTTTTTTTTTATCGGCGAGGCAGTCTGATTTTTTAGAGGACAAGGATGTGACCAGAGGCGGGTATAAGGTGAACTCTGCTGGCATCCACGGCTGGCGGGATAGACCTTTTGAGGAAAATCATCACCATAGTTTTTTAGGGGCGACGCCGACTCGAGAGCAGTCTTCGGTATCTGCAAATGATAAGTCGATTCCAGTTGTATTTTTTAGGCATTTATTTAATTGTATAAAATCATTTAATCAGGATATATTTGTCCATGTGTTTATTAACTAGTTTAGATTTCTTCTTTCTCAAACACTAGACCAGCTTAACATTATTTTTATACGTTGATATACAAATTGTCTTGGCCAGTCATAATTTTAATAATTTTAGAATACCTTGCCCTAGGAATTTTATGTAACACTATGTATAACTGAAGCGAGTATCACGTGACGTAGAACAGGCACCAATAATGTCGTCAAATTTGAGAACATAACTACTTCCTGTTATTTTTGTTAAGGACATAAATGTAATACAAAAAGAATAAAAAAGGTGCTTATAATAATTTATAAATGGACTTTTATTTATTTTTTAGTTTACTATATTGAAAATAACATGGTCAGTTAAAAACTTTTTTTTATACTGAGTATAGAAAATAAAATCTAGGGAATCCGGAAGAACTTGTTTCACTTTAATATTTATTTATACGTAAAACGCCAAGAAAATTTATAAATAAAAGTTGTTATAATATTTTGAAATTTTCTTTTTCTGTAATAAATAACTATGTCTCACTTAGTCTAATCTACATTAGTAAAATTACATAACGAAAATGAATAATGAAAATATGTGTCACGTAAGCTGAAGTACGTACCAATAATATTGCCACGTCACACATTTGCGATACACATTGCACTTTTTGCGATATAAATATAATTAAAATAAAAGGAATAAAATAAACATTTGTATACAGATGTCTATTCTTTAGTTTTATATTAAAAATGATATAGATGATTAAAAACTTTTATGTAATAGTATAGAAAAAAAAAGAGAACTGGTAATGCAGTGATGCTTGATCCCCTCTAACGCACGCAGCTTCAAGTTACAAACAAGATCTTAAATTTGTAAGTACTTGGTGGCATTTCATTTTCCAACTAACTTTTACTGGTTATCATTATGTGGGTGGACTTCAAGTGTTTTCGTATTTATATTCAGGAAAATCGTAACCTGTCATTCAGCCCAT
>CM063505.1:40998884-41013884 GCA_032207245.1 Pardosa pseudoannulata
ACACGCATGGGCAGTCTACAAATAAGTTAAAATTTACCCCAACAATCTGTTTATTTCTTAATTTAAAAATCGGTTCTACCGAGTATTGAATAAATATCTTCAAAAATAACTCGAACGCATTAAATTTCTTCAAGTGTTGCTCTAACTTTGTCGGTTGCCTGGAGCTTATCTTCCAGTGAGTAAGTACTTCGATAAAATGTATGTCATCTTTGCTTTACCTGAAATGAAAATATCCATTTTTTTATTCTAAATGTGTACTCATCCTACTTTCATTCTATTTCTATCCCGGCTTTTGTGAACTATTTTCGACAGATAAAGAAAATCTATAATTCTTATATATTTATTCCGCTAACCACCATCCATGCAGAAGGAAGCAAAAAAATAATAGAAAAATTGAAAAATTGACCAATAAAAAAGAAGCCTGGGCGAAAAGGGAAGCTTTCAGAGATTTCCATTTTGAAAAGTGAGAGCTTTTATTGATTTTTGTAGAAAAAAAGGGGGTCCCGATGTTAAAAAAGCGGAAATAAAAGTTTAATATCTCTAAATTAATGTATTTTCGCGTATATTGTTCAGATATGAATTTGGAGTGACAGCTCTTTTATGGGGAAGGTTATTTTTCCTGTTTACAGTAATTTAATTTCTCTCGGCTTTAATTTCTTTTACGCTTTTCTCTTTTTGGGATTTATTTATTTATTTTTAAGTTTCTTGTGATCGGAACGAGTATAGGGTAGTATAAATATTTTCTTGCATCAGTATATTTCATATCCAACTAATGAAGTTATATTAAAGTTCAGAATATATTTTAAAAGTTTTGTTAGGGAATTGAATAACAATATTAAATTTTCTAAAGTGTTCCGGTCTTTTTTAATCTATATTAACTTTAAGTTTTTGAATTTGCTATTATTTCGGATTTTTATCTTAAAATACCTCATGACTTTGCTTCTCTAGTATTAAGATGGGTGATGTAACGTATCCGGTCCCTGTTTTAGGTGACACAATGAAGAATCAGGTGTTTCTGGAATAATTAATTTATTTACACCTCTGCTATATACATCATTTCTGTGTACGCAAAAAAAAAAACCAATTTCAGATCGCATGTATGTGATTCGATATATGTAGGCCTGAGTAGAGACGTGCCAAAATATTAGCGATCAGACCGAAGAAATAATTCGGTAGTTCGCTCGGAAGTTCTCTGAAATAATTAAGTAGAAAGTACTCTCAAGTAGACGAGATAAGATGAAGTAACAACTGGTTTCTTCGAAGAATATCAAACACAGTTATCGTTTCTAAGAGGAATATGCAATCAATCCTAAAGAGGATTATATCAAAAGAAAACCCAAGGCACAGGGTATCTTTCTCAATCTCAGCAAGAGATATATCCCAAGGCTGGATTTTCGCTAAAAAAACTCTCCGATGGAGAAGTTGGTCAAGACGACCTCCGAGGTAGCTGACTATGGCTACTCTTAAAAGAAAAGATCCCAAGGTGGGATTATAGCTAAATAAACTCTCCGGTGGAGAGACTGGTCAAGGCGACCTCCGAATTAGCTGTTTTCTAGCTAACTAACTTCTTTAAAAAAATTCCTCTCGTCTCTTTTCTAGGGGAGGGGCCTCTAAGAGAGTGGGCCTCACCCACGATTTCATAATTGGATCATCTGGCGATGACCTCACCTTCAATCAACTGGATTGGTCTAGGCTAGACAATCACCGGCTGCAAACCTAGGAGTTTCTGGAATTCGTGTCGGCTAGATTCAACATTCCTTTGTAGTTCCGATGGTCCTATTTCTGGCTGTTAGTCTGGCACCCGGGTGTCTGGTCCGTTGTTTTGCTACTATAGGACACAAAAGTCTAGACATCGTGGTGCCGGGGAAAACCATCCCTTTGTATCCACATAAGCAAAGTTCATTTCTCAAAGCAAACTTCTTTGATGTCGACACACCGCTAAATCACGCCGTTACTGTGATCAAAATATAAAGTTACAAAGTGTGCAATGAAACGTGTGTATTTTACTTTATGCAAATATAACAATTAGTTACAAGTAAATGCAATCGCTGTTATGAGTGGGCTAGTGTAGTGTCTCCAGCGTCCATATTTCTTCGACTCTGGCTGAACAGGTCAGGTTTACCACCGCAACACCCTGAGTAAGAACTCTCAGGAGTGTTTGTTCCTTCAGCGCAGTTAGCAAGAGATCATGGGGGAAAAAGGACATAATAAGAGATTAAGCGTAATTAGGCAGATTACACCATTTTCTTTAGTGACTCCATGACACGAACTTTGCAGTGATGAACGATGACCGAATGGAACAGCGCTGTTCTTCGGTACTGGAGATCGAGGGGTTTTGATTTTTGATACTAGCAGGGATGTTCGTCGAATTTCGGAATCGGCTTTAAGAATTAGGTCCAGGTCTCAATAGTCATCGTGAGTAAAACAGTAGACCATAGCTCTCCAAAACCAAACTAGCAATATCTAATCAAGAACTAACTTTACGTAAAATGTCCAAACTAACAAAATATCACAAATTAATCAATAATGTCATTTAAGTTAAATATTAAAGTTTTGTCAACGGCAAGTCTTCTCTCATTTATATTTTCTTGTGTCTATTTTACATTAGTTTGAACATATGCTCAACAGACTTGGTTTATAACTGCGCATGAGCTGTAATGTCTGATTGACTTTTGATTCTTTTAATAACATTTTCTACAACATGGCATAATAACAACCAGTACAGTTAAGTGTTAGTACATACATACGAGAGTTTATTTTTAAACATAGTCTTCATGTAGGTTTAATACAGAGTTAACAGAAAAATTGGATTTGCTTTTATTTACATCGAAAATGGAGAAGTAAAATAGGAAGAAAAATATCGAATAAGTGACAATGGTACTGTTTCAATATCAAAAATGAATGCGTTTTAAAGGGCATTCATATTGTATTAAAATTAGAATTTGAAGAGGTCTAATAAATCAGGTAATCTATGTGACCATTGCAGGTTATTTATACACCTAATAAACGTGTGTTGCAGACAGAATAAGAAACATTATCAATATTTGATTGAGTTTTGGAGTGCTACGGTCTATTTTTTACAACAGGAGGGCTAATGAGACCCGGACCTCTGGTTAAAGCCGATTCCGAACGACTACAAACATCCATACCTCAGCAGAACTCGAACCTATGAACCTCAGGTACAGAAGTCAGCGCCCTAACCATTCGGCCATTGTTCGGCAGCATTATGAAGAAGTGTAGTGTAAAGTATATTTTTACGAGTTTAAAGCACATGCTGGGGAAATGTTTAATGAAACTGCGGACCTATTAGTAAAGGAGTCCACTAAAGAAAGTGAGGTTCATGCCCAAGTATGATGGTTAGTTGGTCAAATAAAGAATCAAATGAACTAGTTTTATGTTGTAAGGATTTTGTATCTGCGTACAAAACTATTGTTCATTATTTTGCCATTAAGTATAATAGTTACATTGATACAAAAATAACTTAATTAATTAAATATACTATATTATAATCTTTCAAATAATTATTCATCAAAACTGTAGTAATTAATTTTCATTTTGGATTTATTCGTAATATCAATTATAATTACTTTAAATCAAAATTTAAAAGCCAAGAATGAAATGCTAATGGAATATTTAATTTTAATCCTTAAATTGTTTATTTTATTACTTTCCCAGTATAAATATTATTTGAATTATTGAAATAATTATAAATAATTTTAATGCTAGTGCCCAATTGTTCATTTTTTTGTTTGACACTAATTGTTATTTTTTCTATTTTTTGCAGGTACGTATTTACTTTGCTCACTATTTAAGTAAGTGGTTTCAAACATTAATTTGCTATCTTATTTTCTTTCATTTTTTTAAAGGGACAATGGAAGTTTGAATGCGTTTA
This sequence comes from Pardosa pseudoannulata, assembly GCA_032207245.1. Classification (NCBI taxonomy): domain Eukaryota; kingdom Metazoa; phylum Arthropoda; class Arachnida; order Araneae; family Lycosidae; genus Pardosa; species Pardosa pseudoannulata. The sequence goes on from CM063505.1 coordinate 41,002,777, forward strand.
TGATTAAATTTATTAAACTTTGTATATATGTATAAAATAACTAAAAAAGATATTGTTAATAAAATATTAAAATTATGATGAAATAATTATAATAAAAATTACAAATTTCACTTTTTTAAATACGTTGGTTTTTAATAGGTTTCGTGTAAGTTATTTTTTATTTTTTTATTTTCTTTTTGTATTGTTATTACTTAAAAGAATCTTTCGAACATATTTGAGAATCGTTTTGAATATATAGATTGAAAAACTATTTGTAAAAAATACTTTCACGTACAATTTTCATGAAAATCCAAGATTTTGAAACTCAAATTGAATTTTAAATAATTTAAATAATGTCAAAATTTTAAACGAATATCGAGATTTATTGTATATATATTGGAAATGATTGGTAAACATTTTGTAGGAATCTGGCAAAAAATAAGTCACTAGGAACATCTTAGGATTTAACAAAAATTCTATAAAAAATTAACTATATAAAAATTTTAAGTGATATAAAAAATAAATGTGATTAAACTATTTATCCGGCTTAAATTTTTCGAATTTCTAAGTTCTTATTTTATAGAAACACTTTGTAATGTCCACCATACTTTTAAAAAATTATCTTTTAAATCATCATCTTATTAAAAAAAGTATCTTATTTTTTTATTTTATTATTAAATACGAGGAAACGAAACAAAACAAAATATGTAGGTTTTAAGATTAATTTTTAATTTTTTACAGGTGTAAAAGCATTTGGTTTTAATATTAGTTTAGTTATCTCGACAAATGAAAAAAAAAAGTTTTTCTTTGTAGGATAGTTTTTGAAGTACGGGACAACACAAAGCGATACTTGACATTCTGTACTGCTATCTGGTTTCTTTTCGTTCTGGCTTACCTCTGGAATCTCTTTTACGGGAGCACAAAGTGCACTGTCTCGTTAGATTGGACATCTGAAAAAGGCCATACGATTAACCTCAGTGATGAAGAACTAATGCTGGGGCTTATGGCTTCTGGTGTGGCAGAAAACTCTTCCCTGTGATTTTTAGTAACTAGCCTCCTTTAGAGATTAGTAATCCACATCTCGACTATATACAATAGGTACACATCTATAGAATGGGAAAAAAAACGTGACCATTCCCGCCAAAAGAACCGCGAAACCAACCAAACTTGGCAAACTGTCAATCAAAGCTGATTATTTCCTTTCGTTTCCTTCAGGCAGAATAAAACAGTGATAAAAACAAATCGTATTGACACATTTTCTTCGCCCGGGTTTTCTCGGAATATTAATTAACTGCAATACATATGAACTCGAGATAACTCGGGATAATCAGGTAAGCGGTTAATGTACCCTCAACTTATATAGGATATTCCCTGAGATATTTTCAAGATAGTCACCTGGAGCCGAACGATGACCGAATGGTTAGGGTGCTGGCTTTCGGAACCGGAGTTCGTGGGTTCGAGTCCCACTATGGCATGGGTGCTCGTAGCCGTTCGGAATCGGCTTTAAGCAGTAGGTCCCGGTCTCATTAGCCCTCGTGTTGCAAAAAGTAGATGGTATCACTCCAAATCAAACCAAACCATAGTCACCTGGATTGTAAACATTGCTAGCTCTTAAACGGGAACTTATCATACTCTTGGAAGCCAAAAGTAGATTTTTATTCAGCAATAGATGATGCACATCTATTCATCTGACACATGTGTCTGTTTTTGTTTCGCTGTTCGAATTCACCACTATATGATTCTACGATTGTTTTCAATACATCATGTATATCCATTTTACTATAGATATAACCCCCATTTATAATTAATGAAATTATCCCTTTCTCGGTGAAACCGACATTGCAACGTGATTCAGACCCTAAATTTCTATAGTTAACATTTAATTATCATTCTCAAGATGTTTCCGGTAAATTTGAATTTAAATGCGTCTCTCAATTTCTGTAACTGATATGTGAAACATTTTGTTAGGAAGGGTTTCAATTTTTTCAAAATAAAATATTAGTAAAAAGGAAGAATGTAGAAAAATTTAGGTTTTGCATCTTTCTTAAAATTCAAATTTAATTTTTAAAATGACATAAAATGAATGTTTATCTTATTAGAAATATTTTTGTAATTGAGTAAAAGTTTATAGTTAACGGTTGCCTATAAAAATGCCAGATAAGGATTTTACAATGTACCCTATATTAGGATACTTTGTAAAAGCTCACGCTTTGAAAAACCTGAAGAACAGGTCTTGTATAAGGGTAGAATCATGCTTAGAGCATATTTTGTCTCTAAATGGACCATGCATCAAAATAACCATCACCCGTGCTGTATTTAATAGGTATTGTAGTATGATGAAATGATTATATAGACTAAGTAGAACAGTATACTCAGATTACTGCTTAGATAATTATCAAAGCTTTGAACTATCATTTACATTTTAAATAGGGTGTAAGTATTTATACATAAAATGTGGTTGTTACGTATTTATTATATGACAGAATTACTCTCCATCATTCTATTGATTAAGTGATTCACGTTTGGTAAGCTAAATGTCAAAGACACTAAATCAATTGTTAAATTTGGACGGAACTGACTGTGGTAAGTTAGTACTAGTTATATCACCGACAAAATGTCTACTTTAGAACTTACATAATTTCTATTTGTAACATTCATATATTTATTTACCTATATTTTATGTGTATGTATTATTCAAGTATTTTTGTGATTCATGAATCAGCAATATACACTCAAGAGCTAAAACATTATGACCACCCCTACATTTTGCAATGAACTCGCCTGGATGACGTGGAAGGCACGTGATCAGGTGGAAGTGGTATTTAACTGCTGCTGGAGAGTATGAAGAATCATTCTTTCACTTACTTCTGTGTGTTATGGGAAAGGCTTGAGATCTAAGCGATTTTGATAGAGGGCAGATTGTAATGGCTAGAAGGCTTGGAAGAAGTATTTCCGAAACTGCACGACTCGTGGGTAGTTCGTGATCTACAGTTGTTAGTACTTACTGTTGTCAGTACAGTTGTTAGCCTTTGCTGACCAAGCGTCATTGCCAACTGCGATGACGCTGGACCCGGGAACATCGCGACTAGTCCATGGATCAGTTTGAGAGAGTTGGCTGGTCAGATAAACCACGGTTTGTCATTCATCTCGCCGATGACCGTGTCAGGATACAACGTCTTCCAGGCGAACAGTTGCTTCTTCAATGTACAGTAGGTCATACACAGATCGGTGTTGGCGGTATTATGCTTTGGGGGACGTTCTCTTTGGCGTCTCTGGGGCCCATGTATGCAGTAGAGCAGACCATGAATGCTATAGGGTATCTCAACATCATTGCGGACCAGTTGCAGCCTTACATGACCTCTGTTTTTCAAGCTGGAAATGGAATTTTCCAACAGGACAACGCCCCGTGTCACAAGGCTAAAATTGTGTTGGAATGGCTTCAGGAACATGATGATGAATTCTAGTTAATGTCTTGGCCGCGTAAGTCACCTGATCTCAATCCGATAGAATACATTTGGGATGACATGGGACGGCGGCCCAGAGTTCAAAGACTACCAATTCGCAATATCTCGAATTTGCTTAACCGTTGCTTAAACATCTGGTACAGTCTGTCTCTGGCAATCTACCAATGACTTGTGGCATCCAAGTCGTTTTGAAGCTGTTTTTCGCGCCAAAGGTGGGTCAACTCGTTACTGACAGGTGGTCATAATGTTTTAGTTCTTGAGTGTATATTGTATTGCAAAAACGTGTAGACGAATGTATCGACTATTTCATTTTAAAGAAAGTGAACTAAAAACAATAAATATACATATATAAACAAAACATTTTTAAAATTCCTTTCATTTTGTGTTACATTTGTTTCACCAAAAAGAAACCAAATTTGGTAAGAAAATTTTATCTACATATATGGTAATATATCGTAAAATTCAAAACTTGGCTACGTTATATGCCATTATTCCAGATTACACGATTACACGATAATCTATCGTTACCTATTTTCTCTACACAATTCTCCCAATGTAGCTGAGCATAAAAACGAGAAATATGTATAGCTAGATCGATTAGTTACGTAGATAGATAATTGCTTTACAGAAAAACTCGAAAAATATACTTACAGAATAAGCACAGTAAGAATAAAATTTTATTTATCAATTTTTGTTTAGTGTTGTTTCTCTTCATTACTATACCGTATTTAATAATGTAACTTAAAATGAACTACTAATCGAGAATATTAGATTGTCGCAAAAATGAATTATAGTTGTTACGAAGCATGTTATCATCAAAGGATGATTATTTTTGTTGTCGGGCTACAGCAGCGTATAAACATGAGTAATTAATAAATTATGGTAAACACGTAACTTAGCATTTATTGAATCTTCGATCGTATCATTCAGTGCATTCACCGTTACGATCATTAATTCTCCGTGAAATCAATACAAGCGTACTCGGATTAATCTGTCTTCTTCTTCAATGATTCTATAATGGATGCTGTGGACGTATTCTATAATGAATCTAAACACTGCAAAATATAATTGCATTGTTTCTATATATATATATATATTTACCTATATAATTTATATATATATATATATATTATATATATATATAGATATATATATATAATATATATATATATATTTATATATATATATATATATATATATATATATATATATATATATATATATATATATATATATATATATATATATATATATATATATATATATATATATATATATATATATATATATTATATATATATATATATATATATATATATATTTATATATATATATATATATATATTTACATATATATATATATATATATATATATATATATATATATATATATATATATATATATATATATATATATATATATATATATATATATATATATATATATATATATATATATATATATATATATATATATATATATATATATATATATATATATATATATATATATATATATATATATATATATATATATATATATATATATATATATGTGTGTGTGTGTGTGTGTGTGTGTGTGATCAATTTGACAATTACGCCGCTGTTGCAGTCGTGGAATCCATACCACACAAAGCAATTCTTAGAATCTGAGAGCAAATATTATAACTTTCTTTTGTCGCACGTTCTACCGTCTTCTGACCTCAAAAGGTCACGTTAGAGTCTAGAATATGTTTATGGGACGCAGTCAATAGCGAATGAGGGCTGATTATTTTAGTCATGATAGTACACTATTATACACTTTGGAAGAGTTATAAAAGACATTATATAAATACTGATGACTTGTAAAATCCTTACCTCGGTGAAGAATAGGTAAAACAGGAATGTGATTTTGTTCCAGATACATGAAGTTATTGCGATCTCTGTATCACATTTTTATTATTAAACTAAATTTTGAAAAAAGAGGGTACATAATTTATTTACTTATTAGAATATTTTTTGTTATACATACATATGAAAAACGTAGCCGTTGTTAAATGTACATTATATTTCGTCACTTACTATTTGCCATATAGATGTGGGTTTAAATTTTCAACAGAAATGACCCTTTACCATTAACAATATCGCATAGAGTCTCTCGAAATATATTCCCAACTTTCTATTCAAGAACACAAAGGAGAGTCAGGTAAAAGAGAGCGGGATTGGAACGATGACCACTCCTGCCTTTTGTAACCTGGTTTCGTTTCCTGGAAATTTCCTGGATACCACATCTACGAACTTAATCCCCTCCTCGCCACAAAAATAGCAAAATAAAAAAAAGGAACTTGCTTTCATCAGTAGTGCCTCGCTCTACGATACTCTAATGGAAGATACATTATTTTGAAAGATATTTATGTCACTCGTGTTTAACTTTTGCTATTATCCGTTTTTATCTTCTTAGAAGAGACATTTAGTTGAAAAATATCTTAAGACCAGCGGGAAAAAAATGGGATGCCTTGAATGAACAGCTTATGCTGTCAGTTAAAAAATATATATTTATATCGAGATTTACTTTAAAGTGTCTGATCCCGTCATTCCCTGCTACTGCAGAAAATACTTTCTTACGTCACCTCAAGTAAAAGTTTAATAAAAGTGATGCGATGATAGTTATAGGTGATGTAGTGCTTATTAATCGTGATTAAATTTTGAAATTATGTGTATTCAGCTTTAAGAATAAGGAACCTAAAAATAAAGCAGGAATCAAACAAAGATATTAATTGTTTTTAGATAACTGAAAGACCAAACTAGCCATACACTAATCAAAACAATAAACTTTGTGCAACCTGATGTATTTTTTATGTCATTAACCTCTTGACTTATGAATCGAGCGACAGTTGTGTGTGCCACTTTCGATGAAAGCTTCTCTCATGCTTCGTGACCAGAAGCAGTTTCATCACTATCTAAATTTTGTACATGTTTTTTTTTTTACATTACAAACTGCAATGTTATCTTCAGATGTATCCAAATCTGTATCTGTTTCAGTTTCTAAGGTGTAATCAAGACACTTTCCAGCACCGTTATTCGTATCAATTTTCCTTTTTGCCATTAGGTTAAATTTTTAGATTTTTTAAAGAATTTTTTAAGCACCAACAGTTAATTATTTATTGCATATAATATAATACTCTATTCCAATTTCGCCTAAGAATAAACGACCAACTCTTATATTGCAACTGTAACAAACAATAACGCAAAAACAAAAACTTTATCGCCTAAAAACAATAACATGTTTGATGCGAGCTTTTCACTTTTGGCCAAAAAGAATCATCACGTGTCTGACACGAGCTTTTCACTTTTGGCCATACACAATCATCCCGTGTGTGATACGAGGTTCTCATTTTAGGCACAGCAGTACGATCACGTCTCCCATACTTTGTTTTAAAGCAAACTGTTCATACTCGTTTCTCCCTATGTATACTTGTTTTAATACTTTTACTAGAGTTTAATAACTCATCTAGGACATCAATGCGATATTAATGTTGTCAACGGGATATTTACAGGTATTATGGTGTCCTAAAAAATTAAAATTCTTTATTCATCAAGTTTGTTTTATTTTGGTGAATTTTTCTGATTAATAGGAATAATCACCCCCATTTTCAAAACAGAAACGTTATACCACTACACACTACTCGACGACCATGTTTCAATTTGCGCCTCTACGTTCTAATTAAGATCTCGAATTGACAGGGATCATTCGGCTTCATTTGCAATTGTATTTCAAATCATGTTGTCATCTCATTTGTATAGACATATAATTTAATTTTTATGAAGATATAAGGTTCCCATAAAAGCATAACTTTATTACATTTTCATATTTTCAACCACCAATATATTATGCATATTAAATGTGTAACAGTTGTTAAGTGCACATTATATTTCGGCCCCTAATAATAGAAAGTAGTAGTAAGAATGCATGAATAATTTTTAATCTTCACTAAGATTTAAATAAGAGGGTAGCCATAATTCAGAAAATTCTTAAAGACAGTAGAATCTTGATGAATAACTTTATTTAAGAATCTTTAAGATGTTGGAATACTTCAGACCAATCTAATACAACGACGATCTCGTGAACAATGATATAAAACAATTATTTTTGAATCTGTGATTACAAACATGCAACGGTAAACACGTGTATATCAGTTCGTACAACAGTGGTCAAGAAGCGTGTTCCTTCAGCAGCGTTTTGGTTGTTAAAGTTTATATTTTAAATACCATTTATTTTAGATGCGACACGGAAGTGCAAATGGTTTAAACTTAAAAAATAATATTTTTTTATACTTGATTGGTCTGAGCTGCGGTAGCTCAGTCTGCAAAGACAACGATCTCGTTACTGGAGGATTGTGCGTTTAGGTCTCTAGCCAGCCTCATATTCGACCTGTTCTTTAATGATGACTGTGGTATGTAAAATAGGGTCACCATGTCCTCCAACTTCTCAAACGATACGTCTTAGTGTGGTAGTCCAAGCCTATGGGATTTTTGCATGATCTCTCTTTCTAAATCACGAGGACCCATTCCTGAAGTCTTTAGCTTCTTGGTTCTCCGCTCAAAGTGAAGATGCATATTACCTTTAGCCATTGACGTTATAAAAACGCAAAATAAAGAAGGCGTTTTAGAAAACTACAGGTGCAGGCGGGATAGACAAAATTCTTATATCTATAAAAGGATAAGTACTACTGTTTCTATAAAATGTAACATTTATTTACTATATATAGTTACTAACATGATGGCTTTGAGTCCCACCGAACTACAATGTCCGAATGCTCGATAGTCGGGTTACATTATCTGACGTAACAGGTAGGCGCGCCATCAATGGTGGATATACGAACTTTCGCCACAGCCATAGACGTGGCGCATTTTGCTATGTGGGCTATTAGACCTGGTGTAGGTTTTCCTACACTAGGAAGATGTGTAAAAATGACAAGATACTTTATTGGTGTGCTCCAAGTGCAATATTTTTCTCGGACAGTCTCTCTAAAATGTTTGGACATTGCCCACTGATGTGTTCAAATTTCACATGCTTATCTAAACCTTAAAGTATTATCTGAGGGAGAGTAAAACCATGATACAACAAAAAGTTTTGTGATATTGTTTGCGAATGTTGTAATATTGCTATTGCAATTTTAATTATTGTTTACTTTATTATATTTAATGATAAATGAGAGCCGATGTCCAGTTTTGTTTCTGCATAAGTGTTTAACAGTAAATGAAACGCAGTAGATTATATACAGATCCCTAGTGATCCCTAGTGATATATTGAATTAATGTTGTAAGTGACTCAGTTTATGTATAAAATAATTTTGTAAATTAATTATTAATTTCTTTTAGATTTAATGTTTATATTTTATAGTTAGTATAGGACAGCTATATAAAGTTGAATATTTAAAAAATTCAAGTTTCTCGACATCCCATTTAGAATTTATAAACAGAAAAAGATTCTTTTTTTCATTTTAGTAAATTTTCACGTAGATTAGGTTAACGATTTTAGTTGAGCTTTCAAAATACTTTCGATCGTGAATATTACACTATTTAAGACGCCCACTAATAAAATGATGTCCTAGTAGACATTCTAGTATACGTACCTTATTTTCTCACAAAGGCAATAAATATCGACAAGTCAAATACTTGAACTAGATAGAACAGTGTGAAAAATATTCCAAAGTAAATAAAAGCGGATTTCGCGAAATTAGTCTTAGGAAATATGACACTTACGACACTACGTGCGTCTTTATTCTGTCATCGGAACCAGGAAATGCTCAGTCCTACATTTTATACTTGGTGGGGTTCGTTCTGCACGAATGGCTCCTGGAGAGCGAGAAATTTTGATGATAACTCATTCGTGCACACACACACGCAGAACATATATATATATATATATATATATATATATATATATATATATATGCGTGTACGTGTGTGTGCATATGTACCCAACTCTTACGGTTTACAATATACTTTTTTACACGAAATCACCCCCTTCCCCAAATTTTTAAATCCTTTTTTCTGACAGTGTAATTAGTTGGTTTATACCGCCATATATATATATATATATATATATATATATATATATATATATATATATATATATATATATATATATATATATATATATATGCGTGTATGTGTGTGTGCATATGTACTCAACACTTTTTACACGATTTTGAAATAGTACGGTTTACAATATACTTTTTACATGAATTTTTTGTTCTAACACAAATTCTCCCCCCCACACACACACACACAATTTTTAAATCCTTTTTTGTGACAGTGTAATCAGAAGACAGTTGGGTTATACCCACACACACACACACACACACACATATATATATATATATATATATATATATATATATATATATATATATATATATATAGGGTGTGTGATAAAATATACTTTTATATACGGTGTAAAATATACTTTTTTACACGAATTTTTCGTTCTAACACGATTCCCTTCCCCAATTTTTTAATCTTTATTTTGACAGCGTAATCAAAAGCTAGTTAGTTTATGCCGACAGATATGTGAGTGACTTGGTCTTCTTCACGGCTTATTAAATTTGTATTCTGGAGTAACGGAACACCAAAATTTTATAATAACTTTTGTCTTTATCTCGTTGTACAGCATTTTACTCTTCAATATTACTATACTTTTACTATTAAAAATCTAATATTGTAAAAATTGAGATTAACTGAGGGGTATTAATTGAACAATGCTTTATATGAAAAGAAACTATATTCTAATAATTTCTCATGTGCTTGCCAAACAAAATCATGCACTTTTAATTCTCGGTAATATACGACGACTCTTTCTTCTTTGATTTTACTTTTTTTCAATCCTACACATTCACAGTCTATACTTACGCATGCTGTATGCACTTGTAAACTGAATTTTCACTATATTTTATTGTGAATTTTCTTTGTAATAAAAATGAATTGTTTTTATTTTATAAATATTTATTTTGGATATGATTATTACTTTTTACTCGCGGTTTTTTTTTTAATATTTTTAGTTTCATACAAGACCAAACGAAGTACTCAGTAAAAATCCTTCATGATATTTTTTTGAGAGATTTTCAATTTTCACGATAATTATGAAGAACTGACAGACACGTCTTACATATACAGGAAACAAACGTGCGTCTCTTTGTTCGTCGTTTTGTGAGAAACCTGTCCCTAGGAGAGAAAAAATCATGCATGACTTTTCATAATTGGAGTTTTAGATCAGCATTAATTTTGTTGTGTTGTTAAAATATTATGAGCGAATAAAATGGAGAACTCAACGGAATTAAAATTATAGGGATTTTTAGTTTTTCATGGAAGAATAGAAAACTGGGTAAGAGACAGGAATAAAAGGGTCACATGTTTTAATAGAATCTACTGATTTCCGAAGTGTAGAAGGAATGCCAATACCAATGATTTATAACGTTTACTTATTTTGGAGTAACGTTTACTTGTCATTTGGTCAGTCCCTCCCTATTGTTGAAGTTTTGCTGAGTGCATCACTACCGGGAAGGAAGAATGTGATTTTGTTTGGCGACATGTGGAACAACTGGCGCTTTTTTGTCCATGTCCAGCAGTTGTTTGTAAACTATTCATTCTGTCTTGTAAACTAAATCTGTTTGGAATCAAGTC
>CM063505.1:41021384-41026384 GCA_032207245.1 Pardosa pseudoannulata
AAATTAATTTGGGAATGAGCAATGAATCCCTTTTTTCTGCTCTTTTTTGCGTAATTAAAGTAAAGAATTTCTCAAGAGGTGACGTGAAATAATTTTATCCCATGCTGTTATTATACGCAAATGATACAATATCTGTATTTCATCACATATATTCATGGCTGAATTTTTAAAATAACTATTTGCCTTTTACAAAAAGTTAGCCGTTTTGGCAATAAAACGTGTATAAATTGTGAAAAAAATATTCCTACATAAAAAGTAAATTTAGTATTAGTCAACATTTATTCGCGAAAAAAATAAAGATGACGATTTATTTCACGCGCTAGAATTATTTCAATTTATATCTAAAGATGACATAAAATGTGTCTAGCTTGTTCTGTTATCATACGTATATGATATGACATCTGTATTTCACTATAAATCTTTGACTCAATCTGAAAAAAAAACTATGTAAAAGTACTATCGATATTTTAGAAAAAATTAACAGTTTGCAAAGGAACAGTATGAATTATAACAAAAAACTTTCTAATATAAAAGTAAAGTTAGTCATTTCTAGACGAGATGTGAAATAAATATAGTACATACTCTTATTATACTATATTATATAACATCTGTATTTCATTCTATTTCTTTATAATTGAATCTATAAAAAACTAAGTAGAGAAATAATTTTGACGGTGAAACGAGTATAAATTATGGAGAAATACTTTTCTATTTAAAAAGTAAAGATTGTATCAGTCATTTATTCATAAAAATAAAACATCAAATGTTTTCGTTTAACAAGTAATATAGCAGGGGATAGAAATAATGAGACTAGAAATTTCTCCTTAAAGCCGATTCTTAACAGATAGTTACAAACATCCATGCAAGTCGTTATATATATTGCTATATATAGAAGGCGAACCCTCGAATTCTGGTACCAAAGAGTAGCGTCTAACCCATACGATCATAATTCGGCTGATTACAAATTAATTTCAAACAATTTGTTTATTGTATACTTTGATAATTTACGCACCATTCTTTAAAATAATTCTAACGTTCATAACAATTATTACTTTAAAAATGCAGGTTGACGTGTGATAAAGCCTTTACTGCTATAAACAAAGTATAATTACGTAATACTTTTTTAGGAAGGGGGAATAGCATTTACTTGCATTGTAAACAGTTTTCTCTATTTTATATGACTCAAAATCCAAAATATACTTCGCCGAACAATGGCCGATTGGTTAAGGTGCTGGCCTTCGGTACCGGAGTTCGTGGGTTCGAATCCCACAGTGGCATGGATGTTCGTAGCGTTCGGAATAGGCGTTAAGCTGTAGGTCCCGGTCTCATTAGCCCTCGTGTTGCAAAAAGTAGACAGTAGTAGTCGAAACCAAATCCCATTAGCCCTCGTGTGCAAAACAGTAGACCGTAGAGCTCCAAACCAAACCAAGTCCAATAGATCCGTCTCAATTTACGAATGGTCTTTGCCTAAGGGTAACATGCAACTTCACTTGAGGGAGAAATCACGAAAGTTGAAGACTAACTAAACCTCAAGATGCGGTGTGCATTTGTTTTTATAATCATTGCTAGAGTGGAAGAAGAAGTTTTTTTAGGTCGACCCTCGTAATTTAGAAGCAGGGATAAAGTAGAAGTATGAGGTTTCTTTTTCTACCTCCAGAGATATCTTCTGGGAACCTGGAGGACATGGTGATCTGGAACCTACTGTACGTGGTCCAACCACCATTAATAAACACGGCAGATCTTTGTACGACTCTATTTTCAATCTTACAACGCTCCGGTTACGAGATCGCTGCTTTTCCCACCGAGCATAATTCATTATAGATTTTTTATCTGAGGTATCACAAATTTTGTTGCACTCTAAAATATAAGTATTTTTTATGAGGAAAACGTATTTCCTCCTCCATAATCCATTTTCTCTCTCTGTGTATATACATATTTTTTTAGATTTAAAGATAGCTTTTCATATAAGGATTTGTAGCAGGTTGTAGCTCTCTCGAAAAAAAAAAAACATGGCATGTTCAGTGGAAAAGAAAAAGTTAAAAATAAACCAAACTGTAAAGAAAGTGAAAATGAAAAAAAAAATGAAGAGATTGCTTCAACTTATCATCTGATTGTAGATATTGATTTTTTCTCTTTACTTTCTGTATGTTTCTTTTTTTTGTCGTTGTAAAAACACACGCTTTTAGATTTATCATTTTTTTTCATTTTCTATTTCCACAATTTCTGATGATAGTGATAAGTGCTGTATTATTTTTCTTAAAAAATATAAATCCAACGGAAGATACATGTTATATTGAAAAGAAAAAGCTTTTTTAATCTTTAATAACCAAAATTAATTTCAGAATGACAAACGAATTCATGTTTCAGCATATTTTTTCGTGTTATTAAAACAAAAGTGAATTTTTATCTCCAGAGCTGGCTTGGAATTGTTTTAGAACATGTCTGTTATCATGTCATTTGTGTTTCATCGTGTTTTTTCACTTAATTCTTTAAAAAAAAATGTATGTGCCTTCTAGGAACAATTAGCTATTTTTGACGATGGAACGACTGTAAATTATTTTAAAAAAGCTTCACATATATAAATAACATTATAGATAGTATGAATCACCCTTTTTATTCCTCCCCCCCGCTACAAAGAAATTTTCATTTATTTCAAAAGTGAAGAATATTGATTCTTACATATATGTAATTTTTGAAATAACAAATATTTCAATTAGTTTTTGGGACTATTCTGAAATTTCTGTCGAATTTTCGGAAAGCTATTAACGTAGTATTATGAATGTTTGTCATCCTATACATAATTAAACAATTCACATTTTCAAACATTAAAAAATTAGAAATTTTTTATAAAAATTCAATTGTTTGAAAAATATTTTCTCAGTTTTTAAAATACTTATTGCTCATTAAGTATAAATTTTTTTCTAGTTATGTTATTATTACTTTTAAAATATCTATCTTCAGGCATTATTTTGTCGAAAGATTGAATAGTTATTGAAAGAATTTGTAAATTCTCAAATTTAAATTTCTTTAAAAATTCGGACAAAATTTTACTTCAGTTTTGAGAGTCTAAATAAAATGAATCTTACATTTTTATGGACAAAAAATAATGCTCTTCCACATCGAGCAAACCTCTTTGGTGAATTTCTCGAAAGTGAAGAAATTGAGTGAATTCCTTAGAGAGCTAAGTCTCTTAATATAAACCCGATAGACAACTGTTGGAACTACTTGGAAGTGCAATTTCACATAGACATCCTTTTGTCTTAGAAAATATTGCATTTATAATATAAATGAAATGTATCTGACTATTTTATTTATGGACAATTATGCGCTTCCACATCGAGCAAACCTCTTTGATGAACTTCTCATAAGTGAAGACATTGAGCGAATACCGTAGAGGGCAAAGTCTCTTAATCTTAACCCAATTGACACCTTATGGAACTACTTGGAAGTAATGTATCTGACTTTTTATTGATAGACAATAATGCTCTTCTCATCGAGCAAAATTCTGTCATGAACTTCTCAAAAGGGAAGACATTGAGCGAATACCATAGAGGGCTAAGTCTCTTCATCTTAACCCGATAGACAACTTATGGAACTACTTGGAAATGCAATTTCAAGTAGACATCTGTACGGCTTATCATTGAGACATTTTTATGGTTTACAATAGACTTTCAAAAATAATAGCTAATGCATTCAATTAAAAATATTGTATTTATAGTCTGTATAGAAAAAGTAGTTTAACGGAGTTTTTAACAGAACTATTTTATATGGCAAACACTTTTCAAAATTCGAAGGATTAATAACTATTTATTTCCTTTGGATAATATAAGATCAAAAATGAAATAATTGCTGCAATAAAGACTGGTAATATGAAATCAAATTCTTTAAACTTTTATAACGAACATTAAAGTTTTGCACTAACAGATAAATGACTGTTTTGCTAATAAAAACAAATCAAATGTATTTTCTTAACTGTAATGATTTCAGAATTGATATTTAAATTACTGTCACAATTTTGTAATTGTATATCAAAAATAATTTTTTATTGTTCAGTGTATTCCTGTAAAGCTTGTTTGAAGAAATTAAAGAATAGCAATAACAGTTAGAGATTTAAATAGCTTGGAAATAATCACTCACTAATGCTTTTATAGTATTAGTTTTAATTAGGATTTTCAGCAATTTGGACATACTTTCAATATTATTATTGCTGTACAGTTATGTTATAGTTAAGAATATATTCTAACGAGAAAAAATTATGACTTTCTTGTAATAAATATTAAAATGTTTCTGGTTGGACTTAAAATATTATTGTAGTTTAAGTAAGTAAATGTATTTCTGAAACAACCATTTTCATAGATTTACAGGTTTAACAGTAACCTGGAATGTAAGGGAATTGCAAAATAGCCAAAAAAAGTCAAAGAATTGCAAAATGATCGGGTAAAATCTGGGAAATTACAACTTATTTATCTAAATTCAAGAAAATGTACAAATATTTTTTTATAGTCAAGCAAATGGCCAAAATAAAATAAAAAAAATTAGGTCATTTACATTTATTTCTATTTTAGGTAAAAGATTTTAGCAATTTATTTAAAGTATTATATAACATATAATATTTTAAAGTTTATTGTGAAATTATTTACCAGATTTATTTTTCTTAAGCCATTTACTAAAGTTTATATTTTGTTAACTTTATAAAAATAAGTCTGAAAAGCTACTGTAATATACTTATTTTAAGTTAATAATACTTTTAATAACGATTGTAACAAAAAAATAATGTATATATTTATAAAAAACAAAGAAAGAATATAATCTAAAATGCTTATATTAATTTTATTATCTATATTTTGATAAAATCTAGTAAAATTTTAAAAATTACACTGGGCACATTTATCACACTATACTAATAACAATTATAAATTATACCGCTTTTGTAAGAATGTGTTTTTTCTGTGTTTTAATGTGTTTTCGTTATATGAACATATTCTTTTGTTCTTTTTTTT
>CM063505.1:41031384-41076384 GCA_032207245.1 Pardosa pseudoannulata
GTAGTTTTGCTGTTATAGTTTCAGTAAAAAAATATGGCAAATTTAACAATTTCTTTTAATGAAAAATTACAGTCATATATAGAGATTATAATAAACAATGTGTTTTCTTTTATCTAAATATCGAAAATACATCATTAACGCTTTTTCAATTTTTAATTATATTTTTAAATTTACAATAATATTTATTAATAATTTTTCTCGTGATATTCAATTTTTAATTATCTTATTAATTTTTTTCTCATGATATTCAAAAACTTTTTGTTTATTGTTAATTTCTCCATTTCATGTATAATTTCTGCTTCTTTTATTATTTTCTTTTAATGAAAAATTACAATCATATATAGATTATAATAAACAATGTGTTTTCTTTTATCTAAATATCAAATTTCATTATTAATGCTATTTCAATTTTTAATTACCTTTTAAAAATTTACAATAATAATTATTAATATTTTTTCTCATGATATTCAAGAAATTTCTGTTTATTGTTAATTTCACCATATCATATATAATTTCAGCTCCTTTTATTAATTTCTTATAATGAATAGTTACAATCATATATACATTATAATAAACAATGTGTTTTCTTTTATCTAGATATCAAATTTCATTATTAATGCTATTTCAATTTTTAATTACCTTTTAAAAATTTACAATAATAATTATTATTATTTTTTCTCATGATATTCAAAAACTTTCTGCTTATTGTTAATTTCTCCATTTCATGTATAATTTCTGTTCCTTTTATTAATTTCTTATAATGAATAATTACAATCATATAGATTATAATAAACAACGTGTTTTCTTTTATCTAGATATCAAATTTCATTATTAATGCTATTTCAATTTTTAATTACCTTTTAAAAATTTACAATAATATCTATTAATATTTTTTTCTCGTGATATTCAAAAACTTTCTGTTTATTGTTAATTTCTCCATTTCATATATAGTTTCTTTTAATTAATTTCTTTTAATGAAAAATTACAATCACATAGAGATTATAATAAACAATGTGTATTCTTTTATCTAACTATCAAATTACACCATTAACACTTTTTCAATTTTTAATTATCTTTTTAAATTTACAATAATAATTATTGATTTTTTTTTCTCATATTCAAGAACTTTCTGTTTATTGTTAATTTCTCCATTTCATGTACAATTTCTGTTTTTTTTTATTAATTTCTTTTAATGAAAAATTACAATCATATATAGATTATAATAAACAATGTGTTTTCTTTTATGTAAATACCAAAATTACATCATTAACGCTTTTTCAATTTTTAATTATATTTTTAAATTTGCAATAATATCTATTAATATTTTTTTCTCGTGATATTCAAAAACTTTTTGTTTATTGTTAATTTCTCCATTTCATGTATAATTTCTGCTTCTTTTATTATTTTCTTTTAATGAAAAATTACAATCATATATAGATTATAATAAACAATGTATTTTCTTTTATCTAAATATCAAGATACATCATTAACTCTTTTTCAATTTTTAATTATCTTTTAAAAATTTACAAGAATAATTATTAATTTTTTTTTCTCATATTCAAGATCTTTCTGCTTATTGTTAATTTCTCCATTTCATGTATAATTTCTGTTCCTTTTATTAATTTCTGTTAAAGAAAAATTACAATCATATATACATTATAATAAACAATGTGTTTTCTTTTATGTAAATACCAAAATTACATCATTAACTCTTTTTCAATTTTTAATTATATTTTTAAATTTACAATAATATTTATTAATAATTTTTCTCATGATATTCAAAAACTTTCTGCTTATTGTTAATTTCTCCATTTCATGTATAATTTCTGCTTCTTTTATTATTTTCTTTTAATGAAAAATTACAATCATATATAGATTATAATAAACAATGTATTTTCTTTTATCTAAATATCAAACTACACCATTAACACTTTTTCAATTTTTAATTATCTTTTTAAATTTACAATAATATTTATTAATATTTTTTCTCGTGATATTCAAGAAATTTCTGTTTATTGTTAATTTCACCATATCATATATAATTTCAGCTCCTTTTATTAATTTCTTATAATGAATAATTACAATCATATATAGATTATAATAAACAATGTGTTTTATTTTATCTAAATATCAAACTACATCATTAACGCTTATTCAATTTTTAATTACCTTTTAAAAATTTACAATAATAATTATTATTATTTTTTCTCATGATATTCAAAAACTTTCTGCTTATTGTTAATTTCTCCATTTCATGTATAATTTCTGTTCCTTTTATTAATTTCTTATAATGAATAATTACAATCATATATACATTATAATAAACAATGTATTTTCTTTTATCTAAATATCAAATTACATCATTAACGCTTTTGCAATTTTTAATTATCTTTTAAAATTTACAATAATAATTGTTAATTTTTTTCTCATGAATTTCAAGAATCTTCTGTTTATTGTTAATTTCACCATATCATATATAATTTCAGCTCCTTTTATTAATTTCTTATAATGAATAATTACAATCATATATACATTATAATAAACAATGTGTTTTCTTTTATGTAAATACCAAAATTATATCATTAACGCATTTTTAATTATATTTTTAAATTTGCAATAATATCTATTAATATTTTTTTCTCGTGATATTCAAAAACTTTCTGTTTATTGTTAATTTCTCCAGTTCATATATAGTTTCTTTTAATTAATTTCTTTTAATGAAAAATTACAATCACATAGAGATTATAATAAACAATGTGTATTCTTTTATGTAAATATCAAGATACATCATTAACTCTTTTTCAATTTTTAATTATCTTTTAAAAATTTACAAGAATAATTATTAATTTTTTTTTCTCATATTCAAGATCTTTCTGCTTATTGTTAATTTCTCCATTTCATGTATAATTTCTGTTTTTTTTATTAATTTCTTTTAATGAAAAATTACAATCATATATACATTATAATAAACAATGTGTTTTCTTTTATGTAAATACCAAAATTACATCATTAACGCTTTTTCAATTTTTAATTATATTTTTAAATTTGCAATAATATCTATTAATATTTTTTCTCGTGATATTCAAAAACTTTCTGTTTATTGTTAATTTCACCATATCATATATAATTTCTGTTCCTTTTATTAATTTCTTATGTTAATTTTCATTCCTTAGTATATAAGGCATACAAAAATGGTGGCTGAGCTATTTTGTTTTTAAAATATGTAGGAGCATGGGATAGTTCCGATATTGAATTCAGGAAGAACAATATGATATAGTTTCTATATCAAATAAACCTTTGTTCACCCCTTGATTGCTTATTTGTATCATTCTTAGATGTTATGCTAGCCTCATTTGTCCGAGTTTAGAAAAAAAAAACCGTAGCATTCTCTAAGCCCAACCAAACCAAACGCTGAACGATGGCCGATTGATTAGGGTGTTGGCCTTCTGTACCGGAGTTCGTGGGTTCGAATCCCACTGGGGCATGGATGTTTGTAATCGTTCGGAATCGGCTTTAAACTGTAGGTCCTGGTCTCATTAGCACTCGTGTTGCAAAAAAGTAGACCGTAGCACTCCAAACCAAACCACACCAAACCTAGTTGAGAAGATTATACATATTAAACTGTTTTTTATTAATCAGATTGTACCAATGTGGTGGAATATGAGGTCTGTCCTTAATTGCAATCACTAAAGGTCATCTTGAATACGCGTTAATATTAATTTCTTTTGTACATTAACACCCGTTTAAAGTGTCACAGAAATATTGTTTAGTAGTTGGTTTCATACTTTGTGACATATCACATGCTTGTATGTGAGAGAGAGAACTAGTTGGGAGAGCGAATAAAGTGAATTTTTACAATTTCCTACTTATCTGTTTATTATAATTAGACCACAGAAACAATCTGAATGATAAATTTCGTGCGATAAACAAACATAAATTCTTTACTATAAGGACAGGAAGTTCTAAATGAAACTATCGAAAATAAGTCATTATTGGCCTGCTTAGAGAGAAGCACTAATATCTTATGCCACTTTATGCTGAAACCACTGGTCAGGTGACAAGCTGGTAGGAAAGTTAGTTTTATAAATAAGATCTAAAAAGCAGTTGGTAGCTTTTAGGATGGTCCGCTATACTGAAAATCCGGAAATACTATCAAAGCAAATTAGGGTTACCTATTTACGAAAGATTTAAAGTCTAAGTGAAAATGTCAATACAAAAGTGAAAAACTCGAAACATTTTACACGTGTAAGATTAACAGAATTGCATCGCTGTCCGTTGCATAGCATTGCATAGTAGTCCGTTGTCCATATTAGAACATGGTAAAGAAATGGGGGTTTTATGATAAAGATCTAAAAACTTGTCTGTTGTCTGAAGCAGGCCTTTTATTTTACTCAAAATCAAAAATACCACGAAAGCAAATTAGATTTTATCCAATTATCAATTTTTATAAAATCGTTGCGTGTGTGTGTTAATATGGAATTTTAAATGCTTGAAAAAAAGACCGTAAAATTTGTACAAGTATCAGATTAACAAAATTGCTTCACTGTGTATTCACTCAAAACAGTGGAAGAAAACTTGATTATTCAAAGCAGTGTATGCAATGTTAATCTGTTTTATCGTTTAAAGTAATAAACGGATCTCCTAAACACAAAATCCTTTCCGCGGAAGCTGTCTTTCTATTCATCCTTTCCGGGCGTGCTCGGCGAAGAATTAAATTCCTTCTCTGCAGCATCCAGATACACGCACTTGAATTAGTTGACAATACGGGGCATAAAAATCTCGCCCTGCAAAATAACAACGCTATCATCGTTTCCGCTTCAAAAGTGCTGAAAATAAGTTTCCCTCAGAGTGGGCCTAAGTGTCTCTAAGTGTCGCACATTGTTTAGAGGAGAAGAGATGTGCTTCAGACTTAAGTAGGTAAGAGAGAAACAGAAAGAAATTTTATACGAAATTTTTATCTTTCTTGCGTAATTTGAGCTTTTATCGATTCCTTCGCCGGGGAAGATCGATGAGTACGGGGAATGAATCGCTTATTAAAACTTGGGAGATGCATATGACTCTCATGGTGGTGAGAAAATTACACTCACTTTTATAAGTGAAAATGTCAGTTACCCATTTCTAACGTTATATATTCTGCCACATATTCTTTTTCTCCGCGTTAAGGCAAGAATTTCTCATCTTAATCCCTGTCATATATTTGTTATGTTCGCGTAGTATATTCTTTGCTGTCAAAAGGCTCTCTAATTTCCACGCTTCAATGGTCGGAATTAAATTTTCTTCCTCTTTGTAAGAGGTATCCCAAGCATTTATTATTATATAGGGTACGGGAAATTTAATACTGTAGAAGGAAAATACTCATTTATTCCAAAAGACGTTGTGAAATAATAAGTCCATTTTTAGGAACCATTTTTAATTTAGTTCGCTATGTTCCATAACACAGTACAAAAACAACAACATATACAACGCACACACCGAGAGAGTTGACTAACACAGTGTGCAAACAAACTAGATGGCTCTCCTAGCGCCACCTATCATAAAAGGAGAGGGGAGTAATTGTACCCGCTACAATATTACTTATTAATATTACTGATATTAGGGTGTTAACTGTCCATAAATTGTAATTATTTTTCTGTAGTTAATTCTCAACATATTAAAATAAACCCCATTGAAAAATCCCTTGTAGGACAATATTAGAGATATATAAACTATACCCTATTTATTCTGGTATAAAGATTTTTTTTCTCCAAAATTCGAGATCAGAATCTCAAAATCCGCGTTGCATGTAATGATTTTTACTGCTTTCCGTAATTATGCTATGTAAAAGTACAGGAAAGTCAAATATTTAAAAAAGAAAACAACAATGTTACTCAATAGAAAAAATGCTGTTTCTATATTGTAGCAAAATTCTCTCGTAAAGTTTGTTGATTGAATAGACTTTGGCTAAGACAAAAACAATAAAATTTTATTAACATGCCAAATGAATCACCATAACAACGGTTGGCGATAAAACTTGGCAGCCTTTTGGCGAACTTTTTCAGAGCAATACGGAGAGCTTTAATACAGGTCCTAATTTCCCCAGACCTGAGCGTGAACTGACTTTTTATGAGAACACACAGCCCCTTTATATAGCTTTCAGGATTCTGGAAATTTTCACAAATTTCTAGTAAAATCCAGAGAAAAGGGCGTCGACAACAAATGTAGCCAATCGCCAAATTTGGCCAAATGAGTGTCCAAAAACACCGCATAGGAAGCAATATCTCGCCAATTTGGCGAGATATCATACAAATTACATATTTAGAGCATTCTTAGCAATATCTTATCTCTATGGCATTCTTGTAACTCTAGTTATTAATTTTGAACACCAACTTTCTAATCTGAACGTTAGAACGTATTATCTCTTTAAAACTGTTGTAGTTATAACCGTTTTATGCTCATTTTATGGTTAAGTTCGGTTACAGTTTTTAGAAATATTGTGTGTGTTTTTTTATTATAAAACTGAAAAGTATTTCTCGAATCCTAACTTTCAAAATTTCTTATGTTCAAGCAGCACGTTGTGGTATTATCCTTGCAATATTATGAAAACTCAATAGATTTTTAATTTGCTGCCTACACCAAATTATTTTCCTCTTAAACTGTACTTTATTGTGTATCACCTGATATACAAGCGTATGAAGCGTTATATTCGTATATCATTTGTTACGACATCGATGCATACGACAAGCTGAGGGTTAAAAAGTATATTGTATTGATTCGTATGCATGTTTACATAAGAGAATATATCTGATTAAGAGGTACCTATCGAGAGTAAAAATCTTTATCATACCACCCTGTTTGGATCCATCATAAAACAACATAGTTCTCCTTTGAGAATGATATTTTAGATGTACTTTAATAAAGCTCTAACCTAACCCTTTAACTACCATGGTGTATTATACGCTTTATATATAGTCGATACGTTAATTGCCACGCCATGTGTGTGGTTATATCTCATATACGTTAACTGTCGTATGCGTGAGTACACTTAATGATAGTTAGAAAATTACTAAGAAACGCACTGAAGGAAGGCTTATATATACGGCCTATACAGTTAAAACATTGACTGCGCAAGGCGTATATATACGTCCATGGCAGTTAAGTGGTTAAAATTGCATTTAGTGTTGTTATTTTAATATGTAGATTTTTCAACATAAGAAAAATATATTCTCCGAAATTAAATTGCCATCTAGATTAGTTTTGAACTATGTATATCAGAAACTAAATTAGCTAGATTAGTTTTGAATTATGTTTATTAGAAACTCAATTTTATATAAAATTTTTGACAAATATCTATATCTTTTTCATTCGATAAATCTAAGACCTTTATGATATCTGGCATTTTTAAATATAAAAATTTTAATATATAGTAAGAAATTGAATATTAAAAAATTCTTTTTTCATTCTATAAAATAAAATATGTAGCCCGTATTAATACAATTGTGAGGCTCACAAAGTAAAAGAGGTAGTATATATATATATATATATATATATATATATATTCTTTTCATGTCGTGAATATATTTTGATTATTAAAGTGTTATTTTATATAACCAAAAAATATTTTTTATAAAGTTAATGCTTTATTAAGGATTTAGAAAAACAAAATTTACATAAAACTTTATTATGTTTTTATGGAATCAAAAATAGGCTGTTATAATAGAGACTTTTCAACCAAAAAGGTACTATATCCTCTTCAAAGATATGAATTCATGAAATAATATAGAATAATCTTACGAAATTTCTGAATTTTTTTAAAAGAGTAAGCCATATTTCTTAAAAATACTTATTTTTTTACTTATAAATATGATGAATAGCATAAAAATTATATCTCAGTTGCCTCACTTTATTTTATTTTTAAATTAAGACGTGATGGAAAAAAAATTAATTCCACTCTATGTTTCTTTAATATATAATTATCCTTCAAATTTTAATGTACAAATTTTGTTTTTCTCTTTAAAGTAAAATAATGAGCAGCGTAAAATTACCCATATTGTTGGAGTTGCGTGAAATTGCATATTGATAGTGGTAATCATTTTAATTTAATTAATTAAGGCATTATAAATCACAAACTCCTGTTACGTGTTTATACTTGGATAAATTATACAGAGTTTCTCGTGTCTAATTAATAACCTGGAAGCTGGGTTCAATCTCATGAGGGTGTTGATTATGCTATTAGGCGCATTCTTAATCACAAGAATAATAATATTCTTTTTGAAATCTTGTCATGTTTTAATTATTTATAATTCTGTGTTTTTCATCTTGGCTTGTTATAGAATCATTATTCTTGGTTTGATTTTTATATTTGTTTTATCAGTTAGAAAAAAATACTCTTTTGAACCATGGAAGAATAAATTAATTTTTGTGACCTAGATATGTACAGAAAGTAATGTATGAGATTGCATACCTTTTAGCTGCTTGTTCTATCGTTTTTTAATGGAATTATAATATATGTAATAAATTGCACTCCTGCCTATTAATTATTATGAAAATAAGTTTTCTATCATAATGTATACCTGATAATTTTTTATATAACATATTGTCTTGGTGTTTCATTAAGTTTCGGGAATTAACGAAGTGTTTTGATGGGTTTTTTTTTTCCAAAATATGTCATGTAGTGACATTCAATGAGCAATATAAATTTAAATTCTACTTTGTATTTCGTTTCATTAATTAAATTTATTAAATTTTTAAACATAAAAATTAATACTGTGAAATAGCAAACCCAGTTGCTGAAACATTGTATATTTTATGTTAAATGCGTTATTATAACAGTATTTAATGTATGGGGAAATAGGTACACAGTTTTTTTTCTATATAAATTCTAATCATAAAATGAAATTATAATGCAATTTTTAGGAATGTTGCTGGAGGAGTCTCACATTTTAATGAAAACTCATTTTCTAATAGATTCTAGTGTATTGTATGTTTCATGTAACAACATTATATATTTTCTCTCACTGTATAGATATCATTAAAAATTTATGCATTTAAAAAGAGATTCAATGTCCCTTGTACGCTTAAATTGGGATTTACCCCTTAACGTGCACGCTCGAGTTAACTCGAGCTCGCTAAACTGACCAAACTCTGCTCACTCGAAATAATTCGAGCGGCGTTGTACTTTATGTTGCTATAATTTTTCACACTCGAATGCAATCGAGAATTGAAAATAACAATGTGAAAGCAAAAAAAATCGTTTTATTGATATTTTTCATTTACATGGAATTGTAAGCTATAACACTTATTTCTTCAAGTATAAAATATATATTTTTTTCTACTTATTACTTTCGATTTATCTGTTCCTTGTGAGCCACAGCCGAACGATGGCCGATTGGTTAGGGTGCTAGCCTTCGGTACCGGAGTTCGTGGGTTCGAATCCCACAGTGGCATGGATGTTCGTAGCCGTTCGGAATCGGCTTTAAGCTGTAGGTCCCGGTCTCATTAGCCCTCGTGTTGCAAAAAGTAGACAGTAGCACTCCAAACCAAACCAAACCTTCGTGAGCCACATTCCGACAGATTATTCATATTCTGATTCTCTTTTCAATTTTTAAAAAAGTGATTTTAACTTGGATTTAATTTATGTTAATTTAATTTCATCATGCAAATTTATGTAAATTTAGTTCCTAATTTTCTGCGGGCCTTCCATTCTAAGTGTATATAAGCAGGATTCCCTTCATTTCCTTGGTAATAAAATCTTGAACTGGTCTTGAGCGTTTTATCAGTCATTTCACCAAGATTCTCTCATTTTTCAATATATATTTTATTAAAATATAATGTAAAATAAAATATAATTGTTAACTATTTTATTCCTAAGCTCTGGATGTAAAGGTATCCTTGACTCGAGGCGTCACTTTACATACTTTCTTCTTGAGATATGAAACGTAAGTGTTTCATTTCTGATACCTACGCATCAAGGGATGACACATGATACTGTCAATTGGTAGATTGCCTATCAAGTGAACAATATACTCTTTTGACAAAAACATTAACATTCTAAAAATTAGAAATCATACCAATTGTATAAATATCCGATATACTCAAATTTTGATTATTTTTGTGTGCTTGTAATTTTCTTGGCAAGACAACGTTCTAAATTGTAATTTTTTACATAAAAAATTTTTTTTGAGGCTTTTGAGGCACAGGCTTTTTTTTTAAAAAACCTGTGCATTGAGGGGTTAATGGTCCGTAATATCAAAAAGATTGTTGACCGCTGATATAGACTACTGTGTAAGGTATTTACAAACCAGAAAACATATCTGAAAAGTAGCTTAATACTACAGAGATTATTAAATAATGACTCGAATAATAATGGGTGCATATTACACATGATTCCAATTTGGAGTGCGAAAAATGAGGTTGGAGCTTGATGTAACTCTTGCCTCCCCCTGATGCCGAAGTCGCGTGAGAAACTCTCAGAAATGTGTTTGAAATTTTTCGAAAGAAAGCAGCTGCCGGTAATGGGTATGCGGTGAA
Organism: Pardosa pseudoannulata; assembly: GCA_032207245.1. NCBI lineage: Eukaryota > Metazoa > Arthropoda > Arachnida > Araneae > Lycosidae > Pardosa > Pardosa pseudoannulata. Next base: position 41,041,891 of record CM063505.1, read on the forward strand.
AGCTTGCTCATTCAGCTGTCCTCCCTTGGAAGGGATCGTCTTCTACTTAATAGCTTTCTCCCGGACTCAAAATTTCAGCGTATGGAGATGCGTGTTTGAAATTTTGCTTGACAAGTCATGTAAATAATTGCTCGGCGACGAGGACATCTGCTGATGATAACGGTGTCGCATTATGAGTAATTTTAAATTTCAGGGGTTATATTAATCTTCGTATATTAGGGTTTGTACAATACTACCTACTTTATCATTTAACAAAACGCACAGATCAAAAATATAGAATAACATTTAATAATATCAATTAAATTTTGGGCCGGCCGATGTCCGAATGGTTAGGGTGATGGCCTTCGGAACCGGATTTCGTGGGTTCGAATCACACTACGGCATGGATGTTCGTAACCGTTCGGAATTGGCTTTAAGCAGTAGATTCTGGTCTCATTAGCCCTCGTATTGCAAAAAGTAGACTGCAACGCTCAAAACCAAACCATTGAAATTTTGGAGAATGGATATTTTTAAAAAATATTTTTAATCTACTATCTGTTTTTTATTATGATTTTAAAACGATTTCTATTAGTCATGATTGGCCATGCTAATGATGAAACTCCAGATATTCTTAACTAGATTAAATAATGCTAAAAGTTAATGAATACTTAATGATATATGGATGCTCATGCTCATGAGAATAAATGGGCTAATAAATTAACAATGGGAATAAAATTAAATTTACCACATACTCCATATTGCAAGATGTACTGAAAATCTGGAAATATTAGTTATGGAAAAGTTTGAGAAGCTACCATAAAATTAAGATAAGCACTTCTCATTCCCCCGTTCTTTATGGAATTAATAGATTCCTTGAGCTTTAAAATGTGTCCTACTCTTTTTTATGTCTTTTTTATTACATGATTTTAAAACGATTTCTATTAGTAATAATTGGCCATAATAATAAAGAAACCAGATATTCTTAACTAGATTAAATCATACGAAATGTTAATGAATATTTAATGATATGTAGCTTTTTATGAGAATAAATGGGTTCGTAAAATTAACAATGGGAATAAAATTAAATTTACCACACACTCCTTATGGCAAGATGTAATGAAAATCTGGAAATATTAGTTATGGAAAAGTTTGAGAAGCTACCAAAAATGTAGGATAAGCACTTCTCAAATAGGGAATCTAGTTTACTGAAAATAGCATTGGGGGGTTAAAATATTATTGAGTTCATCTAAGAAGAGGGGGAGGATTAAAATATTTTGAGACTCTGTTCTTCAACAATAGCTATAAAGAAACCTTACTTGCTTGTTAGTCTCTTATGCGCCCTACAGGCAAGTAGTCTAAATAACACGGTCAATAAGTCTACACAATAATAATATATCTGACAATAATAGTCTATACTCATCTCCATTCCCATTTAGCCTTATGGTTGCCATTATTTAAGTCACATCTAAGTTCAGTGATAAAACGTATGAAAATAATGCAGACGATATTTAAATAATTTAAAATAAGAAATTATTAAATGAGAAGATTAAAGGAATGACATCATAATGCTAGAAAAAAATGTTATTTTTACCAGTTATGTAATAAATTGATAAATTTAATCGCCTGCTCTTAGCTGGGGAAAATAATGCTTGAAATAATGGCATTAAACGTTCGTAAACGTGGAAGGGGCGGATTTTAAACGTTTAAAAGACGGCAGTACTTTTCTCTGTGATATGAAGCCCATTTATACCAATTTATTTTGGAATTGGATCTATAGTTTAGAAGAAGATAAACTTTACTTGCTTTGAATTTTGCTAACACTAACTCATAAAGAATCCAATAGGGATGTCAATCCAGGTCCAACTGCTTCATAAACTCGAGGCGGACAGATAACTTAGGCTATTATTATATAGGGGATGTTATATTTTCGAATTAAAGTATAAGAAATTAAAGTAATTAAAGTGTTCGAATTAAAGTGAGAAATAATAAATCAAATTTAGTCTGTGGAATAAACTGACAGAGGATATAATTCTGTCGCACTAAGATATATATATTTACGTGAAATGTTTTACTAGACAGAAAGTCAATGGGTTTTTAAAATTTATAGACACGGAATCTATTTTTAAATACGTGTCAGTCTGTATTCAATTCATATATGAGTCCAACTTTATTAGTATTGTGTGACAGAGAAAAATACGTAAATGATCAAGTTATTTACAGTCAGTACCGGCTATATGGTCACCCGCTTATAAGGGCACTCCGCTTATATGGTCAGTTTTCTAAAGTCCCGTCTAACTTAATAGGGAATATGTGTTAAAGTGCACAGCTTATACAGGCATTTTCTTTATCTTGTTACCGGTTATATGGTCAGATTCATGCTTTCAACGAATTTCTGTTTTTTTTTTCTTTTGGTTTTTTGCGAAATTGGAGAAAACCTTAATTCCAGCCTTTAATTTCCTCCCTTTCCCTCTTTCTTGCTTGTGTAGATTCAACATCGGAGTTTTCCACCTCTCTCAGTTCTCGTCCCCCCCCTGATAACAAGTGAACATCTCTCTGTTTATTGGTTGAAGTTTTCTCTCTCATACATGATCTCAGGTGTAATTTTGCTTATCCCGAAGCAGCAGATGAGCATTTAAAAGCTATTAGGGACTAAGAAAAAGTTGTGTTAACAACCAACAAAATAGAGCAAACTTATATACCTGATTATTTTTAAGTACATTGAACATGAATGTACGTATGTACGTGTGCTGTACTTTGATTAGTAAGGTCAGCTAATAATTCCCCCCCCCCTAAAAAAATAGTGCATATTTTTAATGTAGTTTTTACTCCTCGAATTAATTTTTAAAATGTTCTTAAAGTATAATTATTTGTTTATTAGATGAATATAATACTGCCATAATTCAATAGAGTTGTATTGTTCCCCATATATGGTCACTCCGCTTATATGGTCTGATTTTTCTGAACCCCTGAGCTGACCATATAACCGATTCAGACTGTATTCTTTCTATTTTGATTAATGTACAAATATTCTGATACTCCAGAATTAAAGTAGAAAATAGTTCATTTTTATAAATCAAATTTATATATTTGCTCGAAATGTTTTACTGGAAGAATTCTCAATGGATTTTAAAATTTATAGACACAGAATGTATTTTTAAAGGTGTGTCAGTCTGTATTTATTTTATATATTTATGAGTCCAAATCTATTAGTATTGTATGACAGAGAATAATACGTAAATGATCAAGTTATTTATATGCTTTTTATTTTGATTAATATGCAAATATTCTAATACTTCAGAATTAAAGTAGAAAATAGTTCATTTTTATAAATCAAATTTTATTAAGAGAATAAATCAGAGGAAAAATGCACTTCTGTTACATTTGTAAATTCGTTTCTTTTATAAATGTTAATCCAATAGTTTTCATTTAAAGTAGGAAATAATTCATCTTTATAAATCAAATTGCGCGACTGAAATAAACTCAGAGATGCTCTTCTGTCACACTTAAATATATATTTGCACGGAATGTTTTATCGGATCCAATTCGTATATAAAAAAAACAAAAGAGTAAAAAAAAATCTAGTGACACCTCGGAAATGAATGTTTGAGCCACGATTGCGGCACTTGAAAAATAAAACTATCGGATTCTCATTAATAATGAGTGCGCGCATTTTCCTGACAGAGCGAAATAGATGACTCTTTAGGCACCACACGTTCCCGAAACTCCCAACAAACACAAGCTGCTGCGTTTAGAGAAGACAATGTAAAAAAAACTGTTTTAGTCCCTTTTTGTTGCTGCTAAAAAGAGATTTTTGATAAATAGACCATTTTTCCTCGGCTATAGCAGTTTATTTAAAATGAAATTCTAATTTACAGCTTTTATGCTTAACTGATTCATATACTAATTCCTATGCAAATATTCCTTTTAACATGCGTGAAGTGCACTTAAAAGGCAATAGCGTTTAAAATTGTGTTAACAATAATTACAACTAATTAGATAAAAATGGCAGATAATTACCATATATATTTATTATAAATTATTCACTCAATATATGGTTTTTGTTGAATTTAATGACAGTTAATTACCGAAATTCTATATTTGTAACTGAGAATACTTGTAGCTGTAATTGTTTTAATCATTTTTAAGCTAATTTAATCCTTTAAAATATTGGGGCATAACAATGTAAAACACTAAATTCTCTAACTCTAAAAGACACAGTTTTACAGATTAGTTGTTTTTAATGTTACTTAGTCAAACTAAGCATGGTTTAGAGCAGGAATGCACAAACTTTTTCGGCCGAGTGTCAAAAATCGAAAGAAAATAAGTTTAGCTGGCCAAGATAAATTTTTCTAAAATTTTAAAAACAATATAAAAGTACCTAACGGTTTAAATACGTTAATGAGATGAATGAAATTGCGATTTCATTTTTAAAAGTTCCTTATACTGAGGTTCGAAGTGAGATGTACTGATTTTAAGGAACGATGCTAAATGCTCATCTGTGAGTCTACTTCTGAAATTATTCTTTCTAAGGTTCAAAGTTCAAAACATTTGTTCACATTTAAGAAGCAAATATACCGCTGATCTTCTGGGCGTGAGATAATAAATTTGGGATATAATATTTAAGGAAAGTAGAAAAGGAGATGGATATATAATGTATAAATATATATTTCTTTTAATTTGATTCGGAGCGGCAACTTAAAATTTTATCCGGGGGGCCGGATAAAACCTTCCGGCTGGACGTAGTTTCCCCATCCCTGATTTAGAGGAATATGCTACTGATATCAAGAAAAAGGGTGGGTTGCGCCATTTGTGTTAATGAAGACCACTAGGGCAAAAAAAGCGATTTTGTTCAAATGGGTCATATATTGCACAAAATATTTTTAATGGTCCCTATTCGCATATAAAAAAAACAAAAGAGTAAAAAAATGCAGTGACACCTCGGAAATGAAATTTTTGGACCCCGATTGCGGCACTGAAAAATTAAACTATCGGATTCTCATTAATAATGAGTGTGCGCATTTTCCTGACACAAATAAATAGATGGCTCTTTAGGCCCCCACACCTTCCCAAAACTCCCAACAAACACAAGCTTCTCCGCTTAGTAAAGACAGAGTAGAAAAAAAATTGTTTTGATCTCTTTTTCGTTGATAAAATTACAGTTTTGATAGATAGACCTATTTTTCCGGATATGGAAATTTATTTTTAAAAAAATTCTTATTTATAGGTTTTATGCTTAACTGATTCATGTACTGCAAATATTCTTTTCACAGTGTGTGATGCACAGCTAGAGGGTGATAGCACTGAAAATTTTATTGATAGTAATTATTATAATTAATTAGATGAAAACGCTTACTTTTTGTCGTCCTTGATTTTAAATAAACAATTTAACGAGATTTGATTCATCTTCACTTTTGAAAATAACATTTTTAGAATCCTGTCTGTACGTGTGTAAAACACAATAATGAGTACGTTTGCACTAAGAGAAACCAAATTTGGAGACCTCGTAATTTAGAAACAGGGACTAAACAGAAGGCCCCACAGGCTTTGCCTGCAACCCCTAGAGCTATTGTTTGAGAACTTGGAGAACAATTTGACCACGAACATATTTTACGTGTCCCAGTCACCTTTAACAAACATGGCGGGTCTAAGACCGGCTCAATCTTCGAAGACGCAGCTCTCCAGTTACGAGATCGTTGGCTTTGCCGACTGAGTTACCATGGCTCACTACTTAGATATTGAACTAACTAACGGAAATTCTAAATTGTAACAAAACCCTCTCATCCAAACTAAGCAAGCTGTTCGGTTGGCTAATGGAAAATTCAGAGAATCTGCAGGTCCCGTAACAAGGCTGATTCTTCATATATAACTTTCACTGTACCTCGCTTTTGTATTTATTTTCATGCAATTATCTTGTAATTATTATCATTATTTTTTTAAAATTTTAATTTATTTTTTTATGATTATTACTTTTTTTGTACTTCCAGTGTTATTTTGTATTTGTATGTGTTGGTTTGTAATATTATTACTGTATTCATACTGCATTGTATATTATGAGCTGCTGTGGATTGTACACCCTAAACATCTTAAACCTTTGTTTTAAGGTAGATGGTCCTCGTGGTGCAGCCAACTTATATATTAAAGCTTGTATGCATATTAAATTTTATCAAAAATATTCTATTTGATTTAGGTTTATCTAATTGGGAATGAGTACAAATTCTTTCTGTCTTTTTATAAGATTCATATTATAAAACAAATTAGGATTTCTTTGCTCGTTAGTTCCAAAATTTGGTTTCTTTAATATTGTTATGATATGGTAAAAGATCTATTACTTGATATAATTTAAAGTTTTTAAGTAACGTAAGTGAACTGATATCAATCGTAAACTGTATGAATGTTAACCATTGCTCAGCTCAAAAATAAAAGGTGATAAAGAATATAAAAACAATCTTATACTTTTGTATAAAAAAATTATTTCACCTTTTATAAATCAAATTTCGTGAATGAAATAAACTGAGATATGTACTTCTGTCCCACTTAAACATATATTTGCACAAAACCTTTCATCGGTCTCTGTTCACATATAAAAAAAAAAACAAGAGTAAAAAAATGTAGTCACACCTCGAAAATGAATTTTTGGACCACGATTGCGGCACTGAAAAATTAAAGTATCGAATTCTCATTAATATTGAGTGTGCGTATTTTCCTGACAGAACGAAATAGATGGCTGTTTGGGCCCAACACGTTCCCTAAACTCCCAACAAACACAAGCTGCTGCGCTTAGTGAAGACAGCGTAGCAAAAAATTGTTTTAATCTCTTTTTTGTTGATAAAATTAGATTTTTGATAGATAGACCTTTTTTTCGGCTATGAAAATTTATTTTTAAAAAATTCTTATTTATAGGTTTTATGTTTAACTGATTCATGTACTGCAAATATTCCTTTCACAATGTGTGATGCGCAGTTAGAGGGTGATAGCACTGAAAATTTTATTGATAGTAATAATTATAATGAATTAGATAAAGAAACACTTTTTTTACCATCCTTGATTTTAAATAAACACTTTAACGAGATTTAGAGATAGTTATTAACCCACATACTCTATTTGAATTTAACATATCTGTTTAAACTTTATACCTTTGCTTTAAACTATTTGTAACTCTCTTTTAATCTTTATATCTCTTCCTGGCATACACTGTGTTGTAATTTACTTACAACACTAACACCAGTGTTCGTTTATAAAGGGAAAACACAGTAAAAAAAAATGGTACCTTATATTGAGATTGAGACATTTATTCTGTACGCTATTTGATCACCATATAACATAACCAGCAATTATTTAGATTTTATATTCATCATTACACAATAATTATTACAATTCTCTTTTGTTATACGTTATTCCTTAATCAAAATATTGAATTACTAACTGAGACGTAAATAACCGTCCAAAATATATTAAATATATTTACCTCCGGATATTGCAGGATCGGGCTTTCATCAGGATGTAAAGGGCGAAAAAGGGCGTCGGTACTGGCGTAGCGGCCATTATTTTGTTGTGCGTCTATGCTGGCATGCGGATTTCTGGCCTCGATTGCTGGTCCGGGTTCTCTGGAGCAAAAATTTTAGTTTTCTATCAACTTTTGGGTTGCTTCGAACAGTCGGAAGTAGCAATTTAACTGCTACTACCGGTTACTGAATTGCAGCTTTTAGTTCCTATCTGGTTTCCAATGCTTTTATACAAGTTCATAAAATAACGAGTTATCCTTGCCGAAATAAAGATATTTATGCGATAGTGCTTATATGTTTTGTAAAATTAAGAACAAAAATCTAACTAACGGAAATAGTGACTTTTTCTTAAACGGAAAAAAGGAGGGAAACATATTCCTGATTTTCATTTTGTTTTAATTTGCAGTTTTAACGAACAAAAGTAATCGGAAACTGTGTTATGTTCATCCTGTGTTTTGCTAAAAACTAAGGGGTGGTGTGAAGTATGTATATTCATTCCATAAACTGTATAATGCTTATTCTAAACATTCGGAAGGAGTTTTAAGTGCTACTGAAAAGATAGTTCCATTTTGTGGCCAAGGATAAATATAGTGTTTTAGACGAACTTAGAGGATAATAAATAAGAGCATCCTACACTCATTTTTTTATTTGTTGAGTAAATTAAAGCGTAACCATTTCATAAATTTCAATATACCGTACTGAACTATAAAAAATAGAAAATACATCAAAATTCTAAATTCTATTTTATTTAGTTATCTTTCTATTCATTTTAGCATTGCACTCATTTAGTTAAAATGCATAAATGAGCAGTTAAAATAAAAAAATACTGCAAATTTTTTTTAAATATATAAAAAATAGTACATTAAAATATAATTTTCTTTTCCGTTGTCTATTACACAATTGAACTTCAATATTTCCATGATTATTTAATAAATCCAAACAGATTTACAGATTACACTTGTTGTATTTTACAGCCTTTGTAAAATTGAAAATTTTGCTTACGGCTTTAGAACAGGGAAGGAGGGAGGGGAAAAATGCCAGACCTCAACCTGTGCGCGCATGGCTGTACTATTCTATAGAAAATTTTAATTCCTTTAATTCTAAAAATAATTCTCCTGCAAAGCTATAAGAATTTCTAGAAATTCTTATTAAAGCTACTAAACTTATATGAGTGAAAGCTTACAGTATTTTATTTTAATTGTATATATATCTGTCTCATTCTTACGATTTATTTTGATGACTATTTGTACAGAATTTCCTTTAGAAATTATTAGAATAAAATTTAAATTATAATATGTTATCTTTTATAATCTTTAAGTATTTTTGTCTTCAAATCATTGAATATTTTATGTACCGTAAGTACATTAACACTCTTCGAATTTGTGGGGAAAAAAGGATAAGGCACTACCATAATTGTGTTTTTTGTTATGAAGCAAATACTTTAAACTTTTCAAACCACCACGAGGTTTGTTCTAATAACTTAAACCAGCGTTTCCCAACCTTTTTTAGGTCACGTATCACTTGGTTGTATATCAGGCAAAACTGTACCACATTGTAAAAATGGTTGTATTTCATGAAATATGTTAATGCGAGAGTGTTCATTTATTAGCATTATGCATTTTATTGGGTGACCACGTATTCACAGAACAAAAAGGAAACAAATTACATTGAAACACTGTAATACACACACACACACACACACATATATATATATATATATATATATATATATATATATATATATATATATATATATATATATATATATATATATATATATATATATTTACGTGACACGCTCCACTAAACGACACTTGATTCATGTCATCATCTTCATATCTTTATTCAAATCTCAAACCACACTACTCAACAATCATCTTTAATGGCGTCTCACATTGGCGGCCAACTTCTAACAAAGACAGGCTTAACTGTTTCGAGGAGCTACAGGTCTGAGCGTGGACTGTGCATGTTACTTTCTGCTCTTATCACTGCGCGTGAGCCGTATTTATGTGGCTAACTCCTCAAGCCGCGTCACTCTCATTAAAAGAATCCCTAATTAAAATCTCTTAAAATTAATCTACATTTTAAATCCTGACACACACACACACATATATATATATATATATATATATATATATATATATATATATATATATATATATATATATATATATATATATATATATATAGGCATATATATCAGGTTTGGAAATTGGGGAATGAAAATTAAGAGAATTATAACCAAAACATATAGACTAATTAATATTACGTCGATGGAGACGCGGGAGTGTGAGCGAAAGAGTACAGAGAAAACAACTCAAGGAAGACAATTTATATTGGTTGAAAAAAAGAAAGAAATATGTGAATAAAAATGAAAGAAATATAATTTACAAAAAGTACTCTATAATATTTCCGTTGTCGATTACATAATTTAACTTCAATATTTCCATGAGTATTTAATAAATCTAGACAAATTCACAGATTACTCTTGCTCTATGTTGCTTTTCAAATACGTCTACAGCTTTTGTAACAGTGACAACTCGCTTATGGCTTTAGTACAGGGAAAGAAGGAGAGGAAAAAATGCCAGACCTCCCCCTGCGCGCGCATGGTTGTACAATTCTATAGAAGATTTTAATTCCTTTTCCAGCATAAATATTCAATACACAATTTATTTGCTACTCATTTTAACAAGTTGCTATTGATGTCATCTGTCACATATCTCGATGAAAGCTTTTTTTGTAACTGTGACTTATTTATGATTTAGTTTCGAAAGACTTGCATGTGTTTTTTAAAATAACCAGGAAAGCCAACGAGAGTAAAAAATAAAAAATATTATTATAAATTGTGTAGCGGTGGAACTTATTACGAGATTCATGAATATGGAATGCTTTATATCCAATATCTTTTTATTTGTCGCTAAATGACTTCTTTATAAGGTAGCGTTTCCACTGAATTTTAATGACGTCTCCAACTCCTGCTGTTTCGCATACAGATTTGCTGAAAGAACAGAATTCTACAAATAAAGTAAGCTCTGTAGGAGAAATGCAAATTTCAACGATTTCTATAAACGCTGAGGTAATATAGTCATAAATTTTCACCTGTTTATAGTAATGTGAGTCAAAAATTCCTACCTGTTGAGAAAACCCACAGGATGCAAACCTTGACGCAATAGTAGCATGTATCGGATTTTGAAAGATTACTTATACCAGTTTATTCAGTTACTTTACATTTCAGGGTGGATGTTCCTTAATTAAAATACCTTCCTTTGCTAATAGTTTTAGTACATTAACCAGTTAACTTTATAATTTGTTTTTAAATGTCATTCATGAGATGAGTAATCAAATTCGAGCAATAATGTATACAAGTCGGATGCAATACAAATGGACGCAAAATAATTTTTTTGAAAAATTCTAGGAAAACGAATAAAAATTTATTTTTATAATCCCCTATATAATAATAGCTTAAGTTATCTGTCCGTCTGTCCTCGAATTTATGAAGCGGTTGGACATGGAATGGATAGAGGCATACATATTGGTTTGGTTTGGTTTGGAGTGATACGGTCTACTTTTTTGCAACACGAAGGCTAATGAGACCGGGACCTTCTGTTTAAAGCCGGTTTCAAACGTCTATTAACATCCATGCCACAGTGGGATTCGAACCTATGAACTTCGTCATCCATATTGGATTCTTAATGAGTTACGGTTCGCAAAATTCAAAGAGAGTTCGAAAACATTCGAAATCCACCCCTTCTCTCCCTTTTAATGCCATTATTACAAGCCCTGTTTTCCCCAGTTAAGAGCAGGCGACTAAATTCATTACTTTATCACATTATAAGTAGATGAAAATAACATTTTTTTCTAGCATTCGGACGTCATTCCTTTAACCATCTCGTTTAATCATTTCTTGAGTTAAAATATTTAAATACCGTTTGCGTTATTTTCATACGTTTTATCACTGAACTTAGATATTATGTGAATGATTTTCTTTTATATTTGCATTAAATAATAGATTGGGTACATTGGTATATATGTAGTAGATTGGGAAAATTAAAAATTTTACTGATCTCGTCATATGACGGGCTATATGCTGGTATAAAAAATAACAAGTCATAACAACTAATAAAAAATAACAAGTTAAAAATGTGCTGTTTTAAAAATTTAATAATTGCCTAAACAAAGAAATTCATAAATAAAAAATTAAAGAAATAAAATATGAGAAATTCAGTTAGTTTAAGTGTAGTACTTTTCAAAAATAAAATACCCTCAAAAGTTGGCCCTTCACAAATCGAGTACCTGTGATATACGGTTAATACCCAATGCATTCGGGAAAATAAAATACTCATTTTGTAAAATGCAATATATTATGCAAAGAAATACGCCTATGTCAAAGAATTGAACTTTTTAAAAAATTCATAGCAGAACTCCTGGTGTTATAAAGAAAATGTGATACTAAATGACATTTTTCTTACATCTGACTAAAATTTTGAATTGTTATGTAATTTCTCTCAGTGCATCTCGAATTTTTATTGTTATCAGCTGCATTCTATATAACGAAAAATTTCAATGTAGCAAATATTAAAACGCTACTATATACCACCGGGAATCCGCACTTGAATTGTTCTTATTGTTGATGTTATTAAAATGTAAAATTTTAGCTTTCTATTTTATTCATGGATCGAAGGTATTTTTTCACATTCAAATAAAGTAAGTTTAATTAAAGTGCAAAAAAGTATATAATTTAAATGGCTTTTAAGAAGGCACACGATATACACTTCATATTTTTAATGTTACTCAAATTTTGTGACAAACTATTTTTTATTAGTCTTAGCGCACAATGATTTGTCAAGCTTCCGTGGTAATTTTGATTTTTGTTATGATTCCAATGAAACGCAGAACACTTTCACGAATCTATTTCCAACCACTGAACCATACTAAGCTGAAAAGCGTGCTTTTAATCACCGGACCAAGGATGATATTCTATGTTTACAGAGCGGAGAAATAATTTATCGTTTAATTTCTCTAAGGATAACAGAAGGAAGATTGAAAATTATACCTAGATTCTTTTTGCACTTCGAGGGAGCTCTCAAATTGTGGATTTCGGAAATTGAAGTTAACACGCAATCTTAAAAATGTGTTTTTTTCATGTATGTGGGGGAATAGTGAACAATTACACTTTTGTTTTGGAAGAAAGAACTCTTTGTATCCCTTCAACAAGTCAATTTCTTGTTGACGTATAACATTTTATTTCATAAAATTATACCAGACTTGGGGTTTGAAAGTTGGTCAGTTGTTGGAGTTTACATCTACCATTCTGCTACGAGAGGTGTTCCGGTGCATCCGGAAAAAAACAACTAAACTTTTCTGTGATTGGTTTTCGGCGCTATTCAGAACTTTCTAGTAGTCGCAGTTCACATCGAGTACGCATCCGCACGGCAGCTGGCATGCTGTCCGTTTTTCATTTTGTTTCGCACATGCACATTTTTATGTCATACTTGTTTTTGTGTTGTATAAAATAAGTTTTTTTTGTGTTTAAAAAGAAGTGTTTTCATTCGCATAATTAACCACATCGCAACATTTCTTGATCTCGCCGGTGCCTCCAAGAAATGTTGCGATATGATGTAATTAAGCGAATGAAAACACTTCTTTTCAAATACAAAAAACATATTTTATACAACACAAAAAAACAAGTATCACATAAAAATTTGCATGTGCGAAACAAAATGATAAACAGACAGTCTTTCAGCTGCCGTGAGGATGCATACTCGATGTGAACTGCGACTACTAGAAAGTTCTGAATGGCGCCGAAAACGAATCAGAGAAAAATTTAGTTGTTTTGTTCCGGATGCACCAGAACAAGCGAATTCCCAACGGCTACGAACATCCATGCCTACAGTGAAATTCTAAACCTACGAGCGCCGGTACTGAAGAGCAGTGTCCTATCCATATGTCTATATTTAGATATCATATTTGGTATCATATAATTCAGTATCATATAAAATACGATTAAAATAAAATGAGGAAAACTTAAATTTTTAAACATAAAAATGTTTATTTACATTTGATTTTTAAACACTCTTTTCCTATTAAATTTTCTTCATTTATTTTCGGAATTAACTTTATCATATGGGTAAAACAATTCATTTTTCATCTGTTATATAATAGTAGCCTAAGTTATCTGTCCGTCTGTCCTCCAATTTATGATGCGGTTGGACCTGGAGTGGACGGGGACATCCATATTGGATTCTTGACGAGTTAGGGTTAACGAAATTCAAATCAAGTCTTTAAAACGTTCGAAATCCAGCCCTTCCCCCCTTTTCGAGCATTAAATGCCCTTATATCAAGCCTTGTGTTCCCCTGTTAGAGTAGGCGATTAAGTTTATCACATAATAAATATGTAAAAATAATATTTCTATCATTTTGACGTCATTTCTTTAACCATCTCATTTAATCATTTTTTAAATTATTTAAATATCGTCTGCATTATTTTTATACGTTTTATCCCTGAACTTAGATGTTACGAAAATAATTTTTCGTATTTGGATTAATTAATATATTAGTATTATTAGCAATATATGCACGGGCATACTCCCAAACAGTTCGTAAGGCAATTCCATTACATCGTTCGTATATAAGGTACAGGTCGCAGTAGTCACGAACGAAATACATGGCCACCATACGAAGATTACCAGTATCTGCAAGATACAGACCTTTTAAATACCAGTTTAACGGCGGCCTAACGTTATTAGATTGCACGCACATGCGTGACGCAATATGCACGATGCAAACGTTTTAAACATCATCGTCTGAAAAGATATGCAAATACTGTTGACATGTCCAGTAAAGTGGTTTTTTTTTTTTTTTTTTTTTTTTTTTTTGTACCGGCAGTGTCGTCATACTTTGTTTTTCGTACTTTCTCGTAAACTATGAATCGTACAGGAAAGCTTCTTTGGGCAGTATATATGTATATATATATATATATATATATATATATATATATATATATATATATATATATATATATGTATGTATGTATGTATGTATGTATATATATATGTATGTATGTATGTATGTATGTATGTATGTATATGTATGTATATATGTATTTATATACATATACGTATATAAATATATATATATATATGTATATATATATATATATATATATATATATATATATATATATATATATATATATAATATATATATATATATATATATATATATAAATATATATATATATATATATGTATATATATGCTTAAAGTGTGGCTCGTAGGCATAGGATGTAATCAATATAATACGATGTCCATGAAGCCTTTTGATCTAGCCTGATGTTTACTATAGTCTTGACTTTGATATTGTTATAATTCATTTGAAAATAAATTACTTTCCAAAATATTTATAAATTCTGTTCGATAACTTTATAAATATATGTAGTAAAGATATATGGTATAGAGTAAAAAGTAATGCAAAAGAAGACTCTTGCTGTCAGCATGGCCGAGTGCATGTGCTCACGGGTTAAGAGTGAATAAAGGAGAAGCAAAATATTTCTTTGGCGATGGTTAAAGATAAATAATGTGATTTGAATCTGGGGTCTTTCGAGGAGTATTTATTTCTCCATCGCTCTGACGAAACTATTGTTGCAGAAAATAGTTCTCCGACTATCCGCTTACACGCTCCAGCAATCTAAACTGTGACGTTGGGTGCTCAGATAATGTATCTTACAGCTCCAGAAACACGTTCTCCCCCTTCCCTCTTTGTGCCGTATGGAACTGACGCACGCACAGAAATTGCCTGCTCTGCATGTTAACGAAGATGGGCTTGTGTTCTCTCGGGTCGATGCTGAGAGTGGTGCGTTGGGAAGCCACCTTTTCGGGTTTTTATTCTTAGCCGTCGTTGTGTGTTTAATATGGAAGGAAAACGAACACTATTCAAATTGGTGGGAAAAGGGGACAAGACGCTATCAAAATTGTGTTTTTGTTATACGGAGAATGCTCTAGAAATTTAATAACGCCACGATTTGTGTTCTGATATCTTACAGAAACGTGAGAGGAATTATATTAGGGTTTATTAAAGTTATATGAGTGAAAGTTTAAAAACAGTATGTAATTTTAATAATCATCTTGGTTCAGATTTTTTTTTCTATTTTTTTAACACTTTATGCTAATACTTTTTCAAGGAATATCTCTGAAAATATTCCAGTAAGACATAAAAATTTCTTTGCATTTTATAATTTCTAAAATATTATTATGTTACCAGCTGTTAGTTTACTACAGTTACAGTTAAAGTAATACTATTCAAATTCGTAGAAGAGTTTAACAAGGTGCTATTATAATTGTGTTTTTACCATAGAATAATGCTTTAGCAATTTGTATTAAAGCTATATGAGAAAAAGTTTTAAAAACATAATGTTATTTAAAATATTTATTTGTGGTCAGTTTTTCTATTTATTTTTTGCTATATGTTTTGTACAGAACGTATTTTTGAAATTATTAAAGTAAATCTTTTAGAATAGTATGCTTATCTTAAACGTTTGTATCTATAATCCTGAAACATTTTTGTCATCAATTGATTGAGTATTTTACTACAGTTATAATGAAAATAATGCAACTCAAATTTGTTAGAAAAAGTGACAATGCTCTCAGTGCTATCAGTGCTTTTTATTATACAAACAAGTTCTTTAGAAATTCTTATTAAAGATATTAAATTTATATGAGTGAAAGCTTACAGTATTTTATTTTAATTATATATTTTTCACACTCTTACGATTTATTTTGAGTACTATTTGTGCAGAATGTCGTTTACATAATTAGAATAAAATTTAAAATATAATGTGTCATCCTTTATAATCCATAAGCATTTTTGTCTGTAAATCATTGAGTATTTAATGTTTTCTAAAGTCGATTTCATGCATTTTATTATATAAGAATGTAATAACAAACTCCAGTTAACATTGAGTTAAATGTAATACTGGCTTAATTATTTTAGCAGTTTAACCCTAGAATCTTTCCTTATCAGTATGTTTCAAACGTAATTAAATTAATAAAATGTTAAACAATGAAAACAAAAAATTTAATATGCAATACATCTTTTTTTGAAATTAATGCATAATGATAGTATGTATAACTTGATTTCCTTGTTTAAATTAAATTTTAAAAATATTAGCATGCACACATAACAATAATAAAAGTTGGACAAAAACAAGATAGCGTTCAAGGATTAACAAAACAGTAACACAAAATTAATATACTCTTGAATTATAGACCATGAAAAATTTAGTCAATATAGATTTCTGACGAAAGTGAGAATTTTGTAAATGATCCTTTAAAATTTGCTTATCTGTCAATCAAAGTGTAGATAAAGCCGATTTCTGCACTAAATTGGATTTGAATATAATAAACATTAGTTTTATTTAATTTAGATTAACTTCAATATATTGAATAAAAACCGAAATTTATTATATGTTCGTCGTAAATTGTCTTTAAGGAAGGATCGGAATTATTGAAAAGTGCACACCTATCATGTACTGTAATGACATTAATTATCCTAACAAACATAATATTTCTGCCTTTGAAGTTAAAAATGCATTACAGTAAATCCTAAAATAAAAGTTTAGCTCAAAAGTTGGATTTTTTTCAACTGGGTCACCTACTTTAGCGAACACTGATAAAAACCAAATAGGATTGGAGAAGAATTTTATCGAATTGTATACAAAACTATTCATTTTCTGCCTTAAATTCATTCTGGGACAACTTTTTACATACATACAACACTAGTAGGGTCGATTATTTATTTATTTCATCCTTTCATCCCTTTGTGAATATATTGAATTTTTAGATATAAAGTTTGTACACTTTTTCTTTACGATTTTAAATTGATTTGATTTATTTTCTTTTAGTTTATATGCCCCATATATTTTTCAATTTGGTAAAATATTTTTAGTGCATAAAGGTATATGATACTGTTATAAAATTCTTGAAAAAAATGTTATTTCTTAACGATAAGATTACAGGAGAATAATCTTTAAATTACAGGCTTCGAGAAATTTTTAATTTTTTATGACTTCAATTTTTTATGACTGACATATGTTGAATAAGATTCTACATATGGTTGGATAGTTTAAAGGTAGAAGATTTTCAGGGCAATATCTTTTAAAATAAAAATGATCAATATGTGTTTATCGCCATTCCTTCAAATTTTTCTCTTTTACAGTTTAATAAGAATGCTGGATATGAACGAGAGTGTCAAACATGTATCTCAAACCGCAAAAAACAACACAGAACTTTAATAAAGGAATAATCAACTTTGCGGACTATAGGTTTAACTGCGTTTTAGCGGCGGAGTCACCTAATTCCATGGTTCTCAAGAAAATGTTGAGATCACGCAGGGAGTAAATAAATGAACAAAGTCGTTATTTGAACGGTACTGCCATACACCACATAGCTCAAAAAGAGATGTAGAATACTAATTAAAAAATAATAAACACTGCTAACGGTAGGTTTTTTTTTTTTCAAGAACATTTCAGTGAGGTATTCTATGGTTCTTAAATTATATTATGATCACGCAGTGAGTAAATCAACTTATAACGAAGTTGTTTGAAATGCCAAAGCAAACAAGCATCATAAACCTAAAGAAGAGACAGGGAATACTATTTAAGAAATAATAAACACCGTTGTTCGAACGGAACTGCCAAACACCAATCAACGGAAACGGGTTCTTTGGAGCGACGAATCAAGGTTCACCCTTTACAGTTCGGATGTCAGTGTTTGGGTCTGGCGTCTGCCTGGAGAAAGTCTCCTGCCAGAATGCATTGTGCCAACAGTTAAGTTCGGCGGAGGTGAAATTATGGTCTGGGGGTGTTTATCCTGGTATGGACTGGGACCCTTGGTCCCCATTCATGGTAAGCCGATGCCTATTGCACTTTTTTCGATGACAATGTGCTTCCTACTTTGGGGCAGTTTTTCGGGTTGGACCCCTGTTACTTTCAGGACAACAATGCAAGTTGTTTTGTTTAGAGGTTAACCAAGGCTTGTTATGGTGCCAATGGAATTCATCGAATAGACTGGCCTGCCCAGAGCCCATACCCGAACCCTATCGAGAACCTCTGGGACGAGTAGGATCGCCTAATTAAGGGGTACCCTTCCAAAATCGGTGAAGGAACTTGTATGTCTACTCCAAGCCAAGTGGAAGACAATACCACTAGCTGTAATACAAAGACTTGTGGAAAGTATGCCTTGGAGGGTTAACGCTGTAATTGCCTCTCGTGGAGGCTCTACCAACTATTGATTTTTAATAAAGTTAGTTTTTCTTTTCTATCACAGGTGTCTAAATACTTATTAGTAGATAGTGTAAGGGTATAATCCGTATTTCCGATGACAGGATTTTAAACTCCATTTTATCGATGAATTTCTCTATTTCCGCTACTCTCAAACTGGATACGGCGAGAAAATACCTCAGGAACCTCAACAATAATCAAGAATAAAGAATGATTCAACAAAACCGTTTTCATTAATCTCATTAAAGACAAATGATCATTAAATTTTCACTTTTTCTTACTTTTCTTTCGTACTCATTCCGTTTAAAGAGTAGTTGTGGCGTGAATTTTTTTACCCCTAGTAAGGTAACACGAAGAAAAAAATTTGAGAACTGTTGGTGTAATTCATACCTGGTATTGCCCGTATGAGACTTCGATGATCGACCGAACTGAAAACGGGAACAATACCTTACAAATTCTATATTCTATAGAGGTGGACCAATAAGCAAAATCTGTAAGGGAACTCCAAAAAACTGTGAAATTAAACCATTTAAGCTACAGCATTTCGAAGGCTTGCATTGTACAGATAAAATATTCCATACGGTCCTGATATTACATAAAGGGTATCAATATTCACTGATATTAAACAAGAGGAGTTACAGATAGTTCTGAGAGAACTAAGCGAATATGAATTAATAAAATTGAGGAAGAAATGTTAAATTCTAAAATACACTTAAAAACAATCTGAATGGTGACAGGTTCAGCAAAGAAAACAAACGTGTCAACTAAAAGACTGTTACTAGATTAATTGAATACAATTTTCTTTTCTTTTTTGCTGCTATACTCTGTCAAATATCAAGTTACGCTTAAAGATAAATGATTACTTTGTAAAACGTAAGCCAGGTTCATCGGTATATCTGTTTATGCAAACAATTCTATTTTTACATCATAAACATCGTCATAGCTCTCGGATGCTGTAGAAATTATCAATTGCTGCCAAGTACAGATGTTCCACTTCTGAGAAATGAAATAGCGTCAGACAGAAGCTGTCAAAAGATGACGATCACTTCCAATCAGCTGCGAAAAAAAAGTAGAGAGAAGGAAAAAATAGAAACGGAGATCACATCCCACTCATTTTTAACGATAAGATAGCTGAAGTTATTTTGGATGCAATTTATTATGTTTCTATCAGAATGAAGTGTGATACACGTTTGTGTAAGCAGGAGTTTCGGAGTTGATTGTAATTAACTGTAGATTCTTGGCACTTATTAATCATTAGTAATTCATATACTAACATAACATATGAGATAAAGCACCATTAAGAAAACTTAACATAATTGATAATGCCAATCATTGAAAATTATTTAAATATGATACCTACAAAGTGGAAGCATGAGTTTTGGAGTTCATTGTAATTAACTGTAGATTCTTGGCACTCATTAATCATTAGTAATTCTTATATTAACATAACATATGAGATAAAGCACCATTAAAAAACTTAAAGTAATTGATAAAGTCAATCATTGAAAATTATTTAAATATGATACCTACAAAGTGCAGAATCAGATGACGCGTTATTCAAGTTTTTGTAAGCATGAGTTTGAGTTCATTGTAGTTAACTGTAGATTCTTAGCACTCATTGATTATTAGTAATTCTTATATTTATATAACATATGAAAGAAAGCACCATTAAGGAAGTCTTAACGTAATTGGCAAAGTCAATGGTTGAAAATTATTTAAATATGATACCTACAAAGTGCAGAATCAGATGAGGCGTTATTCACGTTTTTGTAAGCATGAGTTTCGAAGTTCATTGTAAATAACTGTAGATTCTTGGCACTCATTAATCATTAGTAATTCTTATACTGATATAACACATGAAACGGAGCACCATTAAGAAAACTTAACATAATTGATAATGCCAATTATTGAAAGTTATTTAAATATAATACCTACAAAGTGCAGAATGAGATGAGGCGTTATTCACGTTTTTGTAAGCATGAGTTTGAGTTCATTGTAGTTAACTGTAGATTCTTAGCACTCATTAATTATTAGTAATTCTTATATTTATATAACATATGACAGAAAGCACAATTAAGAAAGACTTAACATAATTGGTAAAGTCAATGGTTGTAAAATTATTTAAATATGAAACCTACAAAAAGCAGAATCAGATGAGGCATTATTCATGTTTTTGAAAGTATGAGTTTCGGAGTTCATTGTAACTAACAGTATATTCTTAGCACTCATTAATTATTAGTAATTCTTATACTTATATAACATATGAAAGAAAGTACCATTAAGAAAAAATTGACGTAATTGATAAAGTCAAGGGTTAAAAATTATTCAAATATGAAATTACAAAGTGCAGAATCACATGAGGCGTTATTCACGTTTTTGTAAGCATGAGTTTCGTAATTCATTGTTGTTAACTGTAGATTATTAGTACTCATTAATTATTAGTAGTTCTTACACTAATATAGCACATTAAAGAAACCACCATTAAGAAAAAATGTGAAGTAAGTGTTAAAGGCTCTTGTGGAAAATTACCAAAAAGGATGCAAAATCAAAGTGTAATCAACTTGTCTATAATCAACTATAGATTATTGGTGCTTTTTAATATTAATTCTCAAATACCATAGAATAGATAGTTCCATTAAGAGGAACTTGAAGTAGGTACTAAAGATAAACGTGAAAAAAGTAATAAAAGTTAAACATAAAATATACAGGTTATACCATGGTACATATTAATTTATAATATATCATCGTAATAATATAAAATAGATTGTAAAGGAAATTAAAATGTCAATTGTTCAGTTTAGAGATGGATAAACGTCTTACATTCGCTGCCGCATTTCCAGTATTTAATATTAAAGGAGGCCTCAGAAAGAAGGAAATATTTTTTTAATAAATTTATTACATTATAAAGAAATACAAAAAAAACCTATTAAGTGATAAATAACTACCACAGCAGCGGCACACTTCTATTAATTTTCAAATTGTTTAAATCTATTTAATAAATTATTATTACAAGAGACAGCTTTTATTAAGGATGCACAAAAAGATCATGGAGGCTTCACCTAGTGTAGTACAGCAGTATAAGAACATGCCATATACCAACCAAAACTTCCTAGTATTTTAAGGAAGGGGGATTTCCATTACTGTAGTCTTTATAATTTCATTTAAACGAAATTTTAACGAATTTAAGATTGCATTTTAATTTTCTATTATAATGCAATGTTTAAAAGGTTACTACAATTACACACTTGATTAATGTGCAACAGTTTTTCAATCAAATTTGATTTTACCATCTAACACAAATAAAATGTGATAACACAGACATTCTTGCTTTTCATTGGGAAAAATTGTCACAAAGTGGTAGGAAAAGAAACTTTTTGAGTAAACTATAAATAGTCATCTTATATATATATATATATATATATATATATATATATATATATATATATATATATATATATAATGTCGTGATCCAGTGTTAAGGCGAATGGAAAACAATCTTTGTTGATAATAATGAGTTTATGAAATCATAGTTTCACTTAAAAGCAACACTAACGCCATTTTCATTAAGTTCGTGGCGGAGATAAACGTTGAATGTGTTGACAGTTCCATGTCCACGCGCTAACTGATTCTTATCGCTTGAGTAGTCATCAACTTCCTCTGAAATATCTCTGCGCTTGACCGCATTACTCCAAACCGTTACGGCAGCATGGATCTTTTTATTCTATTTTATTATTATAAAAGAGTTTCCTTTTAAAATCGTCTATAACTCATGTAATTTCCAACTACCCCCTTTTTAGACCTGACATATACACACATATATATATATATATATATATATATATATATATATATATATATATATATATATATATATATATATATATATATATATATATATATACTATATAATATATATAAATATATATAAATATATATAATATATATTATATATATATATATATATATATATATATATATATATATATATATATAAATATATATATATATATATATATATAAATAAGGATATATATAATACTAATATATATATATATATATAATAATATATATATATATATATATATATATATATATGTGTGTGTG
Source organism: Pardosa pseudoannulata (assembly GCA_032207245.1). Lineage (NCBI taxonomy): Eukaryota > Metazoa > Arthropoda > Arachnida > Araneae > Lycosidae > Pardosa > Pardosa pseudoannulata. The sequence goes on from CM063505.1 coordinate 41,064,751, forward strand.
TGTGTGTGGTGTGTGTGTGTGTGTATGTGTGTGTGTGTGTAAAAACATTAAATACAATTTATTTTACATTTTTCAAATAAGGATTTTCTAACATTTTTATAATAAATGTTCAAAAACAATCAGTAAACAATTTCCGCTTTTAAAGTATGTTTCTGTTAGATATACATTTATGAAAATATTTTTTTCTTTTCTTTTTTTGCATCTTCTTCCTTAAAAAAAAAGAAAAGTAAAGGAAGACAGCGATTTCATTATTCGGCATTTTCCCACAAAGAGGGTGGTTCAAGTATGACCGCACACAGTAAAAACTGTTTAATAAAAAATAGTTGATGAATTATTTACAAAGTAGAAAATAATTAGAGGAAAAAACCCCAACGAAGTAACTCGAATGCATTACGTTAATCAAATATTTTCTTCGCGGGAGTTCAGCCATGTCAGGACATTATAACTAATTATGGCAGTGCTTATTAAAATGAAATAGAGACATGAATTCTGTGGCAAATTGGATCGCAATTAGGGGGAAAAGATATTTGAAAAGTCGGATTTTAATATGTATGAGTGCGAATAACCACATTAATTTTGAAGTTATTTTTTCTTGAGTGATTTGATGGGTATCTTTTTTTTTCTTAAATCACTATTACATGTTGGTTTTAATTTCTGGTTACATTCTGTTCGAAGCGGTTTAATTTCAAATATATTACGATACTGCATATTTTTTTCTGATAGTCACACAAACTTGCACTGTTAAAGAGTTCTTCAAATTTAGAATTTTCGACGTAGAAATTTTTTAGAATATTTTTTAACGAATTTGCGTATATTTTGGTATAAAGTATTTTGGCTTAAAATTTCGCAATAGTTATGGATATATTAGTATAGCTACCTTTATCTTGAAGTATTTTTCTATGAAGTGATTTTATGGGTGACTTTTTTTTCTTAAATTCCTATTACAGTTTGATATTAATGGCTCGTTACAATCTGTTCAAAGCGTTTTAATTTTAAATATATTACGATACTGCATTTTTTTTCTAATAGTCACAAAAAGTTGCACTCTTAAAGAGTTCTTTAAATTTAGAACTTTCTACGTGGAATTTTTTTAGAATACGTTTTAATGAATTTGCGTATATTTGAGTATAATTATTTTTGGCATAAATTTTGTGTTTTTACAATAATTATGGGTATTACAAAATTACTATAGCTACCTTTATCTTGAAGTAATTTCTTTTATTAAGTGATTTTATGGGGGTGACCTTTGTTTTCTTAACTCACTATTGTAGGTTGATATTAATGGCTGGTTACAATCTGTTCAAAGCGTTTTAGTTTCAAATATATTACGATACTGCATATTATTTCAGATAGTCACAAAAACTTGCACTTTTAAAGAGATTTTTAAATTCAGAATTTTAAGCGTGGAAATTTTTTAGAATACTTTTTAATGAATTTGCGTATATTTGGGTATGAAAGGTTTTGTCGTAAAAATTTGTGTTTTTACAATAATTAAGTTTATATTAGTATAGCTACCGTAATTTGGAAGTAATTTTCTTTCTTAAGTGATTTTATGGGGGACCTTTTTTTCATAAATTCCTGTTATAGGGCCATATTAATGGCTGGTTACAGTATGTACAAAGTGTTTTAATTTCATATATATTGTGATACTGCATATTTTTTTCTAATAGTCACAAAAACTTGGACTGTTAAAGAGTTCTTCAAATTTAGAATTTTAGGCTGGGAAATCTTTTAGAATATTTTTTTAAGGAATATGCGTATATTTTAGTATAAAATTTTTGCTCAAAATTTTGTGTGTTTACAATAATTAAGTTTATATTAGTATAGCTACCTTCATCTTAAGTAATATTTTTATTAAGTGATTTTATGATTGACCTTTGTTTTCTTAACACTATTATAGGTTGATATTAATGGCTGGTTAAGATCTGTTCAAAGCGTTTTAATTTCATATATATTACAATACTGTATATTTTTCTGATAGTCACGAAAACTTGCACTCTTAAAGAGTTTTTCAAATTTAGAATTTTAGACGGGGAAATTTTTTAGAATATTTTGTAATGAATTTGCGTATATTTGGGTATAAAACATTTTGGCGTAAAATTTTGAATTTTTACAACAATTATGGGTATATTAGTAAAGCTACCTTCATCTTGAAGTATTCTTTTTTCTTAACGGATTTTATGGGCGACCTTTTTATTTTTAAATCCATATTACAGGTGGATATTAATGTCTGGTTACAATATCTACAAAGCGTTTTAACTACATATTTTTCTGATAGTCACAAAAATTGCATTGTTAAAGAGTTCTTCAAATTTAGAATTTTTGACGTAAAAATTTTAGAATATTTTTTATGAACTTGCGTATATTTTGGTATAAAACATTTTGTCGTAAAATTTTGTGTTTTTACAATAATTAAGGTTATATTAGTATAGCTACATTAATTTGGAAGTAATTTTTGTTTTCTTAAGTAATTTTATGGGAGACGTATTTTTCTTAAATTCCTGTTATAGGTTGATATTAATGGCTGGTTACAATCTGCTCAAAGCGTTTTGATTTCTTATATATACGATACTGCATAATTTTTCTGACAGTCAGAAAAACTTGCACTCTTAAAGAGTTCTTCAAATTTAGAATTTTAGGCATGGAAATTTTTTCTAATATTTTTTAATGAATTTGCGTATATTTGAGTAAAAATATTTTTTAAGTAAAATTTTGTGTTTTAACAATAATTAAGTTTATATTAGTGTAGCTACCTTCATTTTGAATTAATTTTTTAATTAAGTGATTTAATGGGTGATTTTTGTTTTCCGAACTCACTATTTTAGGTTAATATTAATGGCTGGTTACAATCTGTTCAAAGAGTTTTAATTTCAAATATATTACGGTACTGCATATTTTTCGGATAGTAACAAAAACTTGCACTGTTAAAGAGTTCTTCAAATTTAGAATTTTAGACGTGAAAATCTCAGAATTTTTTTTATGAACTTGCGTATATTTTGGTATAAAACATTTTGGCGTAAAATTTTGTGTTTTTACATTAATGATGTGTATGTTAGTTTATCTAGAAGTAATTTTTTATTAAGTGAATTTATGGGTGACCTTTTTTTCTTAAATTCCTATTATAGGTTGATACTAATGACTGGTTACAATCTATTCAAAGCGTTTTAATTTCAAATATATTACGATATTGCCTATTGTTTCAGATAGTCACAAAAACTTTAACTCTTAAAGAGTTCTTCAAATTTAGAATTTTAGGAGTGGAAAACTTTTAGAATATTTTTTAATAAATTTGTGTATATTTGAGTATAAAAATTTTTGGCTTAAAATTTTGTGTTTTTACATTAAGTTTTTATTAGTATAGCTAGTTTAATTTGGCAGTAATTTTCTTTCCTAAGTGATTTTATGGGGTACCTTTTTTTTCTTAAATTCCTATTACAGTTTGATATTAATGGCTGGTTACGATTTGTTCAACGCGTTTTAATTTCAAACATATTACGATACAGCATATTTTTCTGATAGTCACAAAAACTTGCACTGTTAAGGAGTTTTTTAAATTTAGGATTTTAGGCGTGGAAATTTTTTAGAATATTTTTAAATGAATTTGCGTATATTTGGGTATAAAGAATTTTGGTGTAGCATTTTGTGCTTTTACAATAATTATGGGTATATTCGTATAGCTACCTTCATCTTGAAGTATTTTTTGTTATTAAGCGTTTTTATTGATGATTTTTTTTTCTTAAATTCCTATTACAGTTTGATATTAATGGCTCGTTACAATCTGTTCGAAATGTTTTAATTTCAAATATATTACGATACTACATTTTTTTTCTAAAGAGTTCTTCTAATGTAGAACTTTATACGTGTAATGTTTTTAGAATACTTTTTAATGAATTTTAGTATATTTGTGTATGAAAAGTTTTATTGTAAAATTTTGTATTGTTACAGTAATTAAGGGTATATTAGTATAGCTACATTAATTTAAAAGTAATTTTTGTTTTAAGTGATTTTATGGGGGACCTTTTTTTCTTAAATTCCTATTATAGATTGATATTAATGGCTGGTTACAATCTGTTCAAAGCGTTTTAGTTTCATATATATACAATACTGCATATTTTTTCTGATAGTCAGAAAAACTTGCAGTCTGAAAGCATTCTTCAAATTTAGAATTTTAGGGGTGGAAATCTTTTAGAATATTTTTTAATGAATCTGCGTATATTTTAGTATAAATTTTTTTGCGTAAAATTTTGTATTTTTACAATAATTAAGTTTATATTAGTATAGCTACCTTTATCTTGAAGTAATTTTTTATTAAGGGATTTTATGGGTGACCTTTGTTTTTTTAACACTATTATAGATTGATATTAATGGCTGGTTACAATCTGTTCAAAACATTTTAATTTCATATACATTTCGATACTGCATATTTTTTTAAAAGTCACAAAATTTTGCACTTTATAAGAGTTCTTCAAATTTAGAATTTTAGATGTGGAAATTTTTTAGAATACTTTTTAATGAATTTGCGTATAGTTGGGTATGAAAATTATTTGGCTTAAAATTTTTGTTTTTGCAATAATTATGGGTATATTCGTATAGCTACCTTCATCTTGAAGTATTTTATTTGTTAAGCGATTTCATGGGGACCTTTTTATTCTTAAATTCCTATTACAGATTGATATTAATGACTGGTTACAATCTGTTTAAAGCGTTTTAATTTCAAATATATTATGATACTGCATATTTTTACGAAAACTCACAAAATTTGCACTTTTAAAGAGTTCTTAAAATTTTGAATTTTAGCAGTAATACTTCGTAGAATATTTTCAAATAATTTTGCATACTCTTGGGTATCAAACAAATTTTATGTCTAATTTCTCGTTTTTTTACACAAACTTTAAATTTTGTGGAATAACCTTTTTTTTGCAATCTTTCTAAATCATTTTATATTCAATGATTTAATGTAAAAATTTACTTTTATGGGTCCATAATGAATGAAAATTGTCAATAATCATAATTTAGATCCATTTGGCGAGTACTGTTAAGCAATTAATTTAATATATTTCTACGCTTATCAGAAACAAAGTACATATTTTAATGCATACTGAAAATTAACGAATGAAAAAACATTTTAAGTTAAGGATATTGTTAAAGATAAATATAATACATTCCCATATAAAATACCACGTATTTAACATATCGATCGTAAAACTAGGGATCATGAAAGGAGATATTTGCTTTTGATTAATTAAATATTTTTAACAAGAAAAATTACGTACTTGGTAAAATAGAGTAACGGCTGCTGTCAATTGGAGCTTTTGATTAAACTAGTGATGGATTGCAAGGAAGGAAAACAAAATTGAAGTAATCAGCTGATAAAGAACATACTGGTTTATTACAACTGAAAAAAGGATAAAAGTTTTGAGTGATCCCCAATTAATTTTGTACGAAGTCAAAACTCCACAAATATAGGTATTTCTCATTTCAGTTGAAATAATTTTATGTGTTTTCATTTTGTAAAAGTATGCCATTGTGACTAATTCAATGTTATCGAGTGAAGAGGTAGCGTGAAGTAAGTAAGTAACTTCTTCACCCGACCCAGCTTTCGCCATACGGGAATTAATAACTTATCGTCAGGACAGCAACCCTGAACAGAACTTAAGGAGCACAAAAAATATAACAAAAATTTAAATATAACCTAATTGGAGAGTTTAAACACTGTACATAAACCGCAAAAATGTTCGGAAAGACTTAGGTCGTTTTTTTTTAAGTCACAAAATGAAAATGAAATCGGAAAAAATAGCTCTTTAGTTGATTTATCAGTGTGTGTTGGTCAAATGGTTGGAAAAGCTTGGATTGGTTTGGAGTGCCACGGTCTACTTTTTGCAACACGAGAGCTAATGACACCGGTACCTACAGCTTAAAGCCGATTCCGAACGGCCACGAACATCCATGACACTGTGGGATTCGAACCCACGAACTCCTGTACCGAAGGCCAGCACCCTAACCAATCGGCCATCGTTCGGCTGGAAAAGCTTGAAATTATTGTCATACGAAAATAATGGTAATCAGTAAATCTTTAAAAAAAAGTCAAGAACGTAGCTGCTATATTTAAGTCATACAATCCCCATAGAGGAAATACCAACCTCCCCACCCCCCAGTGAGCGATAGATTCTTTCAGAGGGGCAGTAGAAGCAAACCAGGGAAGGGGCAATCAAAGGTTATAACCCGAATGATCTTGGACTGTTCGGCAGAGAATTTTTTTTACAGGAGTCACCAGCTGTTTATTAACACCTGCTAGATAAACACCTGCTGCTGTTTTAATATATATTGACAACTTCTCGGGTTAGAGAAGTCACAGATAAGGATCTATATATCTGCTCTAAACAATAATATAGACTCAGTGTATCCGTTGAACTAATATTCAATGCCATTTTAAAGCTATTTGTTACGTAGAAAGTTTAATCTGGAACATAAGAATTAACTTAAATAATGTGTCCTACTAATATTATTCTACAAAGAATTTTTAAAAACCCACACCTAAAATTTGCAAATTTAGTAATTTAAAACACACAATAAAACTCAACTTAAAAGAATCTTAATTCTAGTCATGGCACTATTATTATATGTTTTAAAATGTTTTGAAATTTAGTCTGAAGTCCAAATTTTTTATTTATTTATTCATTTATTTATTTTTTGTTTTGTTTTTAAACAATGAATATTTCGTTTGTATGTTAAACCATCACTTGATACTTTCAAGTTGATTTATTAATGTGACTTATTGATGATATAATTTGTATTTATTGTAGCTAGATAATACTGTGACTTCAGACTAATTTTGTGTTTCTTTTTCAGGTACGTACTTTGCTTTACTTCTAGTGGTAAGATATTTTGTTATTAATTATTCCATCTAAACCCAGCTAGCAACGTTACGTTGGGCCAACGTTGTACTGCATACGTTGGGCCAACGTTGATATGACACGTTGGCCAACGGTTGGTTAATGGTTGGCTAATGGTGGTTTGTTTACATATTGCCAACGCAATACTACGGTGGGCCAACGTAATACTACGATGGGCCAACGGAATACCAACGTTTATATTTCTGTTTATTATTTTGCTATAGTGTATAATATAGAATGGGCATGTGCTATTACTTTGAAATAAGCTGATGTTTTTATAACATAAGTCATTTTTAAATTTTGCAATAGTTGAAAAATAGAAAATATATATGAAAAGAATGACATAGTTTATTTTAGTCCACACCACACATTTCATATAATACTTACTCTGCGGCAATCCATTTATTCCTTTGAAATCTGTATTAATTTTTTTAATGATACAAACTGTTTCGTAAATAAGAAAAACGAAAATTTCCCCTGAGAACTAAAAATAGATAATTGAAGAAAAGCACAACACAACAGAGGTTAATCAAAAAAAAAAAATATATATATATATATATATATATATATATATATATATATATATATATATATATATATATATATATACATATTTTAGTTATTTTTTTTTATTTACAATTTTTTTAAAATTTAAATTCGGCCACCATATCTATCTACCAAAGTTCTCTACATTTTCTCTGGATTCACAATTTCATGGCATCTGAAACACAAATAAGTAACTCAAAAAGTATATATTATAAAATGTTTTAATGTTACCACAAACATTTCCTTTTATCCTTTTACCTTTTTAAAATGATTCAAAGATGATTTGAATATGTAAAAAAGTAAAGGCAAACATAATTACATCTAATAAATAAAATTAAGTTATAAAGTAAACAAGTTTCATAACTATGATAAAGTGAAATGCATAATCTTTACATATCATTATACAACTTTATTATTATTATTAAAAAAAACACAAAAAAGTAACCTAACGATAATTTAAATCAGCATGCTTTAAAAAAAATTATGTCACCTATCTTAAATTGACTTAAAATTTGCTATTTTCTTAAATCTGTACTAAAGAAGTGTATTAAAAGGTATTAAAGACTAAAGTGTACCAAAACACCGTGTATATACTTTTGTAAATGGTATGTTACTATTAAAAACACAAAAGAGAAACTACAGTTCAGATAGCCAAACATCGTTTTCTTCAGGAATAAATTAATAATAATGAGGGCATATCATATATATATATATATATATATATATATATATATATATTATATATATATATATATATATATATATATATATATATATATATATATATGATAGAACACAAAAATATCAAGAGAACTTACCTTGCAAATTTGAAATCCTGCAGCGATGGCGCGTTAACCCTAAAGATGGCGGTTGATACACAACTTTCTCTTTTGGCGGAGCTTCTGCACATGCTCGTAGATATAGGCGGTTACTTTTATATTTCTTAGCCAATGGTATGCCGATATTTGTGCAAGAGGCGTAAACAGAAAATCTCTTACGTTGGCCCAACGGTTTGCCAACGTTTCAGAATTACCGATGGCCAACCAAACATTTTGCCAACTAATTACCATCACATCATTTCCCTTTTCAACGTTTACCCAACCAAAGACCAACAGCCAACCTATAGCCAACGAAAATCCAACGTTTCCGTGCTAGCTGGGAACATTTATTATGTTTCTTGCCAGTTTAATAAAATGTAAGAATGTGATAAATATGGATGCCATTCAATTTGAAAAGAGTCTTTTTTGAAAAAATAAATTAGGAAGTCTATTATTGATATCACTTTTCGTTTCAGGTTTTCCTACTAATCTTGTTTGAAATGTATTTACAATCAAAATATGTAACATACAAAATGGATTTCACTATGATATATCAAAACTATTAATCTAAATTTTTATAAAATACTCAAATCAACTTATATTTTTAATATTTTGGGAATTTTTTACCCAAACGATACGATTTTTTTCCGAATAAGTGGATTTAAAGTTTAAAAAGATGTTCACTAAAATTATGGTGTTACAAATATTTTTTTTTTCTTTTTTTCAACCAGACGTTCAATATCTCCGTATATTCTCAGGTGACTATCATTTCCTAATCAATCGGAAGAAAAATATCTTGGCACTCTATCCAGCAAAAAAAGCGCTATTCCTATTGAAAATTGAAAACAACGATATTTCAATTTGACTTTCGAATTAAATTACTTACCTGATATAGTTAACACATTGTGTGCGGGTACATTTCACAGCGGGATTGTACCGGGAGCGGGCTTTTTGTGCGTATATTCAGTTATTCAATCAAATCTGAATAGATCGAAAATTATTTAATTTTTTAACCAACTTTTCGTATTTCATATTGAAATATATAAACAAATATATAAATAGAAATATATAAATAACAACCATAAGATTTTTATAAACAAAAAATATATTTTTTAGTGGATAAATTTATAATAGTATCGTAAATATGAAAAATCAAATAGAAATAGTAGTATATAGTTTTAATTTTTTCGAATTATGTTATATATAAACATTTTTACATTATAAAAAATGAAAAGAGCAATCATAAAACTAATAATGTAAAAACTAGTTTTTATTTGTCTAAATTTTTCCAGAATCTATGTAGTAGACAAGAACATTCGGCTTCGTTTTCCTGTATATACCGTTATTTTTGTACCCACAAACAAACCATTTTGTTACACTAACCCGTACTAGTACGTGACCTTCGCTCAAGTATCAATCGTCAGAAAACGTACTAGTACTTGTCCCGCATACAATGTGTTAGTACATATATATAAAATAATAAATATCTGTTGAATGTCACACAAAATACTTCGGTTGATAAATATTAGTTTATTTTAATGCACATTTATAATCATTTTTACTATTACAGTTTAGGACACCATCTCACACGGGTGCCACTTCTCTCTCTCTCACACACACACACACACACACACACACACACACACACACACACACACACACACACTTTTTCTTTTTCTCTTGGAACATGACAAAAACACCACCTAACGGCGTGAACCTCAACAATATCTATAAATAAACATATTGCTCAAGAGCCGGCAAGTCACATATTTTGTTGCTTTACTCCCTGGGTAGCCAATGCAAATCATTGTGCACACCCAAGCTTGTCGTGAAATATTGTTTTGTATATTTCTTTGTAGGCTAAGAATAATACAGTTATATTAGAACGTGAAATCTGTCACTATAAAATATAGTTCTATAAAAATATAGTTTAAAAAATATAGTTCTATAAAAATATAGTTAATAAAATATAGTTCAATATAAAATGGAGTTTTGATAAAATATGGATTATCAACATAAAATATGAATTATCCACAAAATGCCCAAAAATATGCCTGCAACATACCCAAAAATTTCCAGTATTTGAGCTTTATATGTGTGAGAGACTTCGTTAAAAATAAAGGTATCTTTCTAATGATAGTGAAAGAGCATAATTTGAGTATTGAGTCCTAATGAGACCCATTGAAATCCAATGCTTGAGCACGGGATCCGCGTTGCAATTATGTTTCAATCTAAAAATTCTTTGTGTATTCAAATTTTGGTGCAAAAATAGAGTACGCTTTGTAGAAGAATACGTACGGTACATATTGCAAAACATTTTATGTTGGATTATGCTACATTTAACACATGAATGAGATTGCAATACCGAATTATTACCGAAATATCTACCAGCGGAATGCCCACTGTCCCATAACATAAAAAATCAAAGTAACAATTAAGAAAAGCAACATGTTACGAATTATTTTACCATTGCAGTTAGGGGAGGTCATATCCCATATTATGGAACATATACTTGTTGTTCTTCCTCTTGGATAGACAATCATGAGTTACGATACTATGCGTTCAATAAAGCTTGTTTTTGTTTAATTGCATACCGTATGCATTGTATTCTTTTTTCAGCGCCGATGCTTTCGTCATCCTTTATGTATATATATGTACATAATATATATAATATATATATATATATATATATATATATATATATATATATATATATATATATATATATATATATATATATATATATATATATACATATATATATATATATATATATATATGTATATATATATATATATATATATATATATATATATATATATATATATATATATATATCCCTCATTTCTGAATTTCATGTCTCTCAGATGATTTCTTGTGGAGTTATGGCAAAAAACCCAACTATTACTTAAGTTTTTCACACCAGTTTATATTGTTAAAAGCAGTGCTTCGAACCGAAATTGAACCGAAAACCGGAAATTCGTTATTTTGATCGGAACGAAAACCGGAACTCAACCGATAAAATATCGGTTTATTTTGGTTCGATAAATTTTTAGTTAATTTTATTGTGTTTAAAATTAATATAGCAGCATTCTGCATCTGTAGGGAGATTAATTGCATTTTAACTTAACAAAAAAAAATTACATACATCTTCGAGTTTCAAAAATTCTGGGCGGAATTATTTAAATTTATTTGAGATTGAAACAAGCAAATAAGCACAACAAAGAAAAAAGATATGCAAAATAAAAGGTAGAAAGATGGCTTTATAATCTTATTTCAAGGCTGTATTATTGTAAATGTTTCTAAAACATGTTACATAGAATTAAAATCATTTGAAAGGCTGTAACAAAAGAATCTAATCAGATCTTATTAAGTAA
>CM063505.1:41078884-41086384 GCA_032207245.1 Pardosa pseudoannulata
CCCAAATCTAACTCAGAAATAAATGGTAACTTTCTGTCCACTCACCTCCCATTTTCCACCCCTCTCCCCAAGAAAATGCTTCACTTTTCCAATGATCTAAGTCCCTTTCTGATGGTTAATATTGCTGACTAAGCTACTCTGTCCCCATATTCTCAGCGTCAACACACTGCGGTGCCCAACTCTGTAATCGAAAAGTGTTTTTATGTGTTATTCCATTTTCTGCTCTTGCCAGAGAGACATGTCTTTTACCTAGTCTTGAATAAAGTTTTCTTCAGTGAAGCCAAAACTGTTATAATTAGACTTATTACTTAGGCTTTTCATTGCCTGTCGTGTAGTCCTCGTTTATATTTGAGTATTAATCTGTGATCAAATGTATGGTGGTATTTATTTTGATTGCGTTGTTTAAAAGTATTACCACAGGTTCTGAGAAAGTACAGACATAAGATATGAAAATAAACTAAAAGCTAAATTAAAAGCATCTGAAACCAGCTTAAAATAAAAAAAAGTAAATTTATTATAATGATATATAAACATCTATGTACACACAAACTGATTCTATCTTCATAAAATATGCTTTATCAACACTTTCAAAATTTGGTGCCAGTCTAAATTAGTTCTGACAATAATTTTTTATCACTTAAGTAATTATGTAAATATAAGAGAGAGGACCTAATCTCAATTTCAAAATGTATGTAAAAGGGGGTACCTTTGTGAGTTAATATGTTATGCCAGGAACACTGCTCGTTGATGGTTGATCAGAATTGGGTATATATGGATCTTCCGTCGGTCTGGTCAGGGGCTTCCTTCTGAGTGTTTGGGGTGCGGCAGTAATATTTGATACAGGAACACTTCCCGTCGGACTTGTCTCCTTGACTGAACTCTCGAACACGTTCCGTCGGACTTCTCACCTCGTCTAGATTCCCGAACACCTTCTCTTTTTTTAGATTTTTCTTATTTTATTAATTTCATCCTTCTCCCCTTTTCCTTCTTATCGTGCAATAGGAATAGTTTTAAGAATCTAATTGGTCTGCTTAATTCCCGCCTTGAGACCGCCAACGTGGAAAACCTTATCCCTTCTAATTGGGCACTGTCCCTTAGGGACTCAATGACATATAACTAATAATCCAAAGGTACATTCTAATTTAATGTCAAGTACGGAGACGGGATTCTAATCTGGGACTGGGATCAAAACCCTGCCCCAGACCATCGTACAAGACAACAATATCCGTAGAATATAATTTTATGGTTCTCTGTCTTTTACAAAGATTTGATGAGGTCAGATTTAGATCCCGAGCATTTTACTTCTTATATGAATGAATCAATTATATTACTGATCTAAATCGCCACATCACATTGACCAGTAAGCCCGGGCAGTTAAAAATAATAGAGGCTAAAAATCCAAGTGTAACCAGCGTATTAACTTCACTGCCTTACATATATATGCTGTGTTTATGTCTGTTCGTGTTTTACATACAGCGTCACTTTTTAAAGGATTCTTCATTTACAATATGCATTTTTACATCTAAATGTCGGGATTAATGTCTCTATGAAACATTTGCATTTGAATAATTTAATGATGCTTGAAGACTAGATAATGAACCTCGTCATGGTACAGATGCGATATTTAAGCTCCGACTTTTATCGCCAAATTTGGCGGCTTTTTCGAGAATTTGCTGGGCGATGTCTGTTTAGATTTTTCTAACCTGACATTGGAACTTTGTGGTGGCAACCCTGGTTCGTTCTTTAAGCCCCATTGGTGCACGTGACCACCCGGCACCCTTTTGAATAATTTCTCTGAATTTTTCTAAATATACTGGATTTGTGTAGTTTGGACGTGGTCGCGTGCTGATGTCACTGTCGCTTTTTTTATGTTTATTAAAATGTGTATGTTTTATGTATTTATAGTTGTAACAATAAGGGTTGGTTCCTCCCCAAATTTTAAATTTGTTTTAAATTTATTTTTCCGTGTGCTAAACAGTCAGCAGTATTTTTTTCCGACCATGCTTTTTTTCTTTGTGATATTTCAGAAAATTCCATTTGTATATATGGTTTCTTAAAAGCCATGTGGTGCCGTCCATGTTTTTTTCTTGGTGATCTTTCAGAAAACGCCATTTTTACATATGGCTTCTTAAAAGCCATGTAGTGCCGTCCATGTTTTTTTCTTGGTGATCTTTCAGAAAATGCCATTTTTATATATGGTTTCTTAAAAGCCATGTGGTGCCCTCCATGTTTTTTTCTTGGTGATCTTTCAGAAAAATGCCATTTTTATGTATGGTTTCTTAAAAGCCATGTGGTGCCGTCCATGTTTTTTTCTTGGTGATCTTTCAGAAAATGCCATTTGTATATATGGTTTCTTAAAAGCCATGTGGTGCCGTCCATGTTTTTTTCTTGGTGATCTTTCAGAAAATGCCATTTTTGCCGCCATTTTTGTTTGGCGACATTCAAAAAAAATTTTTTTTTTTTTTTTTGCCAAGATCGCCAAGAAAAAAACATGGCCGGAAGAGCGTAGATATCGCATCTGTTCCCCTTGACATAGTTTGAGTGAAACAATACTTTCTTATTATACATTTACAGTCAATATAAAATAATTGCACACTTTATTTATGCTTTCTTCTCTCTTTACACAGAATCTTTCTGTGGGTAACACTGTGGGTAACACATTGTTAGTAACATAATTATGTTTAACAAATGTCTTCCGTATAAATACTTCAAAGTTTTTCAATTTCCAAAAAATGTTTTTAATTAAATAATTTATTTGATACTTCACATCTTTACTTAATATATTAAAGGAAGAAATCCAGTGGCCTTGTTTTATTAAGCATCATAATCTACAAATTTCACTTTTATAAGCTAAGTACTCTGCGATAACGAACATCACGATTTTCAGTTAATCATCACTTTAATTTTACTTACTTGTAGTAGATACACGTTAAAATAAAGAATAATTCTAACCCAAATGCCATCGCGTCAAATTGCTCCAAATATGCGAATCTGATGAGATTCGAAGTATTACATAATTAGGTTGATGTCTTTAGTGTTTATGGATATGGAAATAAATGTACGACAATATAGAGATGTCAGAATTTACTTCAAAATAATACGAAAATTTCTTCTAAACCGTATCTTGTTTATTGGATTTTAAACATCTTCAGCATTATGCTATGCATCTAATTAGATGAACTACCATTAGAGTTGTGGTTCAATTATGCCAAACTTTCGCTAATTTGGAAATTTACGCTTTTGTCAAAAGTTATCTTTGTCGTCAAAGCCAAAAATTAGATTTTCTTAAATAATTCTACTTCAGTTGTGTGAGATGTGGTCTTTTAAAAATGAATGTTCCCCTCGTAATTGTCTCTTGCGTAATTCTCCATTATTAGGGGATCTCATTACCTCCTAACTAATAAACCTAAGAGTGTTAAACAATAAAATGTAACAATTACGTATGACCGCCTTGTTATAGAAATGTTTGTATACTCATTACTTTTTATTGCTGCCATATTAACCACAAAATTCTAAGAGGTGTTATAAAATCGTTGTGTGGAACAGGTTTAGATATGCGCCCGTATTATCTTTCCGAAATTTCTTTCACTTGATCGTAATAGGTTGTTCTTTCCTTGAAATTAATACTTACCATACTTACGTACCTTCATGAAGAAATAAAATGCAATTTTGGATACTTCTGAAACATTGGGTTTTATTTATTTACCTCTTCATATTTACGAAACACTTACAATAATACCAATAAAGTCATTCAGGATAAGACAATTTACTGTCGTGTTTTGTTAAAAGATCAAAATTTTGTCAGATTTCATAAGCAAAAGGCGTAAAAAAGTATAGGAATGATTTTAACTGTAATTAGAAGCAAGTAAAATATTCAAGGTCAGTTAGATGGAGTCTCTCAATTTTAACTTTTAGTGGTGATGGCTTTATGTTGTTGTCAAATGAAACACCTTGGTTTGTTCACCCATACACAAAATGCTAGTCAAAAGTACGTGTCTTAATCTAACCTTTGGCCAGGCCGACTTCTCAACTCCATAAAATAGTCAGCTTCTAATTGGGTAAGGGAAATTTATTCCAACGAATTTAATAATACAAGTTCTTACTTAAGCGGTTCATTTTAACTTGTTTGTTGCTTGAGAAGTCGATCTGCGTAATGAGGAGTGCAAAACAACTTCGCTTTATGAGGTTCTGCTCGTGCCTGGTTCTGGGTTAGCCTAAGTTTTAGTAAGGTCAAATGTATTCATTTTTGTAATCGTTTTCAATGTTTTTCTTTTACTAGTAGTAATATTGTTTAACAGTTTAAGTTACCAGTTTAAAGGATTCTATACTATGTTTATTTGCTTTAAACCATTTCTTTGTATGTTTTAAGTAAATTAAACGTTAGTTTTATTTTTAAAAGTTTATGTTCATTTACATTTAAAACACATTGCTGATACTCTGCAACGATAACTTTTACAATTCAATTTTTTTACAATTTAAGATTGTTTAAGAAGTCTGTTTAATTTTTAGTTTGACTAAATTAGATTGACTATCATATGTCACGTATGGGAAAAAAGAAATGGCAAAGGTTGATGAAAAAGGAGAAAATTGAAGAATGGTAATATTTATTGTAACCACTTGGAAGTAAAACAATCTTATTTAACTTCACTTACTAGTCATTTCAACACTATGAACTTTATCTTTCCAATGCAGCTGGCTATACGGATAAATATATTTAGGCCAAACATGGCTGTGATGCTGTTACTCATTTAGCACCACTCGAAGAGCACGAGTACCTTAAAGAATGCTATGTACTCCAGTAATATTAGCCGCGCTGGGTCTTCGTAATTGAGAAGCAGAGGCAAATTAGAAGACCCCAGGCATAGCTTTCTACCTCCAGAGCTATCGTTTGATTGGTTTGGTTTGAAGCGCTACGGTCTACTTTTTGCCCCACGAGGATTAATGAGACCGAGACCTCCTGCTTAAAGACGATTCCGAACTGCTACGAATATCCATTCGACAGAGGATTCGAACCCACTAACTCCAGTACCGAAGATTAACGCTCTAAACATTCCGCCATTGTTTGGCTCTATCGTATGAAGTTGGAGACATAGTAATAACGAAAATAATTTATGTGCCCCAGGCACCTTTAATGAACACGATTGACCCTAGAACAGCGCAATACTCTAACCTACAACCCTCCAATTATGAGCTCGACCCCTTTGCCGTCTGAGCTTCCATTGATCACGTTTAAAACGTAAATTTGAGTTTCCGCATGCCTATGTGTTAAAGCCGAATGCTGGCCGATTGGTTAGGGCGCTGATCGTCGGTACCGGAGTTCGTGGGTTCGAATCCCACTGTGGCATGGATGTTCGTAACCGTTCGGAATCGGCTTTAAACTGTAGGTCCCGGTCTCATTAGCCGTCGTGTACAAAACAGTAGACCGTAGCCCTCCAAACCAAAACCAAAGCTTATGTGTTAATGCAGTCTACAGGTTGTTTGAAACGAGAGTCCAAGTTCATGTCAGTTCGTTGAAAATTGTAACAAATTCTTCATTGCAGTTAACTGATGCTCAAACTGCTACTTATCTAATTTTTCAATATATACTGCAATTTTTAAAAATTTTATTTTACGACTGTCTTCCCCAAAAACTTTTAAAATTGGGAATTCTGAATTGATTAAGAACCTTTAGATGGATCCTGAATTTCATGACATTTTTGTTATCAAGATTAGTCTGTTAAGGATTACAGTCATGAAAAGTACAGTCCATTTAAGTTCTAGAGAAACAGATTTCGATGAAATATACAGATTTAATTGAGATGGTCCGGCATTACACACTGATTTGTGGGTCATTGACAAACAATGAACTGTCAGATTTATCTTTAAGTGATTTATTATCTCCGAATATCTGTCACGAGCTCTAACTAATTCTAGATTAATAATGTCAGTTGGATAGACACCTCTACGCTCATATTAAAGCGGAATATATTATTTTAATTTGTATTACGTACTGTTGATTTAAAACATTAAGTAATGTATCTAATTTGTTGATTTTGCGTATTTATAAAATTTTGCACTCAGGAAGTAAATGTATATGTGGAATTTTCAAAGTATTTAAATGTTGACGTACTTTATACACTTATTTTAAACATATATATGTTTGTATAAAATTTACCATTGTAATTTTGTTTATTTAAATTTCTGATTGTTGAATTGATTAGTTAAAGCAATGAAATTTATTTTCTTCCTTGAAGGTACACTAGATATTAAATGTTTATTTTTAAAATATTCCAAATTTTAACTGTATTCTCAGTCGGAACTTATTTAATAATGTTACATAGACTATACACGAGACTTAAATCTACAATAATAACATTTTTGATGAAAATAGAAATGTGTCATAAAATCCCAGTTGTGTCTTTAAAATATCCTCAGTGTATTATTTAACAGCTAATTGTTAATCTTTATCATTATTTTACAAATATAGTTGGGTATTACATTTTCTGTACATTATAAGCATTTTCTGCAAAATAATTATTTAAATTTATATATTTTTAAGCAATGTTTCAGTTATCCTTTGTATGACGCACACCCTATCTCACCGAAATTCTTGACAATTAGAATCAAAATAATGAAACCAAAATACTTAACGATTAGAAACAGCTTTCTTAATGTTCGACCAACATTTTAACACTTCGTGTGCGGGCAACATATTTTTACGTTTTTTGCAGTCTGTCACTAGAAATCGTAATCGCGGATCACGTAAAAATACGTATTTAGTAGATTTGTGTTGGATACGCGCTAACCACCACAAATCTACTAAATACGTATAATTATATGTATTTGTGACATTATATGCGTGTTGTTTGCATTGGCTATACAAAGCTTTGCAATTTTTTCGCACAAGTTATGATTGTCGAGTTACTCGGCCTTTGGTTGCGTTATTTCGTCTTCAGTCGAATTCCTAGCTCCAGAACGTACAAGTCGTGTTTTGTCAATTTGAAGCTTGGTTTTTTATTGTTGAATACAAAATTGATAAAATGAGCCGTTGTGACAAAGATAGTGATGAAGAAATATGCGCTGACAGATTATCGGACTTTAATTTTAAAAATCGTTTATTTTTGTGATTTCGTAAAAATATTGTTTTTTTAAATAATCATACAGTATATATTAAAGTGTAAAATAAAAAAAAGTTTCGTTCATAAAAACAAAGTAGTTTTCGATTTAATGCGATTTTTCTGAATATCTAAACTTTCGTGCGATTTACGAAAAAACGCCCGCCGCACGCGTAAGTTGGCGGTGAAGTATACCCGCATGCCAAGTGTTAGGGGGAAGTGATGCTATAGAACATTTTTGGAAATAATTAATTAATTATTAATATATAATTTCCAGCTGGAAGAAATTACTCTTAAAGCTATTACAAGCATGAATGACAGACAACATGCAGGCTCTACTAAAAAAAATATTGGAATCGCGAAATTTAATTTAATTATGAACTGTATTAAATACCTTGACTTTTCA
>CM063505.1:41091384-41098884 GCA_032207245.1 Pardosa pseudoannulata
ATATATATATATATATATATATATATATATAAATAGAGCGGGGGGAAGGGGAGATTTGTACACACATATACATAATATATATATATACATATATATGTATATATATATATATATATATATATATATATATATATATATATATATGTATATATATATATATATATAGAGAGAGAGAGAGAGAGAAAGAGAGATCAGTAAAGAATAGATTTGTAAGCGGGAAATCCGTACAGAATGTTTAATTACTTTCTCCGTTTCGAATTGAGTTTCGACGAAAATGGACAAGTTTAATTAACCATAAAGTTAATTATTTTTTCTCTAATTATAGTATTAAAATTATGTATTTAAAGTATATCAATTCCTAGAAAGCAATGCGCACATTATTAAATTTTGTAATGTAATATTTAAGATAAGCTAACTAAGGAATAAGAATTTTCAAACACAAATCCTGACATAGAGCTAATCGTCATGTAGCATACTAAGACACTGCCTTTCAATGTAGCGCTTTATATGCTATCTGTGATGAAAATTTATAAAGAAGATTTGAAGTAGAAGAATGAGTGTTTCGAAGCGGTTAGAACAGGTTCGAACTCTCATTGGATCGCCCGCATTCCTATTTTGAAAGAATGTCAAGAAAAGGTCTTCCAATGACTAGGGGTCATTTTTTTTTCTTTTCCTCAACGAGATCCTTGATGCCATATAATTTTTAAGGGTAACCATAAAAGCTTTTTGTATGATTTATCTCCGGGCTAAATAATTTAAACATAGAATCTAAAAAAAATTAAGAATACTATTTTAGATTTTTATTTTAGGAAAGTTAGAAATGTTTGATATCCAAAATATGTTCGCCGTTTCGGTATCTTTGGGTTAAGTATTTTGAAAATTACCTTGAATTTCTTACGAATACGTGTCTTATACGTCTCTGACCTGTTGTACGTTATATGTTTTTGTGTGCCTCTTAGTTAAAATTGCTGTGCGTCTAAATTATGTTTTCGACTTCATCGTTGTCTGTATAAATATAATATTTAAGGTGAAACATGTGATCTTTTCTTTCAGTGCATGAAAGGACCAATTTAATAAGAAAATGAAAATGTTACAAAATGATTTTTTAAAAAATGTTTGTTACTAAATACTTAACATGTAAAGTAGGTGTCACCGAATAACTTTTTTATGTTTCGCATGTTTCTATAAACCTTAAGCATGTGACGATTTTGATTATAATACATTTTCTCTGTCTTATTGCTTTTGTCCTATATTATACATTGATGATGATTTTAGGATCTGAAACAGCAAAACTGAATTAGAAGAATTACTGAATTAGCAAAAGTAAAAGCTGTTGTCAGAAGACTTTAAATCTCAACAGCTGCATTTCTTAATTACATTCTAAAAATATTATTGAGAATATATTTTAGAATGCCAGTTCTACAATGCACAAATGGTGAGAGTCAGCAGTACTCCCCAATTAAGATTTTTTTAAAACAGCTTCTTTCTTTCCCTCATGTTTTCTGTGGTTTGTTCGAGCTTCAAGCCTCGCAATAAATTGTTACGGTTTCTGTTTCCCGTCATCTTTTGCCTTTCCTCTGCAGTTTTTAATCGTAAATAAAGGCGTAATTGCGAGCTTCGAGGATTTATGTATTTTTATTTCTCTCGCTGCGTTAGCTCCTCCGAATTTTCGTCGTTCATTTCGGGAATGGTATTTTGCTCAGTGGAATGTTCGAAGAAATGCGAAGTCTCCAGCCCAATATGTATGTCTGTCTTTTTCAAGTAACAGAGACGGCAGGGTAATTAGGAAATTCCATAAAACGAAAGAAGTGTCTTGATTGTTAATTTTTTTTCAGATGTTTCAACTTGTTTAAATAGAACATGTAACGAATGCAGAATTTTTGTCTAATTATTTTACTGTTTTGTATTTACACTTCATCGGATTCTATTTTTTACTTTATGTATTACAGGCTGTAAAGTTTATATGTACTTCCAATTACTTAACGTTTTATTTATATAATACAGATGTTCTCTTTTAAAACGAACTTTCGGATGTAAAGAACATAAATTTTCGGTACCGTTGTTTTCTTATTGCAGTTAAATCTCAATTGGGATCAGACCATCCTATAGACAGCAATTTTACAGTAAACTTTACTACAGGAGATTACATTTGTACTGAGTATTCAGAGTAAAGTCTTATGATATTTGCGGTAGTAAGACTGTTCTGAAAATGTGGATGACTAACACATTGTATGCGGAACACGTACTAGTACGTTTTCTGAAGATGGATACTTGAACGCGGGTCACGTGCTAGTACGGGTTAGTGTAACATTACGTTTTATTTGTGGGTACAAAAATAACGGTATATACAGGAAAACGAAGCCGAATGTTCTTGTCTACTACATAGATTCTGGAAAAATTGAGACAAAAAAAAATCTAGTTTTTATTTTAAAATGGAATAATTTTCGATCTATTGAGATTTAACTGAATATTTAAGTGTAGTCGCTAAACGCCAGCTCCTGGTACAATTCCGCTGCGAAATTTACCCGAACACAATGTGTTAAGCTGTGTAGAAATGGATTAATGAAGATTCTAAAATGAACCACAGTATTTCAGTTAGCAAAAGCGTCAAGATCATAAACTGAAGAGTCCATGGATTGAATCCACCGAGTTCATTAATAGCGTCGGGGCACGTAATTTTCTTTCCATGTCTTTCAAATTCAAACCGGCCAAGACTGGTGGTCTTGTCCAACAACAACAAAAAAACCTTCACTCCAGCGATTAACGAATGCATTAACGATTTAAATTAAACCAAGTTAAAACCAATTAAGATCAGATCACGACCGAAACATTCTAGAATGAAATCATTTCGAGCTGTCTGCACAAATCTGGATGGTCTGTCAGCTCAAGCAAAAACTTCCTATACCCTTTGGTGTCTGACAGCAGTGTCGTTTTTCTTCCCTGCTGAGGGCTGGGGCTTCATTCTCCTTGGGTTAAACTCTCGCCTCCCTGGAGTAGAGCATTTCTAGCCCTCTCTTCCTTTGTCAGATTTTTCGTCTACAATTTAGCTCTCACAACACTTGAGAACCATTCATGGTGCATTTAGCTGATCCAAAAATACATAATAAACTGTACATTATCTGACGATCTTGAGTCAGCACTAAAACAGGACAACGTCTGTCGGATCGACTAGTAGACACACACACACATATATATATTAAATAAATAAATAAATAAATAAATAAATAAATATATATATATATATATATATATATTATATATATACACATATATATGTAATGAGACTGACTTCTCGATGGGGGGTTACAGTCATGGCCATAAAAATGATACCGTTTCAGCTAAAGACCTTTATTAAGATAACTTTGAAGGACGGGTTCCCACTTCATCATAGGGACAAACTGAAGGGTCAGCTAGCATGAAGTTCTATGTACAATACAAGTAACACCTGGGTCAAAATCTGTGTGAAAAACTTCTAGAAAAATCTGTCTCCGTTAGCGTGTATCTCCTTTTTATTTGGAAAGTTCCTAAATTGCCCGCTAGCGCCATGTAGGTTTATAATTGGCCTGTAGCCCCAGTGGTCAATTTAGGTTAGGGGTTAAAAAGGGGAATGGAAAATGACGCGGGAATTTTTACCCTTGATTTAAGTTTTGAAAACCCCTGAGAATTTTCCTTACAATATCCTCCCCGGGCAAAATGAAAGGGGTGAACGAAGTGAGAACCTTTCCATTAACACAAAATTTTACAAAAATTTTAAGTAACAAAATAAGTAACTGATGATGTCATACATAATTATACACAAAATAAAAATATATAGTATAAGTTTTGCAACAATAAAGACAGATCACAAAGACATAATACATGTGATAATAAATAAAAAAAATTGGCAAGTTGTTTACATTAATACGCTGAAAAATTATTAAAACTGCAATATGTATTATCAGTTTAATTTAATGGTTAAATAGCAAACGATTGATACTTTTGAAAACCCCTGAGAATTTTCCTTACATATATATATTATATATATTATATATTACACACACACACACACACACACACACACACACATATATATATATATATATATATATATATATATATATATATATATATAATATATATTAAATCCCTTAAAAACCAGTGCATGCTTTCGAAATATTAGAAGAGAGATAAAATTTAACTAAAAATATTTCTAATAATCAATACAATATTTTTTTCTGAAATACATATTATGAATACCTATTTTACGTAAATAAATTCACAAACATTAAAATGAAATTTGTACTGTACCAATTTTTTAAATACTAGGTAATAAATTATGAATTTAACTTGTCATCAAAAGTGGGTAGTAAAATTGAGTTATCAAGATATTTGTATAAATTATAAATGCTCGTTTTGTGCCATCAAGATCTAAACGTATTTCTGAATTTATTGCACTCTCTCTTATCAATAACTTTTATATTATTGTCGAGTCGTATAGATAAAGTGCACTATTATGTGTTTTAATAGGCCATCAGGTTTGATAATGGGAAAGGGAAGTTTGGTCATCTCATTGTTCTGAATGTTCTTTTCCGGAGAATGTTAAGATTTATTTCTCACCCGAGAAATTAAGCAGTTATTATAATTCGCATATGAATCTTTTATCATTTCATGTATTGTAATTACTGTTTTGTGAAGACGTAAAATAAAAGTTTCGCTAAAGTTGTCATACAAATTTCCGCAAAATGTTGATGAGAATATTATATTTGTATCCAGAAAGAAGTATTCAAAATTTCAAGAAGTTTTCTCGCTTGTCTTATTTTTATGAAACTATCAATACATGACATATAATTACATGACTTATTAATCATTCTTTAAAAAATTAAATTTATTATTTATTCAATAACACTTTTCTTTCTAAACAATGGTTTACCGTATTTACACAGACTCTAGTCCAATCAATATAGCTCTAAATTTTGCAATACTTTTATGCACAAAATTATTGTATGACTTTGATGGTTGGTTGGTTGCATGGGGCTATATGACATTGAATATATGAGTTTGAAATATTATAATATTTATATATTTGTGTTAAAAAGCAACGACCATCGTTAACTGCACAACATATTGCCGCATAAAGAAGATTGCTAACGAGCTCAGTGGCCGAATGGTCAAAGCGCGAGATCCAGACCCGAAAAGTGTGGGTTCGATGCTTGCCATGGCGGTTGATCCAAAGTATGGATTTTTAATTTAAAAATGTTATTTATTGTTTCCTTATGTTCTCGAACATTCTATAGCTTTCTTTAATATGTAAATTAGTTATTTCTCGAATATTCTGTTTGGGTATAAAAGCTGATACCCACTAGCTGTAGGCAACTTACCGATCTTGTAAAGTTGCGAGTTGCTACTTAGCTTCAATAAATTCATCTGTTAAGTTAAGCGGTGTGTTCATTCGAATCTTCGTGACAGGACGATTAACAGGACAAATACAAATAATTAGACTAATATTAGAAAACGAGCAACCGAGCGATACGTCTTATTTGCTCGCCAGCTGAGTGATCTTCTGCCGTCAGGTGGTAGGGTACAACTGAAGTGGTGCTCTTGCAATATATTCCACAAGTGAAGTGGTTTGATGGCAAGACATTCCCTATGTACTATTTATTACTTTACAGTAAGTTAATAATAAAAGCAATATGTTGGATGCACAAATTTTTACTTTTGTAGAAACTACCTTCGCGTTTATTACTGCTGTCACTCTTCGTGGTATGCTGTGAATGCAGTTTAAAGAAACTTGGTATAATCCCAGTTCCGGGGGCCGGCCGCTATGTTTTTGACTCTAATTTTGTACAAGTTATCGGAAAATTGTCGCCAAGTGATGTTTACAATTTGTCATTATGCGCTTTTGACCACAATTGCAAGTTTTAATATTAAATGTTTATTAATCTGTAATTGTGTGGCCATTTTCCCTCTTACAAACTTAAAAGGTTTTCTTGATGTGAAGTAGTGAATGGGCTTCTAGTTCTATTAATGCCTTTTTTTCCTCTTTACTATGGAGACAGATCCTTTGGCCTTTCAATCACTAAAAATATGCAAAAAATGTTTAGATAGCACCTAAAGTTTAAAAAATACAAAATATGAAGCAAAAATGAAATTACTAAAATGAACGAAACGTTCCGTTCTTCCACTGTTCAAATGTTCAAACAACACCTTCGTCCACAATTGTTGTCAATATAAAGTTGTGATTAGGCTTAAGTTCTAAAAATTTTTCCATATTTATTATAGAGACAGATCCTTTGGCCTTCTAACTACTAAAAATATGCAAATATGTTAAGATAGCACCAAAAGTCTAAAAAAAATAAAAAATACGAACAAAAATAAAATTCTTAAATGAAAGACAATACAATAAATCATTAATTTAAAGAACTTTATTTAAAGAAAATTCAAATAATATACATTAACTTCACAATAAAAGTACACACAACCACAGGATTAATATTGATGTATAAATAAAAGATTTGTTGCCAAATTTTTAAGGAAGAGCTGCCGCTAGAGAAAATATCGAATTAACTGATATATTTAAAAGTTTTACTTTAATAAAGGAGGAGACGAGTTAAAAACTTTGAAATTGTGGTCGTAATTATATAGCTATAAACTAAATCTTCAAATATGTAACTTGATGAAGAAAAATGGTCATACCAAACTATTTTATAAGTTCGATTACAATTCAAGTTATGTAAGTTAATATCCATGGGTATTGTATCTCATCCAATTTTTTCTTTTCTACAAATGGACGCATTTTCAATTTTTCCCTTCTTTTCATCCAAAAAAATTTATCTCACGTTCAGATCAAATTCATCAGTGGAGTTTTTTTCTTTTTCGATAGAAGTGTCAGAATAAAAAAAAAAATTCTAAAGATATATTTGGCACTATCTATTTTCAAATTACTTCCTGCAGCTTTTTACTTTAGAATATAGATAAGTTGAATATTTTAAAGTAACTGACGTTACCGTTTGGCTGATTAGGTTTTGCATACGCATTGCTTATCCTTATCAGAAAACACTCGGTAAAAAGTTGATGATTGCAGTTCACTCTTCATAATTTTTACGTGAAATATCTTTTTAATTACTTGGTTACAAATTCAGTTTTACTAACTAAGTGGAACGGTCTTGCCATTTTGGTTATAAACTGTCATATATTGCTATGTCTATGCGTGTATTCTCTTTTTTATGTTAACCATTTATTATGCGCATTTTGAGCTACATTATTATTATTATCATTATTATATTCTTTTACGTAAGGAAAATGTCTTTTTAAAAGTTAAATATTCTAATACCTTTTTAACTTTTCGATTTTATATATCCTTTAACTTTACTGATGAGTTAGAAGGAAGAGTTCAATTCTTATTCAGAAGAAAGCTTGTTTATTTAACACTAGATTTACGGATGTTGATCAGTTTTTTTCAAAGAAAATAGTTTCAAATTAATTTAAATGAAATACTTATTATCAAAAAATTCATGGAAAACA
>CM063505.1:41103884-41116384 GCA_032207245.1 Pardosa pseudoannulata
TATATTCTGATATTTCCATCATATTTTGGTCGAGCGATGACCGAATGGGTAAGGCGTTGTTCTTTCGTACGATAGTTTGTAGGTTCGAATCCCACTCCTGGCATGAATATTTAAAGCCGTTCGGCTTTGAACAGTATGGTATTTATGGTCCCGGTCTCATTAGCCCTCATGTAGCAAACTGTAGACCATAGATCTTCAAATCTATCAACCAATCAATTCATTATATTTTGTCAAATAATAACGTAAAAAGATTATGTAGTATTATATTATAATATTATAAAATTCCCGTCGTGTTACATATAAACAGTTATCTGTCTGTAACGCTTTAGAGTAAGACCTCCCACTCATATAAGAAATTCGTGTACACCCTAGTTATAGCCAGCACTATATTACCCTGGGCACGCTGGGCACGTACCCAGGGCCCTCTGATTTCAGAGGCCCTGGTAAATTAAAATGATTAAACATTGCAAGTTTTTAATACTCAAATTTATTCATTAAAATTGTATGTAAATTTTGCGGACAGAGTGTAAAATTGTAACAACTTGTTGCACAAAGCTACAAAATTTTCTGCCACTTTGCTCAAGGTAAAAACTAGAGAGGAGGGGCATGTACCCGGGGTACCAAATGAAGGTTAGAGATGTATGAGTTAGATATCACGGGAGGTGTAGAAAAACATATACTTGCTTCCGGTGAATCATAGTTTACACCCTAGTAATGTTAGTAAATACTATGCACACAGTCATCGATGCAAATGTTTCAGCTGTACATTAATAAAATTTAATTATAATCTTCAAGGGCCCAAAACATATTCTCTGCTCTGGGACCAAAATCTTGAAAATCGGGTCCTGGTTATACCATTTTTGGGTCTTGAAGAGGCTTGGTCGCTGGTTCTTAATTAGGTAATGATTATCACAAAATAAATGATGGACTGTAGCTCTTAAATTTAAACTTTTATTCTCCGACGAATACTCAGTCGCCTTCTCGAAGCGAAGGGTCGAACACACTCTCAGTTTTCACACTCTATATATTACAAACATAAAAAAAACAACAATTCTTAATGTGGCGGTTTTACAGGAAGCTGCCAGAATTGGGGCCAAGCGTAATATTGGCGGTTTTTACAGAACAAAACTCAACAGGTTTATTATCAAACATACTGTATTTTATGGTTATTTTATTTGGAATTTAGATTTTTAGCTTTTAGGCATTAATAGTACAAATATTAATTGTAAATTGTAGCCTAAAGAAAAAATACCTACAGATTTTGACTTTAATTACTTTAATTCGGCATTTAACAAATCAACAGTTTTCTAACACTCACTGTCAAAATAGCATACCCGAATTTGCACGCACTGTCCGGATTTTCCGGCCATAGAGCAGGTGCTGAATAGGTAATTTTATTTTTCAAGTTCCGTGATAGCTTGGGTGGCAGAAGCATCGTCCTCGTACTTGGCTCCTTGCCGGCTGAACTTCCGGATGTCTTGATTGATAATGAAACAACAAGCAACTCCTGCAACAAACGTCTCGGCGTCAGACTCTGAGGAGCGAAACCCCTACACCTTGGGACGCGTGTCGCCAACATAAGTAAGATAAAAGGCAACTTTATCGCTTACTGCTCTTGTTGGCACAGACAGACACTCATTCATCTGAGAGGATCCCTACACCTCAGCAGCTTCCTCACAGACTTGAGAGAGAATGGGGAAAAATAAACTAGAAAAATTGTATTTTCTAACGGGACATCGATAGTACTTTTCGTAAATATCTATCACCCATTTCACAATTAAGGTCATTTTTTTCGAAAATTGTGATTTAACCCCTTCCGGTATGATTTAATAATGAAAAACTGTTCATGAAATAACCATTTAATTTTTATTTAAAAAACTTGTTTCATTTTACAATTCTTACATATTCTTAATTAAAATCCACTTTTTACATAGTGTTAAATAATATCAGAAACAGTAAAATTAAGAAAATATCAAAGCAAAACATTAATAAGGTATACAGATAATAGTCTTCAAGCTAGTGGTACTTTTCAAAACAAAGTGCAAAGGAATTCTTAATTGTTTACACCGCCAAGTAGTCTCACTTTTAATTTGATTCTTGTAACGCACACGGCATTTCTTAGTAGGTTTTCTTTTATTCTGACTCATTAATTTGGCAATGACTTGTACCAAGTAAACAATATGCAATAGTGACTTGTGATTTTCACAAGTGATAAAAGTGTTGCCAAATTCAGTACAATAGAAATTATAAACTAAATTAATTATCATATTTAACATTAACTTTAGTCGCATGACGAGTGTAGCTCGTCATTGTGCGGTATGGAATGAAAAACTAATGACGAGCTAGACTAGTCATTTTACCGGAAGGGGTTAAATATACTGTATTTTCATACATTTTTGCTGTAGGTTTAAAGATATTTAATTCTAGACATAAATGAAGGGATCGCATATCTATTTTTGTAATCCTTATCACGTTGCAGAGATTAGCGCCTGCATATACTATTAATGATTTGTTATAAGTGTAAAGAAGAGTTTTAGTAACATATAGAAATTTAAAACTAAACACACTTCCAGGAATCCAACGTAATTCAGTAGATAATTATTAAATTCTTAAAGTAAACAATTATTTTTGCTGGAGATTTAAATTCCTTAGAAGAGTGTTATACTATTATTAACAGTTATATCATAAGCACATTCATTTAATTTCTAAACATATTGTCAAAATTCAAATCTAGTTTTTATCGTAAACAGACGCGTTGCAAGTTAAATATGTCAATATATCATGATGAAATTCAATTTAAGGGCACATTGGGGAACTATATATTTTAACAATATAAGAAATCGAATAATTTAGATACCATTTATTGGTATCTAAATTATAAAATTCATCAGTAATCTATCGTATTCCAGTGACTCATCTGGTTAAATAATACTTCTGAAGAATTAAATTGTTCATGTAGAATTCCACAGTGATTGTGAGGGTGGTTCCGAAATAATATTCCACTGACCTCGAAGTCACTTTAACATTTCAAATCTCGTTCCTATTTGTTAAACTGGGATTAAACAGAGAGAGAAAACTTCTCAACGATTTACAAGTGGATGAGATTAAAAATTGCTATTCAGGTACTACGCTAACTAGTCTGTCTCTTTTATTACTTTTTTTTTTCAAGAAACTAGAAAGGGACTTAACTTAGTCCATTATTTCGAAAAATCTATGAGTAAATCACCAGAGTAAAAGTGATTCCCTATTGCATCATTACAGTTTAAGGGTTGGTTTCCAGGAGATTTTCCGTGGATAGTGATAATGCACCATGAAAGACCCAACATCAGGATTTATCGAGACTTTTCTTTGGCAATGAAAAGAGGAAGCATATCTAGCTACCAGCTTCCACTTCTAAAGGCCCCTCCACACCATGGCCCACTGCAAGCCATGACCACCGTCTTGAACGTGTTTGGCTTATCGTGGTCGATGGCAGAAGACGATAAAATAGTCTTGGCGAATGATGGCTTCTCAGGCGGTTTTCTCCAAAGATCAAAGTCAGCCAGATGCGCTACTAAAGTGCGCAGTAGACCCTATGGACGAATCCACGTGTTTGGCTCATTTAGTGGCCCAGCGTGTGGATGCAATCCGTGAACCATCGTTCGCGGTCACCATCAGGAAGTGGTGAACAATTGGTCATAATATGGAGGCTACATAAGAGACTGCGTGAGATTATATCACACTGATCAAGAGGATTGACGAAATATGTTAAAAAGAAGGTATCATCAACGCTTCAAAGATTTTATTTTGATTCAACTCATATTTCTGTTACACTAACGGAAAACTTCATACAACAAACATGTTGAAATCATCTGATTAATTAATAAACAAATATATTTTCATATTAAGAAACAATGCTTTAAATGTTTTGTACTTTTAAAAAGTGCATCATTTTCATTTGTAGCAGATGCACCACATACGTCCATACCAAATGGAAGGGAGATTTTCATACAAATCTTACTCTTATACAGATATATTTAATTTTTAGTTTTACTTAAAAGTAGTTTTATCGTTGAATTCATAACATAATTAATACAATACAGTATATACAGAATATATTAATACAGAATTACACTGGTGTTTGTCACTATTCAAAATCCTACCTCTAAGCGTTGTATCGATATGGTATATATGCATTGGACTGGCTCTCTCGTACCTTCGTTGTTTTATTTTCCTCACAATTTGGGTCTTTGTCGAAAGTCTGCCGACCTTTGTACAGTACACGTGCTCATCTTATTGTTCAGGGAGGTAGACGCACATAAAACGTCTCCACAGCTGTAAACTAAATTGAGTGGCTATATGTCGACAGTTGACTCAAAGGATTGGTATAATTAATATTTTTATAGCATAAGAGAAATCTCCCATATCCAAGTGTTGTATAAATATAATGATATTTTACTATTATAAAATTCGTCAGTAAAAAATTAAAAATTATGTAATGAATAATATTAAGATATTGACCATTGATTTATATAATATTAAAAACATTCTACGATAAATTTTTAATTATGGGATACCTAATATAAATGGATTAAAATTTTTAGTCTCATGGCTAAAATTAGTTGATTACGTACAGCATTAAAGCACAGCGCTCTGAAAATCTTAGGAATAGCAGACCTGTTTTTATACATAGGGGAACTGAATGTTTAAGGATTCATATGTCAATACGTACGTGTGGAAAAAGCAACAGATTTGTTTTGTATTCGTTTTCTCGTTAAAGATTAGGCGAATTTCTCGTGTGATAGCGAATAATTTTCAACTGATTAAAGGCCTTATCACAAACATGAACTAAAATAAATCGATTGAAAATTTATCGTTTAACACAATAAATCTACTCGTTCTTCACCAGTAAAAGGAATCATACCATATATTAAGTTGATCTTGATAGGGTAAATTTTAACTTATTGCAGAGTGCACAGCGTCATGTTATGCGCGTGGTGTGGAAATACGTAGAAAGTTCAAAAACGCAGTTCATATCATTGATTAAACATTTATTCATTCGATTCGAATGATAAAAAATATAAACAAGATATTAAAATAAACTAAAGCAGTTTTCAACATATTAGGTCGTATTTCCTTACGACTGACTTACCAGAACAACATTTTTAGTAACACCAAACAATCAGAGTAACAGAAAAAGCCCCAGAGACGGGAAAGTCAGTTTATACCACGGACGACACTTACAACATATTTGCATAGGAGGAAGTGCGGTTACGACCGAAATGAAAATTGTATCGATATTTTTATCGATAATCCTTTCCAACAGATCTTACAAACATGTATTAAAGGATAACTCCTTTCTAAAATTTAGAAATACAGAAATGCTGTTGTAATCCTGAACTGTACGAAAGCATGAAACCAATAATATGTTCATTTGTCTGTGCCGCATTCGCAGATGTTGGTCCAAGAGGGTGGTCCATCTTCTGAGATCTGACATTCCGCCGCTACTCTCTCTGTCTTGGCAGTAATTATCCATTTCTTGCAATTTTAAAAATAACTCATTTCGGGGGAAGAACAGCATTTCGACATGCGTATGCGGTTGCCGAAAGTGCGGGCCCGCGGACGACTTTTGAGGAATAGCGTGGCAAATGTGACTGATGGACGGGGGAGTGTTGAAACCGCAACAAATGGCGCTCACTTTCTCTTTCTGGGGGTCAACGAATATGGGTTCATTGGAAGGATGACGGGGAATGATTGGAAAAATGAACGAAAGAAACGGTATCAAGTGTTGGGAAGTCATTTCTCACTCTGTCTCTCTCCTGTTTTTTTTTTCTTCTGAACTAAGAAGGTAATGAAAGACGAACTTGTGTCTGTATACAAACAACAGAACGATGTATTTTTTAAAACCTTCTCCTAAAAAAAATTTTTCTCTAAAAAAAAAAAAAAAACACCCCCCAAAAAAAAAAAAAAAAAAAAAAAAAAAAAAAAAAAAAAAAAAAATAAAAAACCCCCCCCCCCCCCCCACAAAAAAAAAAAAAAAAAAAAAAAATAATAGAAATAAGTCTCCCGCTTGTAAAATCTCCAAGAAATTTTAGCTGGAACAAATAAATGTAAATAACAGCATTTTAGATTTACAAATGTAAGAAAAACAAAATAAAGTAGTCTAATGTTTCTAACTTAATTTCTTCCTCGGTACGATAAATCAAAAACTTTAAGATTGATTTCCCATCCTGAATACCTACTTGTCTTTTTTTTATTTATAAAGAGAAATATCTTTATTATACTGAAAGAGAATCTTGCCAAATTTCAAAATAGACATCTGTTTAGCATATTATAATTCAGATTCCAAACCGCTGTTTATTTATTCTTATTTGAAAGATTCCATTTGTTTAAAGAAAAACAAATGAATCACGTCTGTATTATCTCATTTTATAGTTAA
Organism: Pardosa pseudoannulata; assembly: GCA_032207245.1. Lineage (NCBI taxonomy): Eukaryota > Metazoa > Arthropoda > Arachnida > Araneae > Lycosidae > Pardosa > Pardosa pseudoannulata. The sequence goes on from CM063505.1 coordinate 41,110,303, forward strand.
TTTTATATTTACCTTTCTGGAAAATGAGAAATAAATCGTTTTATTTTATTTCCGACTAGCATATAGCCCGTCATATGACGGGATCAGTAAAATTTTTAATTTTTCAGAATTGTAAATTACCCTATGAGAGAGGTAAAAAAATTATTTGTTTTTTTAGCTAAGAATTATCTGGTAAACTTTTAATAATTTGTTTATTTTCATAGTCCTAAAAGTCTCCAGATACTGTGAATGCAGTTTAGAATCACGTTGATTTAATTTAGAAATATAATTCAAAATTTTCTTAGATACTTTGAAATCATCGTTATGCAATGGACAGCAGATGTTTTAATATTGACAGTGATTATTTACTGGTATATATGAATATGAAGATAAATAGTATTCATTATTATTAAAGAAACAGATCACCTTAGTTTTTAACAATGTGTCAGTCTTCTTTATTACTTTTTACTGTATTATTAACGAACATGAATTATTCGTGAATTATTCTAGTAATCAATTACTCCAAAGGTTCTAAAGATAGTACATCAAGATTTTTATTAGGGCTTTTCCGATGAAATCTGGTTGGAGGTTTGCCATTCGAATTTTCGTAGATAATAATGATAGATTTTGCAGTCATTAAACTCAGACCTTTTTATTTTAGGCTTCTACAACTAGAAATGACACGATTAATTAAATATTTCTAAAGCTGAGTTTTATATACGTAATGGAAAATAATAAGTAAATTTAATTAACTTTTCAAGTTGTAGAGGAAATAGTAATTTTTATGAATAATCATTATCAATAATAGTAATCATTACTAATAATCATTAATAATGGTAGTAATAAGTAATAGTCATTATTAATATTAGTAATAATTATCAATAAATATTATTAATAAGAGTAATCATTATTAATGAAGAAACAGATCTCTTTAATTTATAACAATAAGGTGTCACTTTTCTTTATTAATTTTTACTGTATTATTAAGGAACATGAATTATTCGTGAATTATTCTAGTCATCAATTATCCAGAGGTTCCGAAAATATTGCATCAAGATTTTTATTAGGGCATTTCCGATAAAATCAGGTTGGAGGTTTACCATTCTAAATTTCGTAGATCTGCAATCATAAAACTCAGACCTTTTTGCTTTAGGCTCTACAACTAGATATGACACAATTAATTAAATATTTCTAAAGCTGAGATTGATATACGTAATGAAACAGATCACCTTAATTTATAGCAATAATGTGTCATTTTTCTTTATTAATTTTCACTGTATTATTAATGAACATGAATTATTCGTGAATAATTCCAGTCATCAATTAATCCAGAGGTTTCAGAAATAGTAGATCAAGATTTCTATTAAAGCATTTCCGATGAAATCTGGTTGGAAGTTTGACATTCTAATTTTCGTAAATAATAATGATAGATTCTGCAGTCATTAAACTCAAACCTTTTTATTTTAGGCTTCTACAACTAGAAATGACAAGATTAATTAAATATTTCTAAAACTGAGCTTTATATACGTAATGGAAAATAATAAGAGTAAATTTAATTAACTTTTCCAGTTATAGAAAAAATAGTATTTATTATGAATAATCATTATCAGTAAGAGTAATCATTACTAATAATAATTAATAATGGTAGTTATTATTAATAGTCATTATTAATATTAGTAATCATTATCAATAAATATTATTAATATTAGTAATCATTATCTATAAATATTATTAATAATAGTAATCATTATTAATAAATAAACAGCTCTCTTTAATTTATAACAATAAGGTGTCAGTTTTCTTAATTAATTTTTACTGTATTGTTAAGGAACATGAATTATTCGTGAATTATTCATGAATTATTCTAGTTATCCAGAGCTTTCAAAAATAGTACATCAAGATTTTTTTAGGGCATTTCTGATGAAATCTGGTTGGAGGTTTGCCATTCTAATTTACGTAGATTATAATGACAGAATCTTCAATCATAAAACTCAGACCTTTTTGTATGAGGCTTCTACAACTAGATATGATACGATTAATTAAATATTTCTAAAACTGAGTTTTATATACGTAATGGAAAAAAATAAGTAAATTTAATTAACTTTTCAAGTTGTAGAGGAAATAGTAATTATTATGAATAATCATTATCAATAATAGTAATCATTACTAATAATCATCAATAATGGTAGTAATTAGTAATAGTCATTATTAATATTAGTAATACTTATCAATAAATATTATTAATATTAGTAATCATAATTAATAAAGAAACAGCTCTCTTTAATTTAAAACAATAAGGTGTAAGTTTTCTTTATTAATTTTTACTGTATTATGTAGGAATATGAATTATTCGTGAATTATTCTAGTCATCAATTATACAGAAGTTCCAAAAATAGTACATCAAGATTTTTATTTGGGCAATTCCGATGAAATCTGGTTGGAGGTCTGCTATTCTAATTTTCGTAGATTATAATGACAGAATGTGCAATTATAAAACTCAGACCTTTTTTGTTTTAGGCTTCTACAACTAAACATGACACGATTAATTAAATATTTCTAAAGCTCAGTTTTATATACGTAATGAAATAGATCACCTTAATTTATAACAATAATGTGCCACTTTCCTTTATTACTTTTTACTGTATTATTAAAGAACATGAATTATTCGTGAATTATTCCAGTCATCAATTACTCCAGAGGTTTCAAAAATAGTAGATTAAGATTTTTATTAGGGCATTTCCAATGAAATCTGGTTGGAGGTCTGCTATTCTAATTTTCGTAGATAATAGTGATAAATTCTGCAGTCATTAAACTCAGACCTTTTTATTTTAGGCTTCTACAACTAGAAATGACAAGATTAATTAAATATTTCTAAAGCTGGGTTTTATATACGTAATGGAAAATAAGAAGAGTAAATTTAATTAACTTTTCAAGGTATAGAAAAAATAGTAATTATTATAAATAATCATTATTAGTAAAAGTAACCATTACTAATAATCATTAATAATGGTAGTCATTATTAGTAAAATAATCATTACTAATAATCATTAATAAGGGTAGTCATTATTAATATTAGTAATCATTATCAATAAATATTATTAATAATAGTTATCGTTATTAATAAAGAAATAGCTCTCTTTAATTTATAACAATAAGGTGTTAATTTTCTTTTTTAATTTTTACTGTGTTATTAAGGAACATGAATTATTCGTGAATTAGTCTATTCATCATTTATCCAGAGGTTCCAAAAATAGTACATCAAGATATTTATTAGGGCATTTCCTATGAAATCTGGTTGGAAGTTTGCCATTCTAATTTTCGTAGATTATAATGACAGAATCTGCAATCATAAAATTCAGACCTGTTTGTTTTAGGCTTCTACAACTAGAAATGATTAATTAAATATTTCTAAAGCTGAGTTTTATATACGTAATGGAAAATAATAAGAGTAAATTTTATTAACGTTTGAAGTTGTAGAAAAAATAGTAATTATTATCAATAATAGTAATCATTACTAATAATTATTAATAATGGTAGTCATTATTAATATTAGTAATCATTATCAACAAATATTAATATTATTAAACATTATCAATAAATATTATTAATATTAGTAATCATTATCAATAAATATTATTAATATTATTAATCATTATTAATAAAGAAACAGCTCTCTTTAATTTAAAACAATAAGGTGTAAGTTTTCTTTATTAATTTTTACTGTATTATTAAGGAACATGAATTATTCGTGAATTAGTCTAGTCATCATTTATCCAGAGGTTCCAAAAATAGTACATCAAGATTTTTATTAGGGCATTTCCTATGAAATCTGGTTGGAAGTTTGCCATTCTAATTTTCGTAGATTATAATGACAGAATCTGCAATCATAAAACTCAGACCCTTTTTGTATGAGGCTTCTACACCTAGATATGATACGATTAATTAAATATTTCTAAAGCTGAATTTTTTATACCTAATGGAAAATAATACGAGTAAATTTAACTCTTTTCAAGTTGTAGAAGAAATAGTAATTATTATGAATAACCATTATCAATAATAGTAATCATTACTAATAATCAGTAGTTATGGTAGTCATTATTAATAGTCATTAGTAATATTTGTAATCATTATCAATAAATATTATTAATAATAGTAATCATTATTAATAAAGAAATAGCTTTCTTTAATTTATAACAATAAGGTGTCAGTTTTCTTTATTAATTTTTACTGTATTATTAAGGAACATGAATTATTCGTGAATTATTCTAGTCATTAATTATGCAGAGGTTCCAAAAACAGTACATCATGATTTTTATTAGGGTATTCCCGATGAAATCTGGTTGAAGGTTTGCCATTCTAATTTTCGTAGATTATAATGACAGAATCTGCAATCATAAAACTGACCTTTTTGTTTTAGGCTTCTACAACTAGACATAATACAATTAATTAAATATTTTAAAGCTGAGTTTTATATACGTAATGAAACATATCACCTTAATTTATAACAATAATGTGCCACTTTTCTTTATTACTTTTCACTGTACTATTAAAGTACATGAATTATTCGTGAATTATTCCTGTCATCAATTACTCCAGAGGTTTCAAATATAGTAGATCAAAATTTTTATTAGGGCATTTCCGATGAAATCTGATTGGAGGTTTGCATTCTAATTTTCGTAGATAATAGTGATAAATTCTGCAGTCATTAAACTCAGACCTTTTTATATTAGGCTTCTACAACTAGAAATGACACGATTAATTACATATTTCTAAAGCTGAGTTTTATATACATAATGGAAAATAATAAGAGTAAATTTAATTAACTTTCGAAGTTATAGAAAAAATAATAATTATAATATTATCAATAGTCATTGTCAATAAGAGTAATCATTACTAATAATCATTAATAGTAGCCATTATTAACAGTCATTATTAATATTAGTAATCATTATCAATAAATATTATTAATAATAGTAATCATTATTAATAAAGAAACAGCTCTCTTTAATTTATAACAATCTAGGAAATTTCTATATTATTTTTTACTGTATTATTAAGGAACATGACTTATTCGTGAATTATTCTAGTCATCTGTTATCCAGAGATTTCAGAAATAGTAATTATTATGAATAATCACTATGAATAATAGTAATCATTAATAATTGTAATCCTTATTAATAGCCATTATTAATATTAGTAAATATTTTCAATACACATTAATAATAATAGTAATCGTTATTAATAAAGAAACAGCTCATAATAATTTATAACAGAAATGTGTCAGTTTTCTTTATAAATTTTAACTGAATTGTTTAAAAAACAAAAATTATTCGTGATTTTTTCCATACATCAGTTATTCCAGAGTTATTCGAAAATAGTAGATCAAGTCTCTAGTTAGGACATTCCCGATGAAATCTAGTAGGAGAAAAGTCGCCTATCCTGCCTTTAAAAAATCCCGAATAAAGAACAGGAAACTGTTTTACCTTACAGAGAAGGGAGGAACCCAATTTATAAAAGATTCGTCTAACCGTTTCCTATTGCAACGCCGCCAAAAATAGATTCTGGGGATTGAAAGGACGCGATGCAAAAGAAACTGAAATTTTAGACATACGTATGCGGTTCGAAAACTTTCTTTCGAGAAGTTCGAAATACCGTAGCAAATGGGTGAGAGAAGGGATATGTATATGTACTCGTTGCAGACGTAACTGTCGTGCGGTTTGGGGGTCAGGTTAAGTTAGTCATATGGCAGGAAATGTGGTTTGCCCCATACGTACATTTCAGTTTACGTTAGTTCTTGTCGTGTTATAAGGATAAAATAACAGGTTATTTATGTAAAATATTTACTTCAATTTCCCAGGATTGAAAATGTAGTAGACTTTTAAGGACACAAGTATGCTTGAATAAATATTGCCTTTAAATTTTAAAGTACTTGTTTTTTAATTGTGCAATCCACTCTCGATATCTGGACTTCCTTTACCTCGAATTTCTACTTATCTCCAAGTTTATCTGAAGCTCATAATTATTCAAGTAATTATTTATATGTCTGAACACAAATTTCTCTGTAATACCACATTGCAAACTTGAAGAACCATTGATTTGTCTA
>CM063505.1:41121384-41131384 GCA_032207245.1 Pardosa pseudoannulata
AGTTATTTTACCGATATCAAATGATCTTTTAAAGAAATTTCTGCAAATATTATTGTATTAAGTCATATTTTTTACTTAAATATTAAATGTATTTATTTTAAGAAACAATATACTTTTTTAAAATTCTGAAAAGCTTCTAAATTATTTTTTCTGTTTTAACGATATTATTTTAAGTTATTGAAAGTAAAATTATAACACATTCACACTGTAATCTAGCATTTTATCTCCTGATATCCCTTATTCTCTATTTCTTAATTTTGTTTCCCGGCTTCAAAATATACCTTTTATGAATCACTACTTATTTATAAGTAATTTTTGAACTTCATATTCAGTCTTATTTCAAACATTTCTAAATAAGTAACATTCTAAATAAGAAAAACTTTATATCAATAATCATAATAATTATGATTTTATCTTTCTGGATCTCTATTCACATGCTTTAAAATTTTAAGCTTAAAATGCATTGCATTCTATGTCAGTTAGAATTTTCTTCAAATGTAACTAGCATTTTAGTTTAAGTGCACATTTTGGTCTTAGCTCTGGTATGAGTGAAGCATAAGAAGAAACAAAATTTAAAATTGTGAAATAAAAAGAAAACTCTTTTTGGTTTCGAAACTTTTAGTCCCCTTTTCGCATCTAAAGCGAATATTTATATTTGGGATAATCCAGTCAAATATTTAATATGAGAGAGATGTTTACTCGCCAAAGAAAGATACGCTTGTAATTAGTTTTGTTAAAATTGAAATGATATGTTCTGTAAAATAATTGCTTTCGTTATTAATATTGCTTAATATGTAATATGTCCTATGTTTGGAATGTATTCCTTTGATATTTTACAGCAAATTCATTTTCGTTTATCCGTAGTCATTGATAAATATCATGTTTCTATTCTTCATAGTTTAATTTAAGAATCTGGAACTAATTGTTTTGTTTGTAATAATTCTTAAACTATGTATAATAACCCTGCGTTTCCAACTCACTTCTACTGTATTTTTCATCGGATTCATTTTCGTGTATGTTTGACCATTGATAAAGGTTACCTTTCTGTTTTGAAAAATTTAGTTTATGATTCTTAAACCAATTCGTTTAATGAGCTTTTAGAGACTTGTGACTTTTACAGTTCCTTTTATAATCTGATATTATGTTAAATAGCTATTCTTATCCCTTCTACGTTTGGTTTTCAGATTTTTTAAATGTTATTTGCCTTGAGTGAAAGATAAGAAGAAACAAAATTTACAATTGTGTAATAAAAAAAAAACTTTTTTTGGTTTCGAAATTTTTTAAGACCTCTTTTTGCATCTAAAGCGAATATTTATATTTGGGATAAACCAGTCAAACATTTAATACGAGAGAGATGCTTACTCGTCAAACAAAGATACGTTTGTAATTAGTTTTATTAAAATTTAAATGATATATTTTGTAAAATAATTGTCTTCGTTATTAATATTGCTTAATATGTAATACCTCCTGCGTTTCGAATGTATTCCTGTGATATCCTTCAGCGAATTCATTTTCGTTTATGAGTAGCCATTGATAAATGTCATATTTCTATTCTTCAAAATTTAATTTAAGAATCTTGCACTAATTGTTTTGTTTGTAATAATTCTTAAATTATATATAACATCTCTGTGTTTCCAATTCACTACTATTTTATTTTTTATCGGATTCATTTTCGTGTATGTTTGACCTTTATTAAGGTTATCTTTCTGTTTTGAAAATTTTGGTTTAAGATTCGTAAACCATTTAGTTTAATAGGCTTTTTGAGACTTGTGACTTTTACAATTCCTTTTTTATCTGGTATTATGTTAAATATCTATTCTTATTACTTCTACTTTTGCTTTTTACGTTTTTAAATGTTATTTGCCTTGAGTGAAAGATAAGAAGAAACAAAATTTACAATTGTGTAATAAAAAAAAAACTTTTTTTGGTTTCGAAATTTTTACTCCTCTTTTCACATCTAAAGCGAATATTTACATTGAGGATAATCCAGTCAAACGTCTAATATGAGATGTTTACTTGTCAAAGAAAGATACGCTTGTAATTAGTTTTATTAAAATTTAAATGATATATTTTGTAAAATAATTGTCTTCGTTATTAATATTGCTTCATATGTAATATCTCCTGCGTTTCGAATGTATTCCTGTGATATATTTCAACTAATTCATTTTCGTTTATGCGTAGCCATTGATAAATATCGTGTTTCTATTCTTCATAATTTAATTTAAGAAACTTGAACTAATTGTTAAGATTCTTAAATTAAATTATATATAATATCTCCTGCATTTCCAACTCACTGCTGTTTTATTTTTCATCGGATTCATTTTCGTGTAAGTGTGACCATTTATAAAGGTTATCATTCTGTTTTGAAAATTGGTTTAAGATTCTTAAACCAATTAGTTTAGTGGGCTTTTTGGGACTTCTGACTTTTACAGTTCCTTTTATAATCTGATATTATGTTAAATAGCTATTCTTATCCCTTCTACGTTTGGTTTTCAGATTTTTTAAATGTTATTTGCCTTGAGTGAAAGATAAGAAGAAACAAAATTTACAATTGTGTAATAAAAAAAAAACTTTTTTTGGTTTCGAAACTTTTAGTCCTCTTTTCGCATCTAAAGCGAATATTTATATTTGGGATAAACCAGTCAAACATTTAATACGAGAGAGATGCTTACTCGTCAAACAAAGATACGTTTGTAATTAGTTTTATTAAAATTTAAATGATATATTTTGTAAAATAATTGTCTTCGTTATTAATATTGCTTAATATGTAATATCTCCTGCGTTTCGAATGTATTCCTGTGATATATTTCAACTAATTCATTTTCGTTTATGCGTAGCCATTGAAAAATATCATATTTCTATATTACAAAATTTAATTTAATAATCTTGAACTAATTGTTAAGATTCTTAAAATCAAATTGTTTGCTTTCAATAATTATTAAACTATATATAATATCTCCTGCTTATCCAATTCACTGGCTGCTTTATCTATTCATCGGATTCATTTTCGCTTTATGTTTGACCGTTGATAAAGTTATATTTCTGTTTTGAAAAATTAAGTTTAAGAATCTTAAACCAATAATTGAATGGGCCTTTTGGGCATTGTGACTTTTACAATTACTTTTATTATCTGGTATTATGTTAAATAGCTACTCTTATCTCTTTTAGTTTTGCCTTTCATGTTTTTAAAATGTTATTTAACTTAATATCCGTTAATCCAAGTTTACGAAAGTACAAAGTCAAAAAACGTTATATAATTTTAATAGCATTTTCAAAAATAGTTTTGACCTCGGTTTGAAATAAAATCAAAAGTTTTTTTTTAAAGTTTTCTTGTTTTATCGGAGGGCAAATTTTATCCAAGTTCACGGAAGTTGTGAGTCGTATGTTTATGCTTTCAGAATGCTAATGAAAAGAGATCTGCATTTCAAAATACCTTTAAAAATTAATGTTTCAAATAATTCGAATGAAATTTTTAACGCATTGTAATGTATTTTTGGTAATACAATTTTTCTGTCTGTCCTCAAAAGCAATTTTATTGGTATTTGGCTGAAGTAAGTTGCACCGACCCTTAGCGGCCCGACGTACGTTTTTGTGGGTTAAATATTTATTTGTTCTTGAAATCATTTAATGAGAGATTACTGCTCAATGCTTGTTCTGAAATGTATTACAGACTGTGACGATAACATTACTTGAATCCAAAGTCTATCAAATAATTTCTTATTTCCTCTGATAGCAATTTAGAGTTCATACCCAGAAGGCTTGTGTAGTTACTTTCTCTGTGTCAACCATTTTTATTCTCAGTGCATATTAAGTTTAAAACGTTCAGATTCAAGCAATTTCTAGTTTCGTCAATGAATATAATCCAGCTATATGATAATTTTTAGAACTAATCAGTCTTTTCTAATTAATTTGAGCATACTGTTTGTTACATTGTTAAATTTATAAACAATTATATTTTTAATATTTTTAATATTTTTTATTTCTATTTTTATAAAAATCTACAGTGATCGTTCTCCACCAAGAAAAAAAACCTTCGCGATTAGCAAATATTTTCTCTCGGATAAGGCAATTTAAGCTTTCATCAGTTACAAATTTCTTACTTCTTTTTTCCTAAGTATACCACTTTTTTCTCCTGCCTAGTACAAGCATTTCACTGCCGTCCGCGCGTCTGGCACATACATCAGACTAGACGGGCAGTAATAGGGCTTTAAGAGTTGACGGTCGTGCTTCTCGAAACTTCTTTAAATTGCAATCGGATCCCTTTCACGTGGGTGGGCATTAGTGATGGAGCAAGCAGCTTTTCGCCGCTAAACAAAATTATTTACTCCAAAGCACTGTTTTCACTCGCAGGAACAAAATAATGGATAAAGCACATAAATAAGATTTTGATGTATGAGTCAGGGAAACCGGTAAAAAAATTGTATAGGAAGATAAATTGTGCACTTCGTTGAACTGAGATGGGGAAATTAGTAGTTTGAGCTGTTGCAACTTATGATATAGCCTCTAATTACAATCAAATCTAGGAAATTTAGACGTTAATACTGATGATAATATTTATCACAGAAATGGGATAGTGTAATTTACACGCATAAACCTATAGCTTCGGATTTTATCAGACCTCAAGCATTATCTAGTGTTATTTAAATCCTATTTATAGTATAATATTTTGTATAACACAAATGTTACTTAATTGTAATTCAAGGCTACTCCAAAAGGTTAATTTATCGGCTGCGAGATATTTAGAATATTATAAATAAGCAACAACTCTAAATAAATTAATAAGAAATCGAGCTCCATTCAGTAGCGTGAAAACTTTATTCCATCCATTTTTTAACCAACGAAAACGTGGTGCCGATCGGATAACACAAACTTAAATATGTGTAACAACCATAGAGCAAAACCACTGAACAAATCTGTGTCATAACAAATTATTGGTAAATTTCTAGATATTCGCACTTATTACTCGTACAAATATGAGTGGTATTCGAAAATAAATTTTTTGAACAGTCTACAAATGTTGTATGAGTCTCGTTCATCCTGCTTTATGTTTGTGAGTATCTGAACTTCGAATTTTCGTATTGCTCGAATGGCCACGGTTTGGGCCCTTTCATTACTCCTTCCCGCCTTCCAAACTACTTGACCTATTGCCTTCTGACTCCTTTCTTCGGAGGCACTTTAACCCCTTCACATTCAAACAAAACACGATGTTTGATGTGTCCAATAAATACTATTTATTTTAATTCTTCTGAACAGTTATGACAAAGAGAAAATGTTATTGTGACATTTTGAATGTTATGTGGAATATTAGTTGACTCAAACCCTGTTATTTTTGTTATTTTCATAATATTTGAGTCTATGAGACTCAAACTGATTCTTGGATGCCACTTTGTTATTGGTACTACTGAAAAGGGAGAGTGGAGCTCTTGAATATTGTAAACAAACCAGAACAGACAGTCGAGTGAAGAAACTTAGTTATTCAATAATTTATTGCACGGTGTCCAAAGAATACAACTCGTGATGAATACGATTTGTGAAACTATTGTGGTTCATTAAATAAATGACGAACTGAATTTGGGGTTGTATGCCAAAAAATTTAAGCACAAGCAATTCAAAGCTAACTGAAGGTTGTAAAACCGTAGTACGTTTCGTAAAAATAAGCTAGAGCCAACATTTTTGGTCACAGTAATTATTTATTATCAGAGATTTTATTCCATGGGTCACTGTAGGGATTTGGAAGTGTGTATGCAATGCCCACAATGTATCATATAAAGATGCAATGACTGTAAGTAAACTTTATGTGGAGAAATCGAAATCTGATCTGATGACGTCATAATTTAAATGACTATTATTATTCTTTTAAGTTTTATTTTTATGTTTAGATTTTGATTTATCGTTTGGCACTCGCTCAAGTTTCTGTATTAATAACGAATAAAGAGGTTAAAAATGGAGTTGTTCAAAATTTTACGCTGTGTTTTATGCAAACAATTTTATACGTTTTTTTTTAAAGGAATTTACTTTGTTATATGGGAAATTCAACACTTTATATAATGCAGACGATTCAACATGTAAAGATAACAGCAAGCTTAAGATTCTATTCATTGGGTTAATTTTTGAATATATAAAGAATCCGTTTTGGTAGAGGGAGATGAAGTATTAAAATGCGGGGCCAAGTACTATAGTACTCAGGTGAGTAATAAATCAGAACCGGTTCTGTGTGTAACAACAATGATATAATTCCTATATATCTGTGTCATCACTTATCTATTCGAATAATAATAATCTTATGAGCATCGATTATTATTTAAATGCACATTTGTTACAGTTATATTATTCTAAAATGTTTGCTCAGAATTCCCTAGGGTTGAGCTTCAAGCGATATTTGACAGCGCTTCATTCTCGGATGTTAATATATATATGTACGTGACTGAGCAACATACACACTCATATAGGTGGAATTCAAATCTGTCGAGACTCCCAGCGACCTTCGTGTCAAAATGTGAGTTACGTTTACAACCGGTGTTGTTTGTTTATCTTGCGAGACGCTTTTTTAGAAGCGGTGAGTTCCAAATCTGTTGAGACGGCTGTTTCCTCACATGTGCATGCTATTAAGAACGTTTTAATTGCGTCCGTTCCCAGAAACAGGAATTAGTTACTTACGGTCTGTTATTGCAACTGCTCTCTGAGGAATGCTCCATTTTATCTTTTCTCTTTTTTCCCCCTGAGTTAAAGGCAAACGTGTTAAGTGTTTCCTGATAGTTTATTTGCAGTCCCTGCATTTCTAGAACTTTTAAGATATAGGATTTATAGAGCAGCAATTTACCCTTTTTCTAATATCTCTTAACTTAATGGGTAACAAGGGGAATTTTAAACGTTGAATTATTCAAATATTGTTTGTAACGAATTATTTTTCTGCAGTTAATATCTGATCATTTTAACGATTAAAACTGTAATTTATATGTTAATTAGAAATTCAATTATTTTACCGATACCAAATGATCTTATAAAAAAATTTCTGCAAATATTATTGTATTATGTCATATTTTTACTTAAATATTAAATGTATTTATTTTATAAAATGTATACTTTTTTAAAATTCTGAAAACTTCTAAAATATTTTGTCCGTTTTAACGATATTAGTTTAAGTTATTGAAAGTAAAATTATAACACATTCACACTGTAATCTAGCATTTTATCTCCTGATATCCCTTATTCTGTATTTCTTAATTTATATGTTAATTAGAAATTCAGTTATTTTACCGATACCAAATGATCTTGTAAAGAAATTTCTGCAAATATTATTGTATTATGTCATATTTTTTACTTAAATATTAAATGTATTTATTTTATAAAATGTATACTTTTTTAAAATTCTGAAAAGCTTCTAAACTATTTTTTCTGTTTTAACGATATTATTTTAAGTTATTGAAAGTCAAAATTATAACACATTCACACTGTAATCTAGCATTTTATCTCCTGATATCCCTTATTCTGTATTTCTTAATTTTGTTTCCCGGCGTCAAAATATACCTTTTATGATTCACTACTTATTTATAAGTAATTTTTGAACTTCATATTCAGCCTTATTTCGAATATTTCTAAATAAGTAACATTCTAAATAAGAAAAACTTTATATTAATAATCATAATAATTATGGATTTTTATTTCTGGATCTCTATTCACATGCTTTAAAATTTTAAGCTTAAAATGCATTGCATTCTATGTCAGTTAGAATCTTCTTCAAATGTAACTAGCATTTTAGTCTAAGTGCACATTTTGGTTTTAGCTCTTGTATGAGTGAAGCATAAGAAGAAACAAAATTTACAATTGTAATATAAAAAGAAAACTCTTTTTGGTTTCGAAACTTTTAGTCCTCTTTTCGCATCTAAAGCGAATATTTATATTTGGGATAATCCAGTCAAATATTTAATATGAGAGAGATGTTTACTCGCCAAAGAAAGATACGCTTGTAATTAGTTTTGTTAAAATTGAAATGATATGTTCTGTAAAATAATTGCTTTCGTTATTAATATTGCTTAATATGTAATATGTCCTATGTTTGGAATGTATTCCTTTGATATTTTACAGCAAATTCATTTTCGTTTATCCGTAGTCATTGATAAATATCATGTTTCTATTCTTCATAGTTTAATTTAAGAATCTGGAACTAATTGTTTTGTTTGTAATAATTCTTAAACTATGTATAATAACCCCTGCGTTTCCAACTCACTTCTACTGTATTTTTCATCGGATTCATTTTCGTGTATGTTTGACCATTGATAAAGGTTACCTTTCTGTTTTGAAAAATTTAGTTTATGATTCTTAAACCAATTCGTTTAATGAGCTTTTAGAGACTTGTGACTTTTACAATTCCTTTTATTATCTGGTATTATGTTAAATAGCTATTCTTATCTCTTCTAGTTTTGGTTTTCAGATTTTTTAAATGTTATTTGCCTTGAGGGATGGATAAGAAGAAACAAAATTTACAATTGTGAATTAAAATTAAACTACTTTTGGTTTCGAAATTTTTACTCCTCTTTTCGCATCTAAAGCGAATATTTATATTTGGAATAAACCAGTCAAATATTTAATATGAGAGAGATGCTAACTCGTCAAAGAAAGATACGCTTGTATTAGTTTTGCTAAAATTTAAATGATATATTTCGTAAAATAACTGCTTTCATTATTAATACTGCTTAATATGTAAATACGTCCTACCTTTCGAAAGTATTCCTGTGATATCTTTCAGCGAATTCATTTTTGTTTATGCGTAGCCATTGATTAATATCATATTTCTATTCTACAAAATTTAAGTTAAGAATCTTTGATTTAATTTAATAATCTATGATTCTTAAAATCAAATTGTTTGCTTTCAATAATTATTAAACTATATATAATATCTCCTGCTTATCCAATTCACTGGCTGCTTTATCTATTCATCGGATTCATTTTCGCTTTATGTTTGACCGTTGATAAAGTTATATTTCTGTTTTGAAAAATTAAGTTTAAGAATCTTAAACCAATAATTGAATGTGCCTTTTGGGCATTGTGACTTTAACAATTACTTTTATTGTCTAGTATTATGTTAAATAGCTACTCTTATCTCTTTTAGTTTTGCCTTTCAAATATGAAAGGCAAAAGTAGAAGGCTTTTTGGGCATTGTGACTTTAACAATTACTTTTATTATCTGGTATTATGTTAAATAGCTACTCTTATCTCTTTTAGTTTTGCCTTTCATGTTTTTAAAATGTTATTTGTCTTAATATCCGTTAATCCAAGTTTACTAAAGTACAAAGTCAAAAAACGTTATATAATTTTAATAGCATTTTCAAAAATAGTTTTTACCTCGGTTTGAAATAAAATCAAAAGTTTTTTTTAAAGTTTTCTTGTTTTATCGGAGGGCAAGTTTTATCCAAGTTCACGGAAGTTGTGAGTCGTATGTTTATGCTTTCAGAATGCTAATGAAAAGAGATATGCATTTCAAAATACCTTTAAAAATTAATGTTTCAAATAATTCGAATGAAAATTTTAACGCATTGTAATGTATTTTTGGTAATACAATTTTTCTGTCTGTTTTCAAAAGCAATTTTATTTGTATTTGGCTGAAGTAAGTTGCACCGAGCCTTAGCGGCCCGACGTACGTTTTTGTGGGTTAAATATTTATTTGTTCTTGGAATCATTTAATGAGAGATTACTGCTCAATGCTTGTTCTGAAATGTATTACAGATTGTGACGATAACATTACTTGAATCCAAAGTCTATCAAATAATTTCTTATTTCCTCTGATTGCAATTTAGAGTTCATACCCAGAAGGCTTGTGTAGTTACTTTCTCTGTATCAACCATTTTTATTCTCAGTGCATATTAAGTTTAAAACGTTCAGATTCAAGCAATTTCTAGTTTCGTCAATGAATATAATCCAGCTATATGATAATTTTTAGAACTAATCAGTCTTTTCTAATTAATTTGAGCATTCTGTTTGTTACATTGTTAATTTTATAAAC
>CM063505.1:41136384-41156384 GCA_032207245.1 Pardosa pseudoannulata
TTGTTTAATCTTTGGCTTCTCGCTCTGGTTTATAAAACAAATCATCTACAATAAATATTTTCTAACTTAACTTTTAAATACCTTCCTACCACGCTTATTACACCTAACCTAACGCGTCAGTGTTCGTTTTTATAGAAAATATGGATAATATTAATAAACCTTATATCAGAAGCATTTTTGTTGTTTATCTTTTTTGTATTTACTTTTCTTGTGGTGTACAAAATACACTACGTAAGAATTTGTGCTCGAAGATTAAGCGCGAGAAACTCGCTTAAACTTTAGGATATTTAAGATAATTGAAATTATTGTCACGTATGAAATCCTCGAGCTATTCGTAGAAATGTAGTAAGCTTATTAAATAAAGCTTGATTTACAATCAAACATTTTGTCGAGAATCTAGAAAAGTTTGGTAAATCTCTTAAAGAAAAAACGATGACAGCTTGTTCTAAATTTCTAGTCTTCATAAAAAATACCTTGGCTAGGCCAAAGGTAATCATCATATTCATTTAAAACATAAATGAGTTTTTTTTCTTATATTTTTGAATAATTTTATTTGAAAATTATCAATGGGAGGAATATTTGAAAAAGTTATTTTCTTTTATGAAAGTTTGCAGATCAAATCATTTCCAACAGAGGTAGCTGTATATGATTATGTTTCTCTAATAAAAAAAATTCCTCCAAAGCATATTAAAATGTTCATCTTCATAAACCTCATTTAGTTATTTTAGATAGTACTGAAATCAAAGTCAGCAAATTTTGATAGCTACTAGATAGATTCCTGTAATACTCAATTTCAAACGTTGGTAAGATTGAAATAAGTAGATTTCCTAATTTTATTCGCCAAATAAAGTTAATTTATCGAATTATTATTATAATTCTACCAGTGCCAACACTTACTGTTCGCAACCAAAAATAAATAAATAAATAAAATAAAATAAAATAAAATAAAATAAAAAAATACTCAACCTTTTAGTTTATCCTAGACCGCAATACTTACATCCCGGAGACGCTTTGTAATTAAAATATTAAAATTGTTAGAAGAAAAAAAAACATTAACCCTTTGCCGTTCCTGTACATCACATATGATATAAGCATCTAATATTTTACACGCTTGTATATCATAAGTGATACATAATGATACAAAGCTTGAATAAAAGTTTGCATCAATAAAATATAGTTTATTAATGCCATGATATAAAACTTATGTATAAAATATAGATAATTATGTATCACTAGGTTATATAAGCGTATAAAGCATTACATGTGTATATCATTGTGTGATGTACACGACGGGTAAAATGTCAATCTACAACAAATTATTTTTTAGTAAAAAGCATCTATATGAACCTATTTTCCTTGTTTTAAAATAAATTTTAAGGAAATTGTTTTGCAGATATAACAATAGCAACAACATTCGATTAAAAGGCTAGCGTACTAGGATTAACAAAAATCGGAATCCTTATAGAAACGAAAATTGTAAAACATAATTGATAATTACATAGAGTAAAAAATATTTTAAAAGGTGAAAGGTTCCTCATATCCGCAGGATGTTTCAGAAAAAGATATTGTTCACCATTTTCAGAAATTCAAATGTGAATTTTAGGACCAATAAAATATTACCTCGTTAAACGTTTTAATTCAAAACAGCATAATGTAAATTGAAAATTTAAAAAAGAGTATAATAACACCGTAAAATGCTCTCAAATGTTGAATGAATTAATGAGATGAATAATGATATGATATATCTAATAATTAGCGCATCTCTGAAAGATAATGGATGGAAAAGTGCATTGAATGACGTTAAATATTAAAAAAAAAAGATTTTATTTTAAGGCATTTATTTAATGATCGCTTATTTAAGATTAAGGGTACACAACTAAAGGTTATTAAAGGTACATAATTTTCGTCTTTATGTAGTATATACGAAAAATTCTTTTGTTTCTAAAATATAAAAATTGTGTCTTTTTTTTTACGAAACGATATGAGTTGTGTCCTGTAGAGATGAGGCTGACTAAGCGTCTAGGACAGCCGCATGTATACGTGGAGTACACGTAAGAAAATAATAATAATAAAAAAAACTAATTCCTTCTGCTGAATTTTGTTTATTTTGAATATAAATAGAGGTGTAAACAGGATATAAAATGCTATTTAGGCCATCATGCCAAAGGGACCACACTTTGTCGAAGATATGCCAAACATGGCATCTTGGTGAAAAAAAAAAAAAGAAATGGTGTAAAAGCTGGTGCAGAAGAAATTAAGCTCTACACTCATTCTTCCTTTCTCTCTCTCTGAAGGGGCTCGCTGATCTCCAGGAAAAGTTGGTTGGACAACGTTGCCTTGGCCGAAGATGGCTACTCCACGGTTAGCAACCCCTTTTGACCAATGGGGTCGAAGGAAAACTACGCTACGTTATCCATACTCAGACAAAAGGCTGGGCGCTAGAAAGATAGTTATATATATTAATGCAAGCTGCTAATTACTAATAATTAGAATCCCGGTAGCCCAGTAAGCAAATGAATCGATCTTATAACCGGAGATTTGTGCGATCAAGGCTCCAGCCGGCCAAAGATTTGTCGTGTTCACTAATGGTGGCTTAGGCATGTAAAATAGATTCGTGGTCCCAATGTGCCTCCAAATTCAAATGATAAGTTTGGAGGTGGCAGGACAAGAATGATGTAAGTAACAATTTTTTTAAAAAGGGTATTTTTTAAAAAATCGCTTTTAACGAGGAAAACAATAAGAAAAGTAAAAGTTTATAGCTATACCGCTTGCAAAATGATAACTATACTAGTTTAAAATTTCTGCTTATAATATTCCATATACGCTGAATAGATTTTTTATATTAACCAAACTGAATTTATCCCCAATCTAATTTTTTTATGATTAAATATTGTATTCTCACTGGAATCTAACTTATGTGCAAATAATCAGATCTCTAGCTAGGCAAAAAGGTAGTTAAAAAAAACTGATTTCAAAATATCAACTAAAACACGATGGAAGTTAAATAAAAGTGTTTAAAAAACTAGCTACTAATTTCGTTTTCAGTTATATCTAAAAACTATAAAATTCTTGTTTAGATTTAACGCTTTCTATCATGCATTCATTTTAAATTGTATACGTATTCAGGATCTGTAAGTTTCATAAAAAAGGAATCCCCAAAAATTTTTTTGAAAAAATCTCTCTGTTTAAAATCATGTGAAAAATTTGCATGGTTTTGTTCTAGGTAAAAAAGCATAATTGAAAACTATAAAAAATGCGTTATTTCAGACATGGCGTTTTTAATTTTTGAAAAATTTAATTTTGAATGAAAGAAACGAAATTTTAGACGCATAAGACGTAAGCGCATGTCAGGTTACTTTTTTCTTCTACATCACTTTCCTTTTTCAAGATATTTTAATTATGGATTCTAGAAAAAAAAGACACATTTAAAAAAAAAAAGAAGTAGTATTCAGTTTTTAATTATGGAGTCATTTTGTAATGTCGACACGCATTTAGGGCGGTTAAAAATTTATGTTCGTCCAATATTCGGTTTAAGAGTTCACACTTGACGCTCTGAGAAAATTAATTGGAAATTTTCCTGTTAATCTTTATTTTTTCTTACACAAAATTATGATTGGTAGAAAATTTGTGGATCGGAAAACGAGAAACCGCTTTCAATATAGTAAGCGTTAACGAAATTTTATCAAATTCTCAGACAACTCAAATGTTAAATTTGGTTTATATATATACCTATTCGAAACGCTCTGTATAGTTTTTTGGACTCATTAACACCCGATTACTTTCTTCTGAATATATATATATATATATATATATATATATATATATATATATATATATATATATATATATATATATATATATATATATATATATATATATATATATATATATGTATATATATATATGTATATATATATATATATATATATATATATATATATATATATATATATATATTTTATTTGTCCTAAAATGTGAGTGTAACAAACTCCAATATTGCCTAGCATTTATTATGTAGTCTCTGTGAGAGATCAGTGCGATATTAAATACTGCTTTCAATGTGCTTGCTTACTGACCTGTGGATGTAACTTTTTATTGGTACTGTTGAAAGTGGGACAACTTGAATGCTGTAAACAAATCGGAAGTGACCACGAGTAAAGTAATTTAGTGAAATAATAGTATATTGCACGGTGTACACCGAAACAGCTTTTGACGAGTTAGAGTCATCAAATCTACGGTAAAGCATGAAATGAATGACAACCCAACTCACCATTGTATGACAAGTCGTATAACCTACGATGATGGCTGAATGGTTGGGCGCTGCTCTTCGGTACCGAAGTCTGCCAGTTCGAATCCCGATGCTACCACGGAAATTTGTAGCAGTAGATCCCAGTCTCATTTCCCCTCGATAACAAAAAATAAGCGTTAGGACTTCAAACCAAGCCATATGAGTTTCTTTATAGGGTTCCTTATTTCTAACTTAAAAGATTCTTTTAAACTATCAACTCTGACTGACAAAAACATTTAAGAATTAACAATATATCTTGCAAATTAAATTCTTTTACGATTATTGTATTTCATGATAAATTAATATGTTTCAATGGGCATCGTGGTGTCTTATTAACTCTTTCTAGGCTTAAATACGATTTCTTTTTTACATATACGGTTTAATTTGAAAATATTTTTGATAGAATCGGAAAACTGGATACAATTTTTCAAAGGGCATCTAGAAGAATGTAATAATTAAACTTTCAAAAGAAGGTTAGACGTCTGAAGCCGAAATGTAAGACAGCTTAATATCTACCTTCTGATTTTAAAGATTCGAAACTAAACTTAAAACTTTACGAACTTGTGCCCTATATATATATATATATATATATATATATATATATATATATATATATATATATATATATATATATATTATATATATATATATATATAAAATATATATATATATATATATATTTATATCTTATATATAGATAGATAGATAGATATAGATATAGATAGATAGATATAGATATAGATAGATAGATATAGAATAGATAGATAGATAGATAGATAGATAGATAGATATAGATAGATAGAAAAGAAGATAATAGAAGGATGTTGAAATAAATAAAATTGTTTTAAAATATATGTTATATGTAAATAATTTAATATTAAAAATTTTGATAGAATATGATGAGGATTGTGTGTGTAGTGTGATATAGATTAAAATAATAATAAAGTGTTAATAGAAATTATGTAAAAATAATATATAGATATTATATATATATATATATATATATATAATATTAATATGATATATATATATATATATATATATATATATATAGATAGATAGATAGATAGATAGATAGATAGATAGATAGATAGATAGATAGATAGATAGATAGATAGATAGATAAATAGATAGATAATCCTAACAATAAATAAAAGTGAAATGTCTAAATTTTAGTTTATTTGTATTTTCACATTAATTTACCCTGGTTTAGATGAAGAAAGTATGCAACTAGTTAACAATATTTAAAAATTATGTAGTTTTACATAAAACTCTTTTAATGACTGGTTTATTGAGATACACTATTTATATCGATATTCATTTGTCGAAATTTTGATTTTAGTAATTTTCTATGATGTGAAGCCGTTGATATTGTAACAGTTCAAATAACAGCCATCATTACGGAATTTACGAAGGCAAATAAACTGTCAAAATTTGCATGGAATGCAAATCTTTTGTATTCCGACGAAGAAAGTTTGAACGACACGGCTGCATGAATGATACTTTGGATAAAGAGAATGTAATGTACCTTTAGATTCAATGCATTTCCTGCAGTCTAAGGCAAACATACATGTCGATCTGTGTTTCCTTTCAAAGAGCCTTTAATTTATTCATTGGCATGGTAGAGATTAGAATAATTTAAATATCGATTCTGAGCGTAGAGTTGCTCCTTGGATGACCGTCCAATTTTAATGTATCAAAAGCTTAAATGTTTCATGTATATGAGTTGTGTTTCATCTCGTCTTGCAGGTTTATACCTCGGCGTAGAAATGCATCGCTTAATCGCAATAATTACTGCTTTGCAAAACTGAATGTGATACTGTTTTAAAGTTTCATTTTAAGCACCGAGTTTAAAATTTCTTATCTATCTGCTCTCTGTTTATCGATCATGACATGAGCTATTTTAGTCCAAACTGTAGATCCATCTTCGACGTTTATATAGTATTATTAGTTAGCTAACTTTGCAATATCAAAGTAAAGGATCTCCTATTCCGAATTTTGATGTAATTAAAGAGTGAGAATTTTATTAAGAGCGTCTAGGCGTCTAGTGGAATACTCGTAAGAAAATACAAAAATTGAAAAAAAAAACTAATTCCTCCTGCTGAATTTTGTTTATTTTGAATATAAATAAAGGTGTAATCAGGAAATAAAAATGCTATATAAGCCATTATGCCAATGGGACCATACTCGGTGGAAGATATGCCAAACATGGCGTCTTGGTGTAATAAAGAACAAATGGTATAAAAGCTAGTGCAGAAGATATTAAGCTCCACACTCCTTCTTCCTTGCTCTCTCTCCGAGGGGGCCTGCAGATATCTTGAAAAAGTTCGTTGGGCAGCGTTGCCTCGGCCGAAGAAGACTACTCCGCGGTTAGCAACCCCTCTTGACAAATGTGGTCGAAGAAGGGTCACTTTCTTCGCTCTCGCCTCTAGGTCAGTTTCGCGCTAGCGTTGTTGAACTGTAACTCTTTGTTGCAAATTTATCATAAATAAAGAACATATACGGCGAACCGCGGTAGCTCAGTCGGCAAAGGCAACGTTCTCGTAACTGAAAGGTTGCGGGTTCGGAGCCCGAGCCGGCCTAAGATCCGCCGTGTTCGTTAAAGGTGACTGGGGCACATAAAATATGTTCATGGTCACAATGTCCTCCAAGTTCTCAATTATTACCTCTGGGTGGGTGGCAGGCCAAATTTCTGTGTTTTCTGCTTGGTCCCTGCTTCAAAACTACGAGGTCCTACTTGAGCGGAGTCGTTCTTTCACCTTAATAGTTCTCATTAAAACGAAAGGCTCACCCCTTGGCCTTAATACAAAAGCCTGCAGGCTCAATCGTGCTTGGTTTGTCCAAGTGGCATGAGAAACAACAACACAGCTTATACGGTAAAGGATTTGACCTGTCAACAACGGCAGAACAATCTTCCTACTAAAGTAGGAAGATTTTTTCACAACCATTTGCAGTTTTTTTTTACATAACATCGTATTGAGCGCATAATACTACAGACCATTTTTGTAGTGTGCTTTTTTTAACGGCAACTTTGCTAAGTATGCGTAGAGTATTAACTATACGATATAGTATTAAGAATACGTAATATAGTACGCATAGTATAATATAAGATTATACAATATTATATCACTTATAGTATAAGATATATAGTAAGATATAATATGTATACTACGATATCGTTAAAGTTTTGCAGTTGTTTTACAGAGTGCTGTTTTCAGTGCATAACGTTACGTATCACTTTTGTACTCTGCTAAAGTTTTACGGTGATTTCGCAAAGTATATGTAGTGCACAAAGTATACGTTACAGTACTAAGAATACTACGATGTAATACTTTTAATACAATATAATATTATATCATACACTAAATATACGATAAATGTACGTCGTAGACCGGGGATGGTAAACCTTTTGTATACTATACACTAATATACGTAAATCATACGAGTTCAGATGTAATATACAACTGAGAAGGACCGGCCTCAGCACTTTTGCCACCGTTAGAAAGTTGAAAAAAGCCGCCATCATATTTAAAAAAAATAAAACAAAAAATACTAGTTATAAAAGAGCCATATTGACCAGAAAATGTTATATAACAGATTAAAAATAATAATTCTGATTCAGATTTTCAGATCCAATTCATGTGGTTTTGCCGTTCAAAACTTTTTCCACCAGGTACTTTCTTTTCCCACCGTCAGCCCTGAAACTCAAGCACCTTTTCTACTTTCTTACGTTCCCATTTGAGTTAGAAAAAAGGAATAAATATGTCAAATAATCAAATTAAATTACACCATTTCAAAAAATACACTTTTATTGGAACATCAATCTACAACAGCCAAATATGGTATCTTGGGATAGAGGGTTATCACGCGTGTGATAGCCTCTGATGATTCTACAAGTCCAAAGTGTCAAAAACGTGGTACGTACTAGAGATTAAGAAAACTCTATAACTTAAAGACATCAATTAAGTTTAAAAATATAAAGATAGTTTTAGTTATACTTCTAAAGAATAAAAGCAATTGGGCTATGTTTAGAGCATTCGCTACGACTTAACTATTCTTGGGGTAGACAATTATTTACATCTAAATTTATATTAATATAGGTATTATTTTATCCAAACATTTAAAAAATAAACAAAATCCTTAAATAATAATATATTAAAATAAAATTTAATTCAGAAATGACAGAGGACTAGAGAATAACTAGATTCTCGTGCTTTATTTTTAAAATATGCATATTTTTTGTAATACGTTTAAGTAATCAGTCATTCACCATAGAAAATTTTACAATAAATGTGTATTTGTATATTAATGTATAATAATCTGATATAAAAATACGTGAAAGAGCAAAATTCCAGAATTTTGTGTAAGAAGAAGAAGATTGAATAAGAACACCGTTATTTCTGTAGCTGAAGGACGTATTTCAACTTTCCTCAGTCACAGCCGTAGATTACAACCATTTGTCATAAAACCCTTCATTTTTTAGTAGTATTTTTTAAATTGCTGTGAAGTTGCTAAATACATTTTAAATGCACTCTATACAATATAAAAAGAAAACTTTTAAAATTAAGTTATATTATCGAAAACACTAAAAGTTATCTTCTGTAACTGTAAAAATAATGTAACGTTGGCATAGGGTTTGAGAACGAAGAAATCTTAAACTCATCAAAAACACATGGATAAATATATCTTGATTAAATGATTCTCTACAATTAAATAAATATCTAGGGAATACAACTGGAATCATCTTATCATTTGTAGATATCAAAGATTGCTCTCGAGTCAGCGTCGGCCCTAAAATACAATATGGCGATGATTTTCCTCAAAAGGTCTATTCCGAAAGCCGCGGATGCCAGCAGCGTTCACCTTCTACTCTCCTCTGGTCACAACCTTGTCCTCTCAAAAGAATCAGATAACCACGCAGAGAAAAAACAGGGGTCCACTTCAGAAAGGCGGGGGTTCAGAATCCCTCAAACCCACGGACCGTTTATTGGTTGGGAGAAGTCCGAAGTTTCTTTCTAGTTCAAACCGGTTCTGTTCTGGTATGTCTTTGACGGTGACTCACGGGAAGAAGTAAAAAAAGCTAAACCGAATGTAACAGTACCTTTACTATATTTCAGTACAATTTTCTGCTCTAAACCGTCCAAAAACAGAGTAATTCTGAGCCAGGAATTTACCGACGTTAATGTTAATATTACGACGTGATTGAAGCGAGAATAGAAGTTTTTATAGATTTAACATAGCTGTGAAGTGTAAATATGATCATCAGTCAATCAAATTTAATACAAAAGATCTATGGATCGATCACAAAAAGGGCTGAAAGATGGCCGAATAGTTACGACACTGATCTTTGTTACCGGAGTTCGTGGGTTCGAATCTCACTGTGGCATGAATGTTGTAGCCTTTCGGAATTAGCCTTAAGCAGTAGGTCCCGGTCTCATTAGCTCTTGTGTTGCAAAAACGTAGACCGTAGCTCTCATAACTACATAGATCATAAAACTGTCTTTAATCAGCTATTACAGTGAAATTTTGAAATAAAATATATCCTTCACATGATGCAGTTTTAATTTAAAACTACGCCACAAACGGGGGCAACAAATTTTATGAAACGACTCTAAACTCGATATCACATACTTAACTTTACCAGATGGTTCATAAATCCGAACACATTTCGTTTCACTCATCTAACAGCCATCTTTATTTCGCCATAAAACTTTCCCTTTCCCACCCATAACGCATTCTTAACTTCCCTGTGATGGACCTTTCCTACGTCAACGCATGCATATTAAATAAGGCCGGAGAGCGCGTTATTCCTCCTACAGGCAGTAGATTAAATATGCTAAAAAGCATTTTATCCTCGCGATATTAAAACCGCGTTTGCCTGCTTCCCATCCGCCAAATGGCGACAACACAAACACCCACGTGTTTGTTAAACACACATCCATTAGACGTCTCTCCAGAGGACGGATTTAATTTATTCACGGCTCTCGATGTGAAATGTTGTGACGGAGATAACGCAGATGATGTACGGCGACTTTAAGAGAAACAAACATTTCTACCTTACTTCTGGGTTTGTTTGTTCCGGTATCTCATGTCAGCTGTTTGTTTGCTAAATTACAAATTTGTTTATCGATTAAATTTATCATGTTTTTTTTTTTCAGATTGTTTGTGATTTTTATTTGGAAAGCAAGTAGAATTTGACTGTTTGGCCCATTGTCTAGCTCTGTACTTCAGAGGAGTTGTTGGATTCCAGAATATAAAATAATATTATCATACAACATATGGGATATGATTTGATGAATTAAAAATTATAGTAGTATAAAAATGCACATAATAACTACGAAAGGTGAGGTGAAGTCAAGAATTTTTTTAATGAAATGATACAAATAAAATGATGAAACGTACCAATTGATGAAACGTACCAATTAGAAATTTCTCTAGGAGAGCCTGAAGGGTTGTTGTGGAACCCTAGGATTTCACAGAATACCCTTTGAGCAGTTCCTCTTTTCTTTGGAGGAACTGCCGAATTTTAGGTGTATTATTACAGAACATATGGGATGTGATTTGATGGACGAAAACATTTTTCGCTTTTTACTCTTGGCACTTTCTTTAAATTGATATTAAAAAGTTTTTCATCCTTTTATGCTATGAGTCAATACCGACAGTTTTTGGAATGAAGTGAGTAATTGGGGATGCTTGAAACAACATTCCTACGTTAATTCTGAGTTTGCATGTTCTTGTATCAAAACATGAGTCTATTTGAGGAAGTAGACGCTTGTTAATGGCATAAATTTATCATGTTTCTTGCTAATTTATTTGTAATTCATTTAATCATTAATGGATAGAATTCAACTATCTAACCGAACTCTTCATGCCGAACGATGACTGAATAGAAGAGCGCTGCTTTTTGGTACTTGAGTTAGTGGGTTCGAATCCCGTTCAGGGCATGAATGTTCGTAGCCTTTCGGAATCGCCTTTGAGCAGTAGGTCCTGGTATTATTAGCCATCGTGTAGCAAAACAGTAGACCGTAGTACTCCAAACCAAACCAAAAATAACCTAGCTCTTTATTTTAAAAATACTGTTGAATTTTAGAATTTAAAAATGTTTTATCATAGTACGTATAGGATATGATTTTATAAATTTAATTGTTTTTCATTTGTTTCTATTCTGAATTTTACTTTTGACGTAGCCTTGCAAATTATTGATCATTTATTTCACTTTTGTTGAATGTTTATCTCAAACAAGAAAATCAGGAAAATTGGCGAAACATTAAAAAATTATTAAAGTATTATTTTGCTCTACTCTTTAACTAAGTATAATTTAAACCTTATCAAGTTCTGTTATTATCTGTCAACTTATCAGCCCCCTCCCATTTGCAAATGCAAATATTAATTTTGCTGTCATATGTACGTTATGAATTACCACCATAAAATTATTATAAATATTTTATTATATTTTACTCTCAGTCTGAAATATTGTTAGGCCAATGTATTCATTTGGGCAAAGGCATTTGTTAGCATTACCTTGATAAGAAATGAATAGAACCATTGACTTGTCCTTCTTTAGAGGAACTGTAATAATACCAATTTTTTTCTTCAAAATTCTCTCCCATTACTATGGAATAATATCCTACTAAGAATCAAGCTTCTATTTGGTTCAAAAGAGTGACATTTTACTAGTCGCGAATCACGTACAATTAAGCACGATGTTGAGCCTAACCCCGGGAAATGTCTGCAAAGCACTGTCATCAAAGGATCTCCCTTCGGAGGCCCTGAAAGGTTGACGCTACATGGCCCTCCACATAGAGCGCTGTCAAAAACGAAAATTATCTAAATAACCTTACTCCATTTCAGCGATTGCTGCATAAATATTCCGTATCAAACCTAGCTAAATTAGTTGAGAAGCAATGAATTTTCTTTTAAGAAAATATTCAAATAACCAGTATACAGAATAGACAGAATAACGTATGAAATGTAGAAACCAATTAAAGAGGCTAACATCTCAGAGCGAAATATCAGTCACCGGAAGATATTACAAAATGATGTCGGCTCGCCCTCGAAATTTCTGCTTTTGAAGACAGCTTTGAAACAGTCGTCTTCTTTACTTTCTTCTTTATTTATACGTTTTTCATTCTTAAATTCTCCCTCATTACTGTGGTATAATATCCTACTAAGAAGCTTCTATTTGGTTCAAAAGACTGAAATTTTACTAGTCGCGAACCACATTCAATTAAGCAATGAATTTTCTTTTAAGAAAATATTTAAATAACCCGTACATAAAATAGACAGAATAACGTATGAAATGTAGAAACCAATTAAAGAGGGAAACATCTCAGTGCGATAATTCTGTCATCGGAAGAAATTACAAAATGATTTTGGCTCACCCTCGAAATTTCTGTAGATATTATTGCTTTTCGTATTTTGAAGACAGCTTTGAAACAGTCGTCTTCTTTATTTATGCTTTTGTTATTCTTCAAAATTCTCCCTCATTACTGTGGAATAATATCCTACTAAGAATCAAACTTCTATTTTTTTTCAAAAGACTGACATTTTACTAGTCGCGAATCATGTACAATTAAGCACGAAGCTGTGCCTAACCCCGCGACATGTCTCCAAAGCACTGTCATCAAATGCTTTCCCTTCGGAGGCCCTGAAAGGTTGACACGACACGGACGTCTACATAAAGCACTGTCAAAAACGAAAATTATCTAAATAACCTTATTTCATTTCAGCGATTGCTGTATAAATAATTCCGTATCAAACCTAGCTAAATTAATGGAGAAGCAATGAAATTTCTTTTAAGGAAATATTCAAATAACCATGCAAAATAGACAAAATAACGTATGAAATGTAGAAACCAATTAAAGAGGCAAACATCTCAGCGCGAAAATTCTGTCACCGGAAGAAATTACAAAATGATGTTGGCTCACCCTCGAAATTTCTGCAGATGTTATAGCTTCTCGTATTTTGAAGACTGCTTTGAAACAGTGATCTTCTTTATTTATGTGTTTGTTATTCTTCAAAATTCTCCCTCATTACTGTAAAATAATATTCTACTAAGAGTCAAGCTTCTATTTGGTTCAAAAGACTGACATTTTACTAGTCGCGAATCATGTACAATTAAGCACGATGTTGAGCCTAAGCCCGGGACATGTCTCCACAGAATTGTCATCAAAGGTTCTCCCTTCGGAGGCCCTGAAAGGTTCACGCTACACGGACGTCTACATAAAGCGCTGTCAAAAACGAAAATTATCTAAATAACCTTACTTCATTTCAGCGATTGCTGCATAAAGAATTCCGTATCAAACCTGGCTAAATTAGTGGAGAAGCAATGAAATTTCTTTTAAGGAAATATTCAAATAACCAGTATGCAAAATAGACAGAATAACGTATGAAATGTAGAAACCAATTAAAGAGACAAACAAGTCAGTGAGAAATATCAGTCACCTGTAGAAATTACAAAATGATGTCTTCTCGCTTTCGAAATTTCTGCTTTTGAAGACAGCTTTGAAACTATCGTGTTCTTTACTTTATTCTTTATTTTTACGTTTGTTATTCTTCAAAATTTCCCCACATTGCTGTCGAATAATATCCTACTAAGAATCAAGCTTCTATTTGGTTCAAAAGACTGACATTTTACTAGTCGCGAATCACGTACAATTAAGTACGATGTTGAGCCTAAGCCCGGGACACGTCTCCAAGGAACTGTCATCAAAGGCTCTCCCTTCGGAGGCCTTGAAAAGTTCACGCTACACGGCCCTCTACATAGAGCTCTCAAAAACGAAAATTATCTAAATAACCTTACTCCATTTCAGCGATTGCTGCATAAAATATTCCTATCAAACTTATCTAAGTTAGCTGAGAAGCAATGAATTTTCTTTTAAGGAAATATTCAAATTACCAATATACAAAATAGACAGAATAACGTATGAAATGTGGAAACTAATTAAAGAGGCAAACATCTCAGTGCGAAAATTCTGTCACCGGAAGAAATTACAAAATGATGTCGGCTCACCCTCGAAATTTCTGCAGATGTTATTGCTTCTCGTATTTTGGAGATAGATTTGAAACAATCGTCTTCTTTACTTTCTTCTTTATTTACGTGTCTGTTATTCTTCAAAATTCTTCCTCATTACTGTGGAATCGTATCCTCCTAAGAATCAAGCTTCTATTTCATTCAAAATACTGATATTTTTACTAGTCGCGAATCACATACAATTAAGCACCATGTTGAGCCTAAACCCGGAACTCCAAAGCACTGTCACCAAAGGCTCTCCCATCAAAGGCCATCAAAGGCTTCCCCAGCTCTCCCTTCGGAGGCCCTGAAAGGTTCACGCTACACGGCCCTCTACATACAGCGCTGTCAAAAACGAAAATTATCTAAATAACCTTACTCAATTTCAGCGATTGCTGCTTAAAGAATTCCTCATCAAACTTAGCTAAATTAGTTGAGAAGCAATGAATTTTCTTTTAAGAAAATATTCATATAACCAGTATACAAAATAGACAGAATAACGTATGAAATGTAGAAACCAATTAAAGAGGCAAACATCTCAGCGCGAAAATTCTGTCACCGGAAGAAATTACAAAATGATGTTGGCTCACCCTCGAAATTTCTGCAGATGTTATAGCTTCTCGTATTTTGAAGATAGCTTTGAAACAGTCATCTTCTTTACTTTCCTCTTTATTTATGCGTTTGTTATGTATACATTAGATCCCCTAATTGTTATTTCTAGACAATGGTTTCTGGTTTAATATATGTTCAAAGATTAACGGTTCCGAAAAGTAAACAAAAATTCTCCTTCTTTGGGCAATATTACTGTTCATTCAAAATTGAACTCATTGTTTCTAGGTGAATATTAAGATTCTATATTTATGACTTATAATGATTTTGCTAATCATTTCGGAAAAATGTAATTCAAAAGGAATTTTAAAATGTTTTATATTTACCTTCTCGCTTATTTATTATATGAAAATCGGGAACAAAGTGATTTTTTTTACTTAAAATATATTCCAGACTATATAAAATAAAAATTACTCAGCATGATTATATTAACACATTGTAAGCAGGATACGTACTGGTACGTTTTCTGACGATTGATACTTGAGCGCGGGTCACTTACTAGTACGGGTTAGTGTAACAACATGGTTTGTTAGTGAGTACAAAAATAAGGGTTATACAGGAAAACGAAGCCAAATGTTCTTGTCTACTACATAGATTCTGGAAAAAATTAGACAAATAAAAACTAGTTTGACATCAGTCGATGCGGAACCACATAACGAGAAGGTTGATTAAAAACATCAATTTAGATTTAAAATTAACTTTTTATTCATCCTTGCAAAAAAGATATATATATATATATATATATATATATATATATATATATATATATATATATATATATATATATAACATATTATATAGTTATTTGTAAGTATATATATATTTTTATTTGTGTATTTATATATTTGTTTATATATTTCAATATAAAATACGAAAAGTTGATTAAAAATTAAATAACTTTCGATTTATTGAGATTTTACTGAATAACTAAATTTAAGCTCAAAACGCCAGCTCTCGGTACAATTCCGCTGCGAAATGTACCCGTACACATGATAATTTACACTATCATTTACTTTTAATTGCTTATCATACTTACTTATATACTTTTATTTACTAATACAACTTAAGTTACAGTGATCTGAAAAGTGAAATCTGTACAATGAATTAAGTATATAGATATTTTTTTATATAAAATATCCAAATTCTCATAAAAATTAAAGAAAAATGTAGAATAACACTATAATTTCATATAAGAATATCGTAACTGTTTAATTATATGAATATACTAATTCATTTAATAAATATTAGTTCACGCATGCAAAAAAATAGGCTTATCTATTGAGTAGAATTTTTTTAAATTTTACTTATTGTGAAATACCACGATGTTAAATTTCTTCTGTATTAATTGCTCTATATATTTTATTTTAATCAATTGAAAGAAATACTTTCATTATTTTATAAGCTATAAAACATGCCTTGATGACATCAAAAATATTTATGTAGTTTTATTAAGAATTAAGAAATGCATGCTCCGTCAAAAGACACACGTTCAGTCTACACCGATTTCCTTTGAATAGATCACAAATGTTTCAGATGTTTTTAATCAATTAGAAACTTATGATGCGTGAAAACAGATACACTTTCATCACGCACCTATTTCTTTTAAATACATCACAAATGTTAACTTTGTTTTATTAAGTATTAGAAGCTTATAACCTTTCAAAACAGACACACTTTCATTATGCACCGATTTCCGTAGAATATATCACAATGTTATGTAGTTTCATTAAGTAATTAGAAACTTACAATCGGTCAAAATAGACGCATTTTCAGCCTCCATGGATTTCTTTTGAATATATCACATATTTTTATGTAGTTCTTTAACCCCTTAATGCAGAGTTTTTTTAAGAAGGCCGATCCAAAAAAAAATCAATTTTTTAATATAAAAAACACAATTTAGAACGTTCTCTTGACAAGAAAATTACAAAAATACAAAAATAAATAAAAAAATTTATTGCATTTTTGGATTTTGATAATATTGCAGAAAATAGTCGAATATTGTAATATTGCACGCACGTCGTCTTTTTTATCTTTCTTTTTGAATTCCCATTTCGGAGTAAACATTATTATCAGTAAAAATACTTATTTATACTTTGAAACCATAAATAATAACAATACTAGTATTATAAAATTAATCAAAATTTTCTTTTCTGTGATATATTTCAAAAAAAGGTAAAGATATAAACAAGAGATAAGTTAAGAGATAAGTAGAAAAAATATATATTTTATACTTGAGTAAATAAGTACTATAGCTTACAATCCCATGTAAATGATAAATATCAATAAAGCGACTGTTTTTTTTTACGTTGTTATTTTTATTTCTCGATTGCATTCGAGTGTGAAAAATTATAGCAACATAAAGTACAACGCCACTCGAATTATCTCGAGTGTGCACGGTTTGGCCAGGTTAGCGAGCTCGAGTTAACTCGAACGTGCACGTTAAGGGGTTAAGTATTTAGAAACTTATAATCGGTCAAAATAGGTACACTCTCACCACGCAATGATTTCCTTAGACTATATATCAAATACTACGTCGTTTTATTAAGTACTTAGACACTTATGATCGATCAAAACAGACAAATTTTCAATATGCACCAATATCTTTTGAATGTAACACAAATGTTTAGGTAGTTTAACTATTTAGACACTTATGAGTGGTCAAAACAGATACACTTTCAGCATGCGTCGATTTCCTTTGAATAGATTACAAATATTTATGTAGTTTTAAGCATTAAAATCTTTAATGTCGAAATAGAAATACTTTCCAACATGCACCGAATTCTTTTAGAAAGCATGAAACCCTTAAAGGGCAATAAAAATAAATGTCATGAAATTTCTATTTACCTATTATTAAATATACTTGCTGAGGAATACAAATTTTTGTGCTCTTGGTACAATATTTACCTATTTTGAAATTATTCTGAAATTTGGAGTGAGTACACGGCATTTATCGAGCACATAAATATGACGACCGAACGGAAAAGTAAATCGTCGAGTCACTTTTGCTTTGACGTGAAGGAATGAAAAATATCTGTGTTGTCGGGTAACAAATTTGATTCCGAACACAAGCGATTCTTCCATTAAAACGCGCCTGTTCTGCTGGGCCCACGATCCTCCCCGGCTCTTAGAACATTCGTCACCTTATTCTGACAACACATCAACAAGTTGCGCATTCCGTGGTTTCTTCCGAGCGCCCTAGAATTTAAAATGAATGTAAAATAGTATTGCCAACATTTCCTCAGCGTTGAAATGTTGTTTTCACTCTCTCTAGTTTTTATCAAAGAGCGTATATTTTTCCGACGTTTTAAAAAAATGTGGTTTTCAAACTTTTTTCTTCTTCTGGCGGGAGGCTAGGGACTAGAAAATTATTTATAGAAGATTGAAATAAATTATAGAAAAAGAACCGTATATTATAATCTGAGTTTTTTTAGAATAAATATTGTGAAAGTTTTACTGGCATTTTGAAACATTTATAAGTTATATACTCACGAACCCGCAGCCTTGACTTTGATGATAGCAAGGCCATTAGTCAAGTGACAGCATTAAAATAAAAAACTTCTCCTAAAAGTAATTTATGTTTTTTTTTCTAGTTTATCTAAATACAGCTGATATAATGCCAGCCCACGGTTATTTGTATGCACATACATATACATATGAATATATATAAATATATATGTTTGTGTGTGTGTGTGTGTTTCAGACATGTCAACTACTTCGGATTGTCCGGACAGCTCCGGAAAAATGAAAAAATTCGGTAACTCCTCCAGCTTCTCAGATTTCTCCAAAAAATTGCAAAACTTTTGAATAGATAAAAGATTACAATTCATCGATTAAATACAAAGTTTTGCAAAATATAATTCTGAATATTACTCTATTCACACAATAATGCTGCATGTTAAAAGAATTTCAGAACTCTGTGGAAAAATCAAACTGAATTTTGGTCAAATTTGGATAGACAAACTCTAGAATCCCTGATGATTGTAAAATGATTTTTTTAATCGGGGTCAATGTTGCTATAACAAACACTGATCTGAAAAATAAGTTGTTATAGGTCAAAAAGCTACTCATAAATTTTTAAATGCATAAATGTTAATTTACCTTTTACAATACTTTGTAACTAACAGTATCAACAATACTGTGTAAATATTTTATACTTTATCTCAGAAACCAGTAAGATATGTACGTATGTATAATCTGTAATTAGCACGTTACAAATTTCAAACCACGCTGTTGCTCCGGACACAAGTGCCTGAATGTTGGCGTGTCTAGTGTGTGTGTGTAACATATCAAAATGATAATCCCTAAAACAGATATCTAAAATTCTTCTTTGTCCCTTTTTAATTTTTAACACCTAATTTTCTAACCGTTAAATGTCAGATAGAAAAATGCTGTAGGACTAGCCATATCTGAAAACAATTGCTAGAATAAATGCTAGTTTTCTGTTCACTGACCACATTTATCAGCTGTCCCATTAATATGGTATTGCTTCTGAAATAACTAAACTGTTGCCTGTGTAGTTTCGAGCTAGTTTAAATGAACAAGGTTCACACCTCACCCCCCCCAAACAGCTGACCAGTCTCTAGTCTGATGGGAACAAAATCACGTGACTCGTTTGCTCTGAGGTACGAAATCGTTCAAAGATCTGTACATGCTGTACAGAGCGATTGCACTGTATAGACGGTTGCTAAATATGATGCATTTTGATCTTTGAAATGTGTAGTATCACATGTTGGTCCTACAATTCATTAAAAGTTTTTTCCCAGTAAGCTCTGGCATTGAGGAAACATCTTTTCACTAGTTTCACACACACACACACACACACACACACACACACACACATATATATATATATATATATATATATATATATATATATATATATATATATATATATATATATATATATATATATATATATATATAGTGTGTGTGTGTATATAAAGGAATAAAATATTTCCTATTATGCTTTGATAAATAAATAAATCGTAACTAGTAATTCTGAAGTACTACTGGAGTAAAATTATATTTTGCTTTGCGAAATTTTATTATAGTCTTGAGTCTAGTATTACAGCAATAAAATGTGGTAATAGT
>CM063505.1:41161384-41183884 GCA_032207245.1 Pardosa pseudoannulata
TGCTCAACAAAATGAAATAACGCATTGGGAATGAAGCTAATCTTAAAGTTTTATATTGTTTCACTGAAAAACGTGAAGTAAAAATGTAGAAAAAAAATCTACATTTTAGACAACAACAACAACAACAAAAAAAAAACTCTTTGCTATCCGTGATATCGAGAAAGTAGAAATTAATCTTAATTACCTCTACACTCTTATACATAATATTTGAAAAATTAATATCTAAATAAATAAACTCATCATAAAATATTCATTTCCTATAGTACTTTCTATGCCTCAACGGACTTTTGGATTAAGTAATACATTGAAAATATCGTTAAATTGTAAAAATATGCACTAATTGATATATGTTATATTGATTTAGTTCACATTTCTCTACGACAGCTTGAAAACAATGTGGACGAATGAAGGTAACTTTCGAAAATATAGAATAAAAAATTAATTATATCATATATTCATTTATTCATTAAAACGTTCCCAACTTATCTACTTATTCACTTGGTAAACAAAAGACAAATAAATCCAATGTTTATTCAACCCTATAATTATGTTAATTCCGCTATCTGAAAAATTAAAAAGCAAACAAAATTCTTCTTTCCTCATCAATATGCTCTATGAACCTGTTATAACTTCACTCTCGATCATTTTTAATACAAGAAATCATCCAACGTGGCTTATAGGTTAATGACAAAGCATCTCTAGCTGCATCCACTTAATAAAAAAGTTAACCGGGAATAACCAGCTGTAGTAATCCTGCGTAAAACTTGCATGATTTAATGTGCTTTCTTAACTAGCAATATTAGGGTAAGTTTTATGATACCATTTTTTGGAAATGATCCAAAGTGAATTTCATTAACATACACACACATGAAGGTTTATGATTTTTACTTTGTTTTTTTATTATATTCTCTTTCCGTACCTTTTCTTCGGCAAAGCTTGGAATCTTAATGTTTAAGAGAGCCATTCTTATTTGTGGAGTAATGGATCCTTAAATACAAGCATTAATGACCGATGTAGCTAATGAAAGTTCTGGAATTTTGTGTTCTTATTGTTTTTTCTCCATGAAAATGATCTCCGGAATTCATATCTAATGTTCGAACGCTCTCGAAGCGGCATACTTGTTTTAATGAGAAATATTATATTCTTCTATGCGAGATTCATAACGGTGAATATATTTTCTAATAAGATTATTTCCCAAATAAAATAAATATAAAAATATATTTTTAAAAAATCTCCTTTATTTAACAAAAAAAACTGATAAAAAATACAGTCAAAAGTAAAAAATAATTTTAAAAAATAGATATTGAGTGAAAAATTCCAATATGAAATGCTTAGTGCCAATAATATATGGCGCTTCTTAAATTTTGAGAATCACATCTGTGCACGTATTTTAATAACACTCGCTTTGAATAAATCTGTTTGCTTAATAATTGTCTCCTTAAAAATTAAAAAAAAACATCCTAAGTGTAACAAATTTTTTTAAATATTCCTTACAATATAATAATTTTTTTTTTAATTTTACAAGAGCTTGAAAAATAAATATGTGATTTCTTTTCTGAATCAGGAGTCATTATTTTAACTTTGTCAAAATCACTTTTGAATTTTGAGCTTTTATTTATGCCAAATAAAAGGCGATACCAGCTTAAAATCTCTACAATGTATTTCAAGTACTAGAGTGTACCGTCACTGGATTCTCAGGTAGCATGCGAGTGTTGAAGTTGTAGTGACACGACGTGTAGCTTATAACAATAACAACCCTTATTCTTGACAAAAATATAAAGCTATTTACAAATTTTTCCGAATGGAAATCACAGGGCTCAGGTGAGCAGGTACTGACCTAAAAGTCCCAGGCTCGAGGCGGAACCTAAAAACAATCTGCCCGACAGATATACGGTTGTACAGGGGTACAACTTGGACTCCTTGAGTTCCACACAATACTGGAGATTGGCACTCTAAAAAAGCAAAGCGCAACTCTCGTCGCCTTCACTCGTTCTCTTCTTTTTCCTCGTAGTCATCTTCCTCCGGCGAAAACTCGCTCCGCCAGACGTCACCTTTCGCCTCTTTCCATTGGTTTTGCCTTCCCTCGTCGCCGTCCTGCTAACCTCCGATTGGTCATTTTGTTGGCGCTTGACAGTTTGTCCTTTTCGCGTTGCGTCCTATCTTCTGATGACCTCGGACATCCCAAGGCTTGTCGAACTGAAAATATTTTGTAGTTTAATGTAAAAATTCCAGACCGAATGTCGCCTTGGCCTGGGTTTTAACAAAACCTCTTTGTGAAGCCAATGGGGTATAGCGACGTCACAATAGTCAGAAATTCTACACCAGATTTAACAGAAATTTCAGTGAGAAGTAATAGTCTGGAATAGTTTTTAAATAATTTATCTTCACGCAGGTTAAGAGAACAAACAGCAATACGTTAAAATTTCAAAACAACAAATGATACATGAATGTTTAACAGGTATCTGACATTAAATATAATGAACATATCTAGTATGTTTTTGGTTTTTGGTTTTGGAGTGCTACGATCTACTTTTTGCAACACGAGGGCTAATGAGACCGGGACCTACTGCTTAAAGCCGATTCCGAACGGCTATGTACATCCATGCCATAGTGGGATTCGACCCCACGAACTCCGGTTCCGAAGGCCAGCAGCCTAACCAATCGGCTGTCTAGTATGTGAAAAAGTTATGATGAAATTACGTGTGTATATTACAATGTTTCATTTTGTTTGGTCTACCGGTTATAATACGGTCTCCCGTTTTGTTATGCAATGGGAAATGAGATTACTATAGTTTACGGTTTAAAGTTAAAAAAGTCGGTATTGCAGTTTGAAGTCAATTACGAACGGCTACGGCCATAAATATTAGTAGTGGGATTTGAACCCACGAACTCCGGTACCGCATAGCAGCGCACTATTCACCCGACTATCGTTCGGCTATGCCTGTATAACTATCTTAAATTGACATGTGATTGTAAGTAGGTATTATCAAAAAAATTTCGTAAAAAATGTCATTTATTTTAGTACGAAGTTATTAACTATTTGAATTTAAATTGTATAGTTTGTATTCATACAAATATTTCTCTTTGATAACTTTATATGTTTTATCCCATTAAAACCTAAGCTTTCCCAAGGCACGTACTGAATAATCTGGAACTATAACAGAAGCCTTCGATTTAGAAATTTTCTTCTTCGATATCCTTTTAGAATATCGTTTCCTTCACCCTATAAGGAGAATCCAGAATTTTTCTGAAATATATTCGCATTCTATGACTTGGGGCACTGTGTCAGAGAAAAAAAAAAGAATATACGACTAGTTCATGAATAGTGTATGAGAAATATTTCAAGAAAATATACCTCTTTATCGCATATAAATTCCTACTCTTTATTATTAGATATCCTTAATTGTTGAAAGAATACTAAATAAATATTTTCTACTAAATAATGTTTGTTTTTCCATGTCTGTCTACAAAGTCTGTACTTAGTTTTCAAAACATTTAAAATAAAAACTCACTTTTGGTCACAAGAGCATAAAATTTTGTCCGAACTAAATTTGGTTTAAAAAAATCACTCATGACATATACTTTTCTGTTAAATCAGTTCCATGCAGTGTAAATTAGCAGATTGTCCCTTAGACAATATCTATACTTCTCAGCTAGCACGTACCCTGGCTTGAAAATTTTATTATTTGACACTTTAATGGAAAATTTCTAAAAATAGCATTTTCTTCGGTTATTTAATTATTTTTCGCTTTTATTATAGAGTAAGAAGAAATTTCCTCTTTTTAAACCCTTTTAATAAATTTAAAATCTGTTATAAAATTTCGCTCCATTCAATTTACGGCTTTTATGCACAATTTGTAATTTTAATCTTTTTTTTATTTTAAATACCTCTAAGGAAATAAAATTTGTGAGTATTTTAGCTTCTTTCTCAAAGTTATTGGCTGTCAAATAAGTTAATAAAGAAAACATAAATACTAATAAAGTAAGCTGTGTTCCTTCTTTATGGCTAGAGTTATGACACATCACGCAGTTCTTTATATAACTGTCATTTTTCTTGAAAATACGCTTGAATTCATGATATTTTGGGAAATGAATTAATAATCAGGATTGACTTCCATAAAGAGAAAATATTATATAAAAAGTTTGTTTGTAGTAAAAATCATTAACAGAATCATTTAATTTAAATATTATATATATATATATATATATATATATTATATATATATATATATATATATATATATATATATATATATATATATATATATATATATATATATATATATATATATATATATATATATATATATATATATATATATATATATATATATATATATATATATATATATATATATATATATATATATATATAGAGAGAGAGAGAGAGAGAGAGAGAGAGATATTGAAAATTTTTAACAACTAAAAAATTGATTTTTTTATGCTTAGATCTGAAATAAAACAGTACTAATGTTTTTTTTCATATTAAATGTTTCCAAAGACATATTTATAGGGATGTCCGGGGGTTCTCATCCCTCCACGAATTTTTTTTTAATGTAAGCAATGCAATTATTTTAAACCTATTTACGATTACGCTTGTTAAAATACAAAAGAATGATCTAAGTTGTTTTGCTGATTTTGCTTGTGTATTTTGTAAGCGAGATTTTATTATTTTACTTACCCGATTTAAAAATATATTCTAGGTCCAAAAGTTGTTAAAATTTTCTCTCTAGAGCTACTACTATTACTAATGTTTTATTATGTTAAAAAATATAAGTTTATTTTATCCTTAAGCACTTTTTCCTGTGCTTTTCCAATTTATACTGAAATAAACTTTATATATTAACTTTCAGTGACCTGTATTAACAGCATAATACTACAAGGCATTACCTTTGACTTCACTTCCTAACTACATTATTCTCTCTCTCCAATATTTCAGTAACTTTGCCTATTGTAAAAGTGTGTATGGATTCACAATAGCTTAGTTTATATTTGAAGTGGGACAAATGTACCGCACGTGTGTACAACTTATTGTTTATATAAAAGCACCGCGAAGAATTTCGGTGCACTGAGAGAATCCTTTGCAATGAAAGGAATCTGCACTTCTGCTACTTTGATACAACTGAGCCCAAACACAAACAGACGCGTTTTCGCATTGTGCTCTGTATTACAGCGTTTCCAGAAATCGGTTTGCTAATGAGTTGCCCATCTAATGAGAAAGATGAAAATATAAACGCCGACAGAGGAAGATAACCATCTAGAAATTATCTCTTCAACCGTTATCTTTGTATCTCCCAAATCCAAGTGCTTAATTCATTTAATTAGGCTTCTTGGAAATTTAACTTACCTTTGCGTAAAGGCTTTTTCTGAATTATAGTAACACGATAAATTTTCTACCCTTTACTTTTGATTTTATTTCATTATTACAATGTTAATCCTATTTGTTATTTCACTATCTTTGTGTATCCCCAAACTATTTATAAGGTTTAACAATAGCTTAATTTACATTCAAAGTAGGGACAATTGTGCCTCTCTTTGTTTATGAAGGCAAAGTAGAGAACTTCTGTATAAACATCGAAATAACCGGTTGCAGTGAAAGGAATCAGCACTTCTGCTGCGCTGGTTCTGTGACATCGAACCTAACGCAAACATTCTGAGAATAATTGCCGACGTGCCGTTTGCTTTTGTGATTTCTGTTACAAAGTTCTCGGAAGTTCATGATGACTAATGGGTTGCTCTAATGAGAAACACGAAAATATGTTTTCTAATGAGAAAAATGAAAATAAACAGAGGCAGAGGATTATTACCATTTACAAATTGATTCTCTCCAGCCGTTACCTTTGCATCCTTTAAAATCGAGCCGAACGATGGCCGATTGGTCAGGGTGCTGGCCTTCGGTACCGGATTTCGTGGGTTCGAATTCCACAGTGGCATGGATGTTCGTAGCAGTTCGGAATCGGCTTTAAGCTGTAGGTCCCGGTCTCATTAGCCCTCATGTTGCAAAAAGTAAACCGTAGCACTCCAAACCAAACCTTTAAAATAGAGGATAGAAATCTGTTCGATTGTGTCTCTAAAAAATCAACACACCTTGGTGGAGAATTTATTCTAAAATTATACTAAAAGAATAACTGTACACTCATTATGTTTAATTTTATTTTATTAGAACAATTCTCGTTCTAAACGTGTTTTGACTGCCTTTGTCCTTTTGAAAACTTCAATTGTTCGAACCATCTGTCAGGTTTTGTTTGACCGTAGCTCTTCAAACCAAACCAAAACCTCTTTGTATCTCACAAACAGAGG
Organism: Pardosa pseudoannulata; assembly: GCA_032207245.1. Classification (NCBI taxonomy): domain Eukaryota; kingdom Metazoa; phylum Arthropoda; class Arachnida; order Araneae; family Lycosidae; genus Pardosa; species Pardosa pseudoannulata. The sequence continues at coordinate 41,167,685 of CM063505.1, forward strand.
AATATAATCCATTTATTTATGCTTTTAAAAAATTAACTAATCTTGGCAGGAAGGCTTTTTACCGACCTGTACTTACAGTATATCTCTACCATTGCCTTTGAATTAATTTCTTTTTCTTTTTTCATTTCTTCTGTTTGTACTATCCGTTATGTTACTACCTTTGTACATCCAAAAACTTTATAAGGTTTAAGACTAACTTAGTATTTGAAGTAGGAACAATTGTGCCTCAAGCTTGTGCCTCTCTTTGTTTATGAAAGCACAGAAGAAGATTCCGGAACCCGAAAAGACACCGTCGCGATGAAAGGAATCTGCTTTGCTGATACCACCACATTGAACCTAACAGAAATATTCAGCGAATAACTGCCGTCGAACTTTTGCCTTTGTGCTTCCTATTAAGGTGTTCTCGAAAGTCTAACTGCTGATGAATTGCTCATATAGTGAAAAACGTGGAAATATAAATCTCTGCAAAGTAAGATACCAGTGTAGAAATTGGCCCCTTTCATTCATCTTTGCATCTATTAGCTCTCGTGTTACAAAAAAAGTAGGCCGTAACTCTCCAAACTAAACCATCTTTGCATCTCACAGTAGAGGAGCGTAAACCGTTTACTTATGCTTTAAGAAAATAACTAATCTCGACAGAAAGGCTTTTTACCGACCTGTACTTACAGGATATATCTACCTTTGAATTAATTAATTTTTTTTTTACCTTCCATTTCTTCTGTTTGTTCTATCCATTATGTCACTACCTTTGTACATCCGGAAACTTTATAAGGTTTAAGACTAACTTAGTATTTGAAGTAGGAACAATTGTGCCTCAAGCTTGTGCCTCTCTTTGTTTATGAAAGCACAGAAGGTGATTCCGGAACCCGAAAAAGACACCGTCACAATGAAAGGAATCTGCTCTGCTGATACCACCACATTGAACCTAACAGAAATATTCAGCGAATAACTACCGTCGTACTTTTGCCTTTGTGCTTCCTATTACGGTGTTCTCGAAAGTCTAATTACTGATGAATTGCTCATATAGTGATAAAAGTGGAAATATAAATTCCTGCAAAGTAAGATGACAGTGTAGAAATTGGCCATTTTCATTCATCTTTTCATCTATTAGCCCTCGTGTTGCAAAAAAAGTAGGCCGTAGCTCTCTCCGAACCAAACCATCTTTGCATCTCACAATAGAGGAGCATACCGTTTACTTATGTTTTTAAAAAAATAACTAATCTCGACAGAAATGCTTTTTACCGACCTGTACTTACAGGATATCTCTACCTTTGAGTAAATTTCTTTTTTACCTTTCATTTCTTCTGTTTGTTCTATCCATTATGTCACTACCTTTGTACATCCGGAAACTGTATACGGTTTAAGACCAACTTAGTATTTGAAGTAGGAACAATTGTGCCTCAAGCTTGTGCCTCTCTTTGTTTATGAAAGTACAGAAGAAGATTCTGGAACCCGAAAAAGACACCGTCGCAATGAAAGGAATCTGCTCTGCTTTTACCACCACATTTTAACCTAACAGAAATATTCAGCGAATAACTGCCGTCGTACTTTTGCCTTTGTGTTCCCTATTAAGGTGTTCTCGAAAGTCTAACTACTGATGAATTGCTCATATAGTGAGAAACGTGGAAATATAAATCTCTGCAAAGTAAGATAACAGTGTAGAAATTGGCCCCTTTCATGCATTTTTGCATCTATTAGCCCCAATGTTCCAAAAAAGTAGACCGTAGCGCATCAAACCAAACCAAATCCTCTTTGTATCTCACAAACAGAGGAATATAATCCGTTTATTTATGCTTTTAAAAAATTAACTAATCTTGGCAGGAAGACTTTTTAAAGACCTGTACTTACAGAATATCTCTACCATTCCCTTTGAATTAATTTCTTTTTTTTTTTTTTTCATTTCTACTGTTTGTACTATCCGTTATGTTACTACCTTTGTACATCCAGAAACTTTATAAGGTTTAAGACTAACTTAGTATTTGAAGTAGGAACAATTGTGCCTCAAGCTTGTGCATCTCTTTGTTTGTGAAAGCACAGAAGAAGATTCTGGAACCCGAAAAAGACACCGTCGCAATGAAAGGAATCTGCTCTGCTGATACCACCACATTGAACCTAACAGAAATATTCAGCGAATATCTGCCGTCGTACTTTTGCCTTTGTGCTTCCTCTTACGGAGTTCTCGGAAGCCTGGCTGCTAATGAGTTACCCATCTAATGAGAAACATGAAAATATAAACGCCGTGAGTGGAAGATAGCCATCTAAAAACCGACTCCCTCCAGCCGTTATCTTTGCATCTCTCCAAATCGAGAAGCGTAATCCGTTCAATTATGCCTCCAAGAAATTAACTCACCTTGGCGGGGAGAGAGGCGGTGTCGGGTAAAAGGGACCCAGGGGTGTCGTGTCGCGAGTCATGTTCCTAAATATAGAACGTCCTCCCGCGACACACGCCAGCTGTGTGTGGCGTCTCAAGCCGTTGACGCGACCCGCAGATAAACCCCTAATTGCATGAAAGTGGAGTCAGAGGATAGAGTAAAAAAATGGCTTTAGCGGAAGCGCCTATGTATAAACATATGGAGACAGAAGGAGTGGGGGGGATGTATTTTTCGAGCTTCTGAAGTTAATGCAGTCATGCTTGTTTGGGGGGTTTTACACTTCTCAAAGAAGGACATTTATTGTGTCGGAGTTTTTAAGTTTATTACGAGTTATCCGAGCATTCGAGAATCAAATTTTTTATACAGTAGTAGGAAAGTGGAAAGGAATACTGTGTTAGACATGAACGATTACACGCGATTAGATCTTCATTAAACAGAGTTCATTCCGGGTTCTGTCAGATTCATTCGGCGCCATAGCGAGATAAACATTAACGCCATTGTATGAAGATACGCGGAAGACATTTTAATCGCGTTGATTGATGTAATAAAAAAGTCTGAAGAAGAAATAAGCGTTTAATACATTAAAGGCTTCTAACGTAATTAACTTATCCTACAATTTTAACAAATCTGTTTTTCAGTTTTTACGTTATTTATTTGTTTTGTTGTAATATGCAATTTTATTATTTTGGTTTACTTTGAATCTAAAATGAAACGCGAAAATTTGTCATTAAAATTTTATCATACCCTTAATGATTTACTCTTAAAAATTGTTCAGCTGCATTAGAACAGCGAACTAAACAGATTTTGTTTCTGTTTTTGTTTATATGAACTGTTTTGAATTTTGAATAAATCATATAAGGAAAAAAAGAAATGTTTTAACATCTGAAGGGTTTATTTTTGTAACTATGTGTTTTAGAATAGTTTATTTATACTTTACACATTTTTATTTTATAATTTTATATATAATTGTTTGCTATTTCAAAATTTTTAGTTATTTCGTACACACACACACACACACACACACACACACACACATATATATATATATATATATATATATATATATATATTATATATATATATATATAGGGTGCTTCCAATTTTATCATAATAAATTATAATTTTAATAATATTTTAAAATTAATTATTTTAAGCAATCATAATAGCATTAATTTATTTCATAAATATCTAGCGTTTTAAAATATCTTTGAAAATTAAGAAGTGTATTCTTTTTATTAAGAAGTTTTTTGTCGTTGTTTATATAACATGGTTTGACTAAATGATAAATTCGTGATTCTGAATTGTATTCACAGTACTAAACTAAAACATTTTTTTACCTGCCGATAATTTACTTTACAATTCTGGAAAGTTAAAATTAAAATTACCAGTTATGTCGGCTAATGCTATATAAACTAAAAAAGCATCATTAATTAATGTTTTCTAAAAACAATAAAAATAAATTTTTCATTTTACTTTTATTACATACATATATTTTATTTTATTATTTAAAATATATTTTATAGTATAATTAAAAATTTTTTCAGTAAAAAATTTTTTTTTTGCTTATATAATTTAAAAAATTTACGGTAATTACAGTTTTACTGTTCGAAATATATTAATTTTAACTTATTTCTATTCCAAGGTAAACTGTTGATAAATTTAGAAATTATACGGTGGCTACAAATGCATGCATCTAAATTGTTTCAAAAGATTTTAACCCATTTATGTCTAGTGTCCATATTTGGAGTAGTATTAATGTGGGAGTTTTATAGAACCTGCTGAAAAGGGAATGTGATAAAACTTCACATTAATGTGAAAAATATCATGCTATATTACATGTGAAATCTTTGTCCGTGTATTCCATTCAATAGTATTGATTACTAAACTCTGAGGCCACACCTCAGTTTTATAAAAATTATGAACAATACAACTATGGATTTCTTTTCTTTTTCAGTTTGTATGTGCTGAATGATTTGAATAAAAAGATGAAATGTTTTTTGTAGTATGAAATATAAAAAAGTATGTAAATTATTTGGTAGTATAAATATTAAAGTATAAAATATTTATGTAAAATAGTGATTATAATAATTGTAACATAAATGTATTAAATATTTGTTATAAAAAATTCAGTGTAACTAAATATTTTTGATTTATAACTATAGTTGACTGTATTAAACATAATTATAAGGATAAGTAAAAAAACATTTTTATCTTGAATTTTGTTAAAAATGTGAAGTAAAATATATGATAATTTTTTTGGAAAATTAACTACGCTAAGTTTTAAAACTAACATAATTTTAGGATTTAACTTTGCCTCCAAATTTCGCAATTCCACACCATTTCTTTAAGAATCTCTGAATCTCTCACTGTTCCAAATATTTGTGAGTTAAAACTAAATCGCCAGCCGTGATTATTACATCAATTATTATAAGATGATGAATATTAAAACTCCCTCTTTGAGTCTTTTAAGTTATATTTAACAAATTCAGTAAAGTAAAATATTAAATTTTTAGGAAATTCAAACTCCTCTGAGCGTTGACTGTAGCCTTAAACAAGGGCATAATTTTAGGATTTAACTTTGCCTTCAAAATTCGAAATTCCCCACCATTTCCTTAAAAATCTCTGAATCTCTCACTGTTTAAAATATTTGTGAGTTAAAACTAAATCTTCAGCCGTGATAATTACATTAATTATAAGGTGATGAATATTAAAACTCCCTATTTGAGTCTTTTAAGTGATATTTAACAAACTCAGTGAATTAACATAATTTTAGATTTTAACTTTGCCTTCAAAATTGGAAATTCCAGACCATTTCCTTAAAAATTTCTGACTTTCTCACTGTTTAAAATATTTGTGAGCTAAAACTAAATCGCCAGACGTGATAATTACATTAATTATTAGGTGATGTAGGTAAAGCTATTTGAGTCTTTTAAGTTATAATTAACAAAATATAGTGAATTAAAAATATCAAATTTTTGGGAAAATATAGCTCCGCTGAGCGTTGACTGTAGCCTTAAACAGGGGCATAATTTTAGAATTTAACTTTGCCTTCAAAATTCGAAATTTCCCATCATTCCCTTAAAAAACTGTGAATTTCTCACTGTTTAAAGTACTTGTGAGCTGTAACTAAATCGTCAGCCATGATAAACACATTCATTATAATGTGATGAATATTAAAAGTCCCTCTTTGAGTCTTTTAATTTAGATTTAACAAATTCAGTGAAGTAAAATATTAAATGTTTAGAAAAATATAGCTTCGCTGAGCGTTGACTGTAGCCTTAAACAAGGGAATAATTTTAAAATTTAATTTTGCCTTCAAAATTAGAAATTCCACACCATTTCCTTAAAAATCTCTAAATTTTTCACAAAACATGTTTTATTTCAGGGTTAGAACGATACAGAAATATTAGTCCGCACCAAAAGAGTACTTTATGGTCCTATTTCAGAAGTCGACTGTTCTTTCCTTCTGACCCATGGGCGGATACACAATGTGGCTACTGCAGGAAGTGCGGGAGACCAAAACAGCAGTTGCTTCTAAGAGAACCCCAAACACATCTCCTTTGCTATATCTATAATGCATATCTTCTCTGATTTCGGGACGGATGTGTAGGGGGGTGGCACGGCGTTGTTACCACTATTCCGAAGACGGAAATGTCGAAAAAGAAAAGAATATTGTTGCAAAATTTGTAAGCCTAACATGTGGAACAGAAATACTTCGAAATGAAACCACATATGCTATATTATAATAATAGATATTATTGTAAACAAGATAAGTTCTTTAATAACATTTTATTTATCTCTCTGCATGTAAAATTTACGAAGCTCACTTTCTGTAGAGATGAACAAATGTTTTTCGTTCAAACTTGTAAAGAATGAAATTTGAGAAACACATTAGAGCAAGAATATCCCTTTAGCTTTTTAAATACATGGATGTATTAGTGAAATATAAGCTAACATAAATAATGTAACCAATGAATTAGCAATGAATTAAAAAGATTAAACTTAAACTTATAATTTATTTATTTATTTATGCCTTTGGCAGCAACCATTGGTGATGGTTTATGAATTTTAAACATTTAACAATATAACCACGTGATAGGTCATTTTGACCCAAAAACTATTTCGTGTCCAAAATTTCTCAAATACTTACTGACTAACAGAAAATAAATTTCTTGCTTTCTTTTACTAATTTTATGCCCATAAAATCTCTGAAAATATAGTATTGAAGAATCTGTGCCTATGCGAAAATTAATTCTTTAGTAAGCTTCCAAGTGGGAAAACTAAACTGTAGATATTTTTTGTAACTGTAAAATACCAATATGTAGAAAATGTGCAAAATATATGCATAAAAAAGCTACCCAAACTGGGCTTGAACTGTGTTAGAAACCTTGACTAAATAGAAGTTAAATAATTCCATTAAAAATGTCGTTATATTTTTATAACTATATATGCTTTTCGATATTTTAATATCATATTATTTTCTATCAATTATTATAATAATTTAATATTTAAAAATGAATAAATGTAACTGCGTATAAATACAGAATACTTTTTCAACACAGATTCATATAAATCGGGGTAAATTTCACCCAGCCCGCAGTTTTAGATATACCGAAATTCCCGAGGTTCTAGTGTTAAGTACAATGCATATATGGCTAATAAAATAATTAACATGAAATTACGGCTATAGGTATATTTTCCATAACTTTTTTCTTGAGTATTTTCTATACATTTTCCATAGTATAACATAATGATCTTTGTGAGATTTTTGCGCTTTAGGTTGTTAACAACCTTAGCTTTTTCTCAAGAAAAATCCTGAGTGCCCACCTGTATGTATGTTTATATATATATATATATATATATATATATATATATATATTTATATATATATATATATTATATATATATATATATATATATATATATATATATATATACATATACATACATACATACATACATATTTCTTTTCTGGATTCAAAATTCTTTTAATTTTGTCTGTTACTACCCATTTTTTAAACTGCATTTTTATTAAAATACACCTTCAAAAATCCTGATGAAACCGGTTTCTCATTTTCTAGAAAAACCGTGATTTTCTGTCGACTAATATGTAACTCTTAATTAAGTTAGGGTTCTTTTTCGGTCAATCAGATTAAATGGGCCACGCCAAATTTTCAAGACATAAAAACTTTGTTTTGGAACAAATAATTTTGATAAAGTTAGCTTTTCCTTATTTCCTAATGTTATTTTAAATAAACTGTAATAATGTATCTAACTTTATAAGTCTTAATTTTGTTTAAATGAATGATTCTAAGACACTAGAAAGGTGTTAAATTTTAGATGTGAGAGTATATGTGTGTACACTCGCGTGTCGAAGTCCTAACAAGCCGAACAAGTTCAATTTCAACATCAAAAAACATTTAATTAAACCATTTAACTTTTATTCACCGATGGCCAAATGGTAGAGCGCTGCTTTTCGATACCGGAGTTCGCTGGTTCGAATCCTGCTGATGGCATGGATGTCCGTAGCCGTTCGGAATCGGCTTTAAGCAGATCACTATCTGCACAACTGCCCTTTGACACACACCTTGCAATTTAAGAAACCCTCTGAAGCATACAAGGAACTCTGGGCCAAGAGTCTAATCAAAAACCTGGTAAAGAAGGCCAGGATCCTGGTCTGATAATAAAGAAACTCGAGATTTTAATATTTAATTTTATTTAAATAATTTATAGAATCATTCCCCTTCTAGTAATGACATATTAATTTACTTTAAAAATGAGACCAATTTAAGAAAATAAATTCATTTAGATTATTATTAAGTGATTTTGCTTTTAACTTCTTTTTCGTGGAAAGTATGGTTTTTAGATTTAACTTTATTTGAATAATTTATAGGGTCATTTTTCCCCTTGTAATAATATAGTAATTTTCTTTAAAATTGAGATTAATTGAAGCAAATAAATTCATTTTCATTATTGGAATTAGCTTTCAACTTCTTTTTGCGTGGAAAGTTTGCTTTTAACCGTTCACTGTGGGCTAGAAAAAGGTGGACTATTTAATGCTTATTATCTCATTTTATCTTTCCCTATATTATACTAGCATATAACCCGTCATACGCCGGGATCAGTAAAATTTTTAATTTTCAGAATTGTAAAGTACCCTATGAGGATGGTAAAAAAATGGTTTGTTTTTTGGCTGAGAATAATCTGGTACATGCTCAATAATTGAGCAGTAATCTCTTATTAAATGACTAGCATGCAGCCCGGCATATGACGGGATCAGTAAAATTTTTAATTTTCCAGAATTGTAAAGTACCCTATGAGACAGAAAAATGGTTTGTTTTTTGGCTGAGAATAATCTGGTACACTCTCAATAATTTGTTTATCTTCATGCTCCTCCAAAGTCTCCCGATACTGTGAAGGCAATTTAGAATCACGTTGAATTCATTTAGAAAGATAATTCAAGGTTTTCTTAGCTACGTCAAAATTATCGTTAAGTTCTTCCCAATGTTTTTCCCACAGTAATTAATGGAAGTAAAGGAATAAAACTATCATTTCTACTGCACCCTGGAGGTAGATAGAAATTGTTGTTAATACCGGCGATAAAATTTTCATTGGAACAAAAAAAATCGATGATTCAATTTAAAATTATCACATATGTACCTAATCAATTATTTAAACCAAATATAAAAGAAAATTATTTGCGTATTATCTAAGTCCAGTGATAAAATGTATGAAAATAATGCAGAAGATATTTAAACAATTTAAAATTAGAAAGGATTAAATGAGATATTTAAAGAAATAACGTCATAATGCTAGAAAAATATGTTATTTTTACCTATTTATTATATGACAAATCGATAAATTTAATCCGCTGCTGTTAATAAGGGAAAATAGGGCTTGAAATAGTGGCATTAAATGTTATTAAAGAGGGGGGAGGGGTAGATTTCGAACGTTGCCAACCCTAACTCATCAAGAATATAATATAGATGTTTCTATCCATTCCAGGTCGAATTCGAAATTCGAGGACAGACGGACATGCAACTAAGACTATTATTATATAGGGATTTATAAGACAGTTTTTGCAAATACTACAATCTAAAATATCTCGCTACTGGCATGGATGTTCGTAGCCGTTCGGAATCGGATTATAATCAGTAGGCCCTGGTCTGGTCTTATTAGCCCTCATGAGCAAAACAATAGACCATAGCGTTCCAAACCAAACGGTCTAAAAAATTATCGAATGATTGAAAATGAATCAAATAAACCAATTGTTATGTGCAGAAAATATTGGCTTTTTAATATGTTATCTTCTCTTCTTAAACAAACGCTAAACATGTCAAAACCATGGTATGATTGATGACAAGACGTTTATTAATTTTTTTGTTGTTACTAAAATTATTAATAAATATCAATCCTAACTAGAGAAGGTAAAATGACTGACGATAGAAATTTTAAAATAGTGACTTTGACGGTAAAGATATTTATTAGTGAGGACTTAATATACATTATAAAATGTATGTTGACTAATATATAAATAATTTTTCTCTATTTTGATACGAAATGTATGCTTGTAAACGTTTCACTACAATTACTTATTCTCTTTCCTGTAGTAATGTTCTGGGTACTCTTATGTGTGTGTTAATATAAACTTGAATAATTAATTTGTTAAAAATTATAAGTCATTGGAATGTTATTGCAAAGCTTGACATTTTTGCATTAAGTCATTGGAATGTTATTGCAAAGCTTTACATTTTTGCACTACTAATTATGCTTTTCTATCTTTTGCAGGTATGTACTATGTTCATGGTTTTAAGTAAGTTGTTTCAAATATCATTTCAAGCATTGTATTGCTATCCCATTCGCTATCAAATGCATAGGGAATTCTAATTATACATTTTAGAATTGGCTGAATAAGTATGGGTAAGAACACGCCCAGATAAAGTTTGTAAGTACTTCTTAGCATACATACATCGAAATAACTACCCTATTGTGCTGTATTTAATAGTTATTGTAGTTTAATGATATAATTGCATAGACTCAGTAAAACAGTTCACTCAGAATAGTACATAGGTAAATATTACAATGTCGAACTATTACATAGATTTAATTTAGGGTATCTTTTAAGTAAAATATGGTTGCTTTGCATTTATTACAATGTCGATGACGTTATTAAAATTATATGTAACAATATCCTTTGTAGAGTGATACAAGGACGTTTCCTAATATTTATTTAATTAGCATATAGCCCATCATATTGCGGGATCAGAGATCAAAATTTTCAATTTTCCAGAATTTTAAATTACCGTATGAGGCAGGTAAAAAAAAATAGTTTGTTTTTTGGCTGAGAATTATCTGGTACTCGCTCAATAATTTGTTTATCTCCATACTCCTCTAAAATCTCCCGATACTATGAATGCCCGATCACGTTGAAATCGTTTAGAAAGATAATTCAAAGTTCTCTTAGCTACGGTGAAATTATCAGTAAGTTCTTCCCGTTTTTTGTCACAGTAATTATTGGAAGTAAAGGAATGTACCATCATTTCCACTACTCCCTGGAGGTTGATAAAATTTTGTTGTTAAAACCTGGAGGTTGATAAAGTTTGTTGTTAATACTGGAGGTCATAAAATTTTCATTGCAATAAATATAATCGATCATTAAATTTAAAATTATTAAATACGTACCTGATCTATTATTTAAGCCAAATAAAAAAGAAAATTATTTACTTAATATATAAGTTCAGTGATAAAACGTATGTAAATAATGCAGACGATATTTAAATAATTTAAAATGAGAAATGATTAAATGAGATGGTTAAAAGAATGACGTCATAATGCAAGGAAAAAAAAGTATTATTTTTAACTATTTATAATTTGATAAATTGATAAATTTAATCGCCTTCTCTTAACCCTGGAAAATAGTTTTTGAAATAATGGCATTAAATGCTCGAAAAGAAGGGAAGAGTGGATTTTGAACGTTTTAACCCTCCGAGTGGAACACATCTAAAAAAACATTGTCCAAAATACGCCAAAATGTCAATGACCAAAGAGTTTGTCGACTAGAATGGAATATGGAAAACCCACCCTCGTTATTGTCCCTTTACTTCCGGTTATATATAGATATATAAATAGATATTATAGATTGTTCATTTTTAATACACATAAAGCTCTTCAAGTCTGGAATATTATCTCATAAGACTATAAATTCTAAAACTATAAATAAAAATATTCTTTGAGAGACTGATTTATATTTTTTAGGAAAGTCATCCAAGATATTTAAGTGGTACAATTAGAGATGCATCTGTTACCGCAAACGAAATACTTCGAAATAGAGATTTACAAAGCCATGAAAAACTATCAGCGTCTTTGTGCTTCAGGTGGTAGGGTTGCATTCCTCAATAAATGTCAGTGAAATAGGGGTGCAGTTCCTAAACAATAGATCTGACCCTCCTACCTCAAAGCTTCATGGGGGAATGCACTGGCAAAAATGTACATTACATCCATTTTCGGAGCGTTATTGGAGGTCGAAAACTGTACGTTTTGAAGTCATCATCGGTTTGGCGGAATTGTACGTGCGAACCGCTTAGAGGGTTAAAGACTATAGTATTTTTCGCTGTGAAATGAAGCATATTTAGACCAATTTATTTCAGAATCGGATTGATAGGAGAAGATAAATTTTACTCGCTTTGAATTTTGCGAACCCTAACTCATCAAGAACCCAATATGGATTCCTCTATCCATTCCAGGTCCAATCGATTCATAAATTCGATAACAAACGAACACATAACTTAGGCTTTTATTATATAGGGGATTAATTCGAATTAATATGATCAAAATCGGCATTAATAATCGGTATAATAATCTCTCTCTGCTCTTACCTGATTGATATTCAGCTTGAAGTAAGTTAATTTTGTGTTTATTAGAATAAAACGTAATTACAAATTAATGTTTTATTATATGTAATGAATGAATAAAGATTTTTTATTAATAACAGTTTTCCTGGGGTAGGAAAAATACAATTAACTTTTTATAATTACAAATACTTCTGTCTCTAAACGTCAACCAAATAACCAAACAATGATTCAACCGGAAAGTTTACTGATGACAATTTTTTTAAAGCTGGTAGATATGATATAAACATACACACTCTTCTATGCATGTGTTCCAATTATGTGTGCATGTGCCGTTATGGGTGATCATATTTGACCCACAGACGGATATATAACTGAGTCTATTATACAGGGCATGGGTAAAGCTGAATTGGTAAAGGCACTTTTGTTCGGATCCCGTTGGGGATTTGGATGTTCAGAATCGATTTAAAGCAGTAGAAAATTTAAAAAAATTATAAATTGAACAAAATATTTCATGAAAAACAAATTTTTAAAAGTATTATTTGATTTTAAGAAAAGAATTAGTGTGATTAAGGTATTTATGCTTCAATTTATATGTGTATAAAAGTTCATTATTTAAATTAATAATTTTATCTAAGTTCGATTATGAAAACTTCAAATACAATTTCTGAGGAATTTGATTGCTGAATCCTGAAGCTGAATTGACGCTATTTCGTATATAGGGATCTATTGAAGAATAAATTGATCCCGAGAGCAATTAAGTTAAAAATCAGTATAACTAAAAATAATTAAAAATTCACATTATCCGTCCCGTGGTAACTGGGTGGACTTAATTCTGACATAAAGATATGTAAAAGATTTACTAATTTTTGGGTGAAAAATGCTTAGAAAAATGTATGGCCCATACCGTTAATAATAATTGGAGAATAAGAACTAATGTTGTGCTTGTAGCTCTTGTTAAACATAACAACATAGCACAATTCATCCAGGCACAGAGACTCTCAAGGCTTGGGCACATTGAAAGATAACATGACAACCTTGTGGTAAACATCTTGCTTTGAAGTCTCATATGCAATAGGCCAAGAAGTAAACCCAAGAAAAGGTGGATGGATGATGTCTTCATTAAAGATTTACAATTAAAAAATTAAAGTCAAGGAGATCTCTGTCTGGAGAAAATTTGCGTGGTAGTCTAAGGCCCACCATGGGCTGAAAAAAGAAGATTATTAACGTATAAAAGCATTTTTAACCCTTTCGCGACCAACGTCTCGTAAACACGACGCAGCGATTTTTTTCTTATGAGTCCACGTGAGGATGTACCCTTGATATTGAGAGACTAGCATCGCGTATGCGTAATAGATCTGACCGTTGTATTTTAATTTTTAAATGCTAGATTTACTTACTAGGACCGTAAGAGGCAACAGTTTTCACAACGGTCGACTCGTATATCATTTATGTGCTGGGCTTTAAGGGATTAATGTTGACAAACACCTTAATATATATATATATATATATATATATATATATATATATATATATATATATATATATATATATATATATATATATATATATATATATATATATATATATATATATATATATATATATATATACATAATATACCAGGGCTTCGAACCGGAACTGAACCGAAAACCGGAAAAAACCGTTATTTTGGTCGGAACGAAAACCGGAACTGAACCGAAAAAAATATCGGTTTATTTCGGTTCGATATATCTTTCAGTCATTTTGTTACTGTTACCAACTTATCAATATTTTCTAATTTAACGTCAACTTTATAATTACATATCCGCACTTGTATAAGATTGCAATGGTGGTTTTGGCAGCTCCAGCTATACAAGTTAGTGTTGAAAGAGCGTTTTCAGGTTTGAAATTTATTCTCCGAGACAACAGAAGTAATCTCAGTGAAACCACGTTAGAAGATATATTAATAATTAGAGGCAATTTTCATATGGTAAATAAATAATATATTTTTTACATAATTATTGCAAGGCCAAGTGCACGATGTGAGAGTCAAACGACGAATGTGGGTAATCATGAACCTAGTTGTCAAATGCGATTTTGATAATGGATAACAATGCCAATGCTCGCCGCTCTTATCGTACCTGCTGTTTGTATCAATTCACATAGTGTACCAATTAAAAAAAGAATAAAATCTTCTAAATTTTGATGGAATTACATTTTTTGTTTATGATAGAATTATATTTTTAGTACAAATAAGAATATACATAAAATGAAATTATTCATTTGGAACTGAAACGAAAACAGTTATTTTTGGCTGAGCGAAAACCGGAACTGAACCGATATTAATTTTTTAGTTGAACCGGAACGAAAACCGGAACAAAAAAAATTACGGTTCGAAGCCCTGTAATATACACATAAATGTATCACTGAAATCCATCAAAAATATTTTGACCTATCTAGCATATTTTTTCCGTGTATATTTGATAGAGCAGACAATATTTCCTACTGTCAGCAGAGGGCAGTCGCAACTCATCTCAACCCGTCACTCTATTTTTGTCATCCACAGAAGTCGCCCGAAATTTCGAACTGCCATCGCGGCTTCCGGTCGTAAAACACGACAGAGATTGTGGCGATACTGTTCCCCCTGGGTCTTTATTTGGAAAGAAAACTGGTAAAAGATGCCGAAAGACACCCCCCCCGCCTCCCACCTTCAGCTCATTCGGAATGTCGACAGTCTCGGACCGTGATATACTGCAAACTCCGATATGCCCCTAAATTTTGTGTAATAGAAGTAGACCCATGAGTCAGAAGTATTGTTCTCATTTCTTGGAGTAGCGAGACTAAATTTTTTTTGGTGAATTTGGACCATTTACATCACGTGGCCCAAATAAATAAGTTTGGTTCGGATGGCAACAGTGGTTGCGGTAAGATGAAAGGGAATATCTTAGATATATAATAATCTTATCTTGTACTATATGTTGTTCTGTTTATATGTGTATTCTGAATAATGCACATGTTGAACACAATCAGTTTATTGCATTTTATAGAAGTAATAAAAAGAAATATAAAGAAATGTAAAGAAATATATTTTTCTTCATTAGCTAGCATCATAAATAGTTACAACATAAAATATATTTTATCCACTATAGGGTAATATCTTATTATAACACAAATTTTTAACTAATTTTTTATCCTTTTGCTGTCCCCGTATGAAAGAATAATTATCTTATGTACATTAGATATAAAGATTTAAATTTCGTACATCTAACTGAAAAATAGAACTACATTTAATACGCTATACCAAAATATCTTTCCCCATAAAATATAGTTCATTGTGCTTCATGTATTATATGCAAGTGAATAAACCATTAGTTGTGTATATCGTATGTGATGTACAGGACTGGCTATTTAATACTGTTTCACATAAATATAATAAAATGGAAATAGTTTTACACAAATTTATTAAATTATAAAGAAATACAATAGAAAAATAATATTAAACATGATCTTTTGAAGGTATCATGTTCTCTATTTATAGCCTATAACATACACACACAGTAATATATATATATATATATATATATATATATATGTATGTATGTATGTATGTATGTATGTATACAAGTATGTATGTATATATGTATGTATGTATACATGTATATATGTATGTACACATGTATATATGTATATATATATATGTATATATGTATGTATATATGTATATATATGTGTATATATGTATATATATATATGTATATATGTGTGTATATATGTATATATGTGTGTATATATGTATATATGTGTGTATATATGTATATATGTGTGTATATATGTATATATGTGTGTATATATGTATATATGTGTGTATATATGTATATATGTGTGTATATATGTATATATGTATATATGTATATATATGTATATATATGTATATGTATATATGTATATATATATGTATATATGTATGTATATATGTATGTATGTATATGTATGTATAT
>CM063505.1:41188884-41198884 GCA_032207245.1 Pardosa pseudoannulata
AAGCATTTTAAATTGTACTCATTCACTGTGAAGAATCAGCTACGGTAGAAAATTTAATAAATATATTTAGTTTCACTTTCAAACCATTTTCTCATTACACTGATTCACTGTTCGAAGTACTTAGATAATTTTGTTATATTTAGTAACAAATAGAATTGGTAAAACAAGAATAATGTTTGTTCATACGGACATAAATTTTAATAAATTTTGCATTATCATATAATACTACAAAGTGTTTAATATAAATACATGCGTTTAAATATATAATTTTATCTCCATAATAAGAATATTGTTGATTACTTTGCAGTTTATGTTTAACTCTCTTTATTTCATTTACTATCTGCAGAATCAATCACTTATATATATTTTTTAGTAATATTAAATATTGCAAATCTTTTTATACAAAAATAATAAAACATTAGATAAATATGTATGAATAGTTTCTTGAAGATATTTTTTTGAATTATTTCAATTTATAATAAGAACAGCAAAACAGGTATCATGCTACTTAAGATTTACTATTTATTTATTAATATATTATACAAAGCATCGTATGGGTTTACATAAATTAATTACAAGAATTATATACTTTAGGGGAAAGAATTTAATCTCCGTAAAAGAAAAAAATGTATATTGTTCAAAAGATTACATGCTATGTTACACGAAAGGCACGTTTATAATTTTGGGAAAGCGTTTTATTTCGAGAGATTCTCAACTTTTGTATCATCTTAAAATACCAATACACGTTATGCATAAATCCTTGCATTTGAATATAGAATTTTATTTTAATAATAAGAAAGTTAACTCTTATCCTACAGTTACATTTAAGTTTCTTAATTGTATATCTATTCACATAATTAATCATTTATAAATCCTTCTACTTAATATCAAATGATACATCAGACTTGTAAATCTGTCTATACCAAATTAGATAAAGATGTAGGAATATTTACTTGCTTTTAAATTATTTCTTTTTAGATTAAGTACGAGCAAAATATAGCTGTCATCATATTGCTCGAATTTTACGATTTATTTCTTTATAATACAAAATTTCTTACTGGTTTATGTATTTTAATCAGATGAAATAGTATACTTCCCGGAAAAAGAATTTAATCTACATATAAGAATAGATATATATTATTCCAAAAAGAAAAATGACTTGCCATGCTGAGCAAAATGTACGTTTTTCAGGTTCGAAAAGCGTTCTATAGCCAGAGACAACTGTTCACTTCATTTATTTTCCGAGTGTGTGTTCTCATGCAATATTCATAGGAAGTGTTCGCATCAAATTTTTTCCATTAAGTTGAACCTTTTCCGTCTCCAAGTGGAAACACACTGGAGAGCAGAGCTCTTTGGTTTCGTAAAATGAGATTAAATTTTTAGCGGGAATATCAACAAGTTTATCTTTTAAACTATTTAATATACGAAAAAAAATCTCAAACCACATTTTGCAAGCGAATAAAAACTTTTTTCCAATATTTACTTACTTCTTTAAGTGTATATATTATCATTAACAAATTCTTTCACTTGACTGTGAATGAGGTATTTTGGGAATTTGGGTATGGGGACTTGAGTATTTTTGCTTATAAATAATAATTTCTATTAACAGACTAATAAAAATAAAACTGTCTTTCTATAATTTCAGTTATGTCAGAAATTATTACACGTTTATTTAGAGGTTAAGGGATTGGTGGATATAAACAAGTTTATGTTATAAATTATTTAAAATGTAAAAAAAATCTTAAACCATAATTTGCATTCGAAAATAAATGCTTTTTTTTCCAACAATTACTTCTTTAAGTGTATATATTATCATTAACAAATTCTTTCACTTGACTGTGAATGGGGTGTTTGGGGAATTCGGGTCTGGGAATTTGAGTAACTTTGCTTATAAATAATAATTTCTATTAACAGACTAAAAAAGTAAAACGGTCTTTCTATAGTTTCAGTTATGTCAGAAATTATTACACGTTTATTTAGAGGTTAAGGGATTCATGGATATAAACAACAAGTTTATCTTATAAATTATTTAATATGTGAAAATATTCTCAAACCACAATTTGCATTCGAATAAATGATTTCTTTCGAACATTTACTTCTTTAAGTGTATATATTATCATTAACAAATTCTTTCACCGGACTGTGATGGGAATTTTTTGGAAATTTGGGTCTGGAGACTTGATTAATAACCCATCGAGGAAAAAAATCTTCAAAAATTACGCTAAAAGTTTTACTGTGTCAGTGGCAAAGCGTTCTATGATATTTTTCCTTCACCCTTTATCGACGAGAATGGAATACGGGAAATCCACCCTCGTTATTGTCCCTTTACTTCCGTTATATATAAATATAAATATATATTATAGATTGTTAATTTTTAATACACATAAAGCTAGTCAACTCTGAATATTCCATAAGAATAATGGATTCTAAATGTACAAATAAAAATATTCTTTGAGAGACTTATTTATATTTTTTACGAAATTCATCCAAGATATTTAAGTGGTGCAATTAAGGATGCATCTGTTAAAGCATCCGAAATACTTCGAAATAGAGATTTACAAAGTCATGAAAAGATATCAGCGTCTTTGAGCCTCAAGTGATAGGGGTGCATCTCTCAAGAAATGTCAGTGAAGGAGGGGGGCAGTTCCTAAACAATCGACCTGACCCTCCTGCCTCAAAACTTCATGGGGGAAAGCATAGGCAAAAATGGACGTTATATCCATTTTCGGAGGGTTTTTGGAGGTCGAAATTTGTACGTTTTGAATTCATCATCGGTTTGGCGGAATAGTACGTGCGAACCGCTTAGAGGGTTAACTTCGCTTATAAATAATAATTTCTGTTTACAGACTAATAAAAGTAAAACTGTCTTTCTATAATTTCAGTTATGTCACAAATTATTACACGTATATTAGAGTTTAAGGGATTCATAGATATAAATTGTTTATTACATCTGTTTTGTAATAAAACTTTTTCTGAAATATATTGTAACGTCACGAGATCCTCGGGTAGCGTGTGGGTGTCGAAGTGGTTATGACACGACGTACAGCTTAGAAACAATAATAACGTTTATTCTTGATTAAAATGGAATATGTACAAATTTTCCAAATGGAAATCACAGAGCTCAGGTGGGCTGGTGCGAACCTCAAAGTCTCAGGTTCAAGGTTGTACAGGGGTACAACTGAGCATCCTTGAGTCCCTGGAGAAAAGCTCTCCAAAAAACCAACCGCCGTCTAACGTCACCTTCCGCGTCTTCCCATTGGCTTTTCCTGTCCTGGTAGCTTCTGATTGGCTGCTCGGTGGCGCTTCACTGTCTGACATTTCATTGTCCCGTTCGTCCGTACGATTCACCTTAGACATCTCAAGGCGTGGTCGAAGCAATAACCCTTTATGGTGTTGTGTCAAAAGCCCAGACAGAGTGTCGCCCTGTCCTGGGCTTTAACAAAACCACTTTGTGAAACCAATGGGATGTAGCTACGTCACAAAATGCTTATACGGGCATTATATGTAGATTTTGTTGAATTTTTAAAAAATAAAAAAACATTAATATTTGAATGCATAACTCAATATAACTCATAAATGAATAAAGCTTTCAAAATATTTTTTTTTCACTTTTATGCAAAGAAAATGTAATATATTTATTTGTCCTCGCGGTATGTAAAATCATTTATTTCTTACATTATTTTGATGATTCATAAAGCAAGAAATCGAGATTTTTTTGGAAGATTTTTTATTTTGTGAGCAACATTTTGAAAACAATTAGTTATAATTAAACATATTAAAAGTTATATATAAAAAATAAATATTCTAAAGAATATCTGTACACAATTTCAACCATGGAGTTTAATTTGAATTTTAGATGTATTAAATGGAATTAGACAAATCTGTAAATAAACACTGAGTTAAATGAACTTCCGGTACAAGTCTTTTAAGAAATACCTACCATTTGTTAGGTTTTACACTATTTTAAGCTCCCGTAATATTGATTTAAGAATATTGTACCGTATATTAGAAGTTCTTATTGAACACTATAAGCAGTCCTCGGTGAACAAGCTATAACGTTTATTATTAGTGAAGAAACCAACTAGCTATAAAAGTCACAGTGGAGGAACAAGGTGCCCTTCGCAGTTCCAACACAAGATTTTGAAGAATTAGAAAACATTCTAGAAATATTCACATATTAGGAAAAATTTGCTTATTTACAAGCTTTCTCAAATATTCCAGAAAGCTAGCAGTTCCAACACAAGGTTTTAAAGGGTTAGAGAACATTCTAGAAATATTCCCATATTAGGAAAAATTTGCATATTTAAAAGCTTTCTCAAATATTCCAGAAAGCGATTAAAAAAAAGAAAGAAAAAATGAATTTTTTGTCCTTATTCAGTTTTGAATCGATGACATTTCCTTTCGTTGCCGACGACTATATCCATTGTGTCATGGAACACGAAATGAGTGCCTGTAAGGCTGGCAGTCAAAGAACTGCCCCTGGTAGTTACAACACAAGGTTTTAAAGGGTTAGAGAACATTCTAGAAATATTCACATATTAGGAAAAATTTGCATATTTAAAAGCTTTCTATATTTTCCAGAAAGCAATTAAAAAAAGGAAAAAAAAATGAATTTTTTTGTCCTGACGCAAGTTTGATTTGATGACCTTTCCTTTCGTAGCCCACGACTATATCCATTGAGCCATGGAAACGAAAGAACTGCCTGTAAGGCTGACAGTCGAAGAACTGCCCCTAACAGTTCCAACACAAGGTTTTAAAGGGTTAGAGAACATTCTAGAAATATTCACATATTAGGAAAAATTTGCATATTTAAAAGCTTTCTATATTTTCCAGAAAGCAATTAAAAAAAAAAGGAAAAAAAATGAATTTTTTTGTCCTGACGCAAGTTTGATTTGATGACCTTTCCTTTCGTAGCCCACGACTATATCCATTGAGCCATGGAAACGAAAGAACTGCCTGTAAGGCTGACAGTCGAAGAACTGCCCCTAACAGTTCCAACACAAGGTTTTAAAGGTTTAGAGAACATTCTAGAAATATTCAAATATTAGGAAAAATTTGCATATTTAAAATCTTTCTAAATTTTCCAGAAAGCAATTAAGAAAAAAAATGAAAAAAATGAATTTTTTTGTCCTGACGCAAGTTTGATTTGATGACCTTTCCTTTCGTAGCCCACGACTATATCCATTGAGCCATGGAAACGAAAGAACTGCCTGTAAGGCTGACAGTCGAAGAACTGCCCCTAACAGTTCCAACACAAGGTTTTAAAGGGTTAGAGAACATTCTAGAAATATTCACATATTAGGAAAAATTTGCATATTTAAAAGCTTTCTATATTTTCCAGAAAGCAATTAAGAAAAAAAAGGAAAAAAATGAATTTTTTTGTCCTGACGCAAGTTTGATTTGATGACCTTTCCTTTCGTAGCCCACGACTATATCCATTGAGCCATGGAAACGAAAGAACTGCCTGTAAGGCTGACAGTCGAAGAACTGCCCCTAACAGTTCCAACACAAGGTTTTAAAGGGTTAGAGAACATTCTAGAAATATTCACATATTAGGAAAAATTTGCATATTTAAAAGCTTTCTATATTTTCCAGAAAGCAATTAAAAAAAAAGGAAAAAAAATGAATTTTTTTGTCCTGACGCAAGTTTGATTTGATGACCTTTCCTTTCGTAGCCCACGACTATATCCATTGAGCCATGGAAACGAAAGAACTGCCTGTAAGGCTGACAGTCGAAGAACTGCCCCTAACAGTTCCAACACAAGGTTTTAAAGGGTTAGAGAACATTCTAGAAATATTCACATATTAGGAAAAATTTGCATATTTAAAAGCTTTCTATATTTTCCAGAAAGCAATTAAGAAAAAAAAGGAAAAAAATGAATTTTTTTGTCCTGACGCAAGTTTGATTTGATGACCTTTCCTTTCGTAGCCCACGACTATATCCATTGAGCCATGGAAACGAAAGAACTGCCTGTAAGGCTGACAGTCGAAGAACTGCCCCTAACAGTTCCAACACAAGGTTTTAAAGGGTTAGAGAACATTCTAGAAATATTCACATATTAGGAAAAATTTGCATATTTAAAAGCTTTCCATATTTTCCAGAAAGCAATTAAAAAAAGGAAAAAAAAATGAATTTTTTTGTCCTGACGCAAGTTTGATTTGATGACCTTTCCTTTCGTAGCCCACGACTATATCCATTGAGCCATGGAAACGAAAGAACTGCCTGTAAGGCTGACAGTCGAAGAACTGCCCCTAACAGTTCCAACACAAGGTTTTAAAGGGTTAGAGAACATTCTAGAAATATTCACATATTAGGAAAAATTTGCATATTTAAAAGCTTTCTATATTTTCCAGAAAGCAATTAAAAAAAAAGGAAAAAAAATGAATTTTTTTGTCCTGACGCAAGTTTGATTTGATGACCTTTCCTTTCGTAGCCCACGACTATATCCATTGAGCCATGGAAACGAAAGAACTGCCTGTAAGGCTGACAGTCGAAGAACTGCCCCTAACAGTTCCAACACAAGGTTTTAAAGGGTTAGAGAACATTCTAGAAATATTCACATATTAGGAAAAATTTGCATATTTAAAAGCTTTCTATATTTTCCAGAAAGCAATTAAAAAAAGGAAAAAAAAATGAATTTTTTTGTCCTGACGCAAGTTTGATTTGATGACCTTTCCTTTCGTAGCCCACGACTATATCCATTGAGCCATGGAAACGAAAGAACTGCCTGTAAGGCTGACAGTCGAAGAACTGCCCCTAACAGTTCCAACACAAGGTTTTAAAGGGTTAGAGAACATTCTAGAAATATTCACATATTAGGAAAAATTTGCATATTTAAAAGCTTTCTATATTTTCCAGAAAGCAATTAAGAAAAAAAAAGGAAAAAAATGAATTTTTTTGTCCTGACGCAAGTTTGATTTGATGACCTTTCCTTTCGTAGCCCACGACTATATCCATTGAGCCATGGAAACGAAAGAACTGCCTGTAAGGCTGACAGTCGAAGAACTGCCCCTAACAGTTCCAACACAAGGTTTTAAAGGGTTAGAGAACATTCTAGAAATATTCACATATTAGGAAAAATTTGCATATTTAAAAGCTTTCTATGTTTTCCAGAAAGCAATTAAGAAAAAAAAGGAAAAAAATGAATTTTTTTGTCCTGACGCAAGTTTGATTTGATGACCTTTCCTTTCGTAGCCCACGACTATATCCATTGAGCCATGGAAACGAAAGAACTGCCTGTAAGGCTGACAGTCGAAGAACTGCCCCTAACAGTTCCAACACAAGGTTTTAAAGGGTTAGAGAACATTCTAGAAATATTCACATATTAGGAAAAATTTGCATATTTAAAAGCTTTCTATATTTTCCAGAAAGCAATTAAAAAAAAAGGAAAAAAAATGAATTTTTTTGTCCTGACGCAAGTTTGATTTGATGACCTTTCCTTTCGTAGCCCACGACTATATCCATTGAGCCATGGAAACGAAAGAACTGCCTGTAAGGCTGACAGTCGAAGAACTGCCCCTAACAGTTCCAACACAAGGTTTTAAAGGGTTAGAGAACATTCTAGAAATATTCACATATTAGGAAAAATTTGCATATTTAAAAGCTTTCTATATTTTCCAGAAAGCAATTAAGAAAAAAAAGGAAAAAAATGAATTTTTTTGTCCTGACGCAAGTTTGATTTGATGACCTTTCCTTTCGTAGCCCACGACTATATCCATTGAGCCATGGAAACGAAAGAACTGCCTGTAAGGCTGACAGTCGAAGAACTGCCCCTAACAGTTCCAACACAAGGTTTTAAAGGGTTAGAGAACATTCTAGAAATATTCACATATTAGGAAAAATTTTGCATATTTAAAAGCTTTCTATATTTTCCAGAAAGCAATTAAGAAAAAAAAGGAAAAAAATGAATTTTTTTGTCCTGACGCAAGTTTGATTTGATGACCTTTCCTTTCGTAGCCCACGACTATATCCATTGAGCCATGGAAACGAAAGAACTGCCTGTAAGGCTGACAGTCGAAGAACTGCCCCTAACAGTTCCAACACAAGGTTTTAAAGGGTTAGAGAACATTCTAGAAATATTCACATATTA
Source organism: Pardosa pseudoannulata (assembly GCA_032207245.1). Lineage (NCBI taxonomy): Eukaryota > Metazoa > Arthropoda > Arachnida > Araneae > Lycosidae > Pardosa > Pardosa pseudoannulata. The sequence continues at coordinate 41,196,975 of CM063505.1, forward strand.
GGAAAAATTTGCATATTTAAAAGCTTTCTATATTTTCCAGAAAGCAATTAAGAAAAAAAAGGAAAAAAATGAATTTTTTTGTCCTGACGCAAGTTTGATTTGATGACCTTTCCTTTCGTAGCCCACGACTATATCCATTGAGCCATGGAAACGAAAGAACTGCCTGTAAGGCTGACAGTCGAAGAACTGCCCCTAACAGTTCCAACACAAGGTTTAAAGGGTTAGAGAACATTCTAGAAATATTCAGATATTAGGGAGAATTTGTATACTTTATAGATTTCTCGAATATTCAACTAAGCTAACATTAAAAAAAGAAAAAAACGAAAATGAACTTCGTTCTCATGCAGCTTCTACCAAACAAAATCAAATTTACTTTTTTAAATATAATGAGTAGACACAATAATTTATATATTAGAATACTTTTTAAAACATTTAATCCCCTGAATATCTAGTGATTTGCTCGATGATTATAAAATAAAATACGAAGTAACTGATAATATAATTGTATCAGAAACATATTTTGTCGGTGTTTTATTTCATCGAAATAACTCCTGTACTAAATTTAGGAATTAAAAATTTCAATTTTTCGAAATTCATATAGGTCGGACTTTCATAAGAAAACTAACTCATATAAACAAAACTTCTAGTTTTTTTTTTATAAAAAATATTTTTGTCTTAAAAATTAGGAAAATGCATAAAATTAACTAATTGTACTGTGAAGTGGGCTTAAATATCTAGGAATTTGTATATGAACACGGATTTAACATCAGTTATTTGATCATAACGCAGAATTCAAACCACTTTAAATTATACTCAGTCACTGTGGAAAATCAGCTACGTACAAAATTTAATTAATATGTTTAGTTTAATTTTAAAACTACTTACTCAGTATATTCTTCCACTTTCTTAGATAGTCAGTATAATCATAGTGCAGATTTTCAAAGTGTTATTGGGATAAGCATTAAACAGAATCGGTAAACTAAAAATATGGAGTATTCCCACAAGCATAAATTTTAAACAATTTTGTAATATTAAAATGTATTATATACAAATACTATCATTGAAATATATAATTTTACTGTCATAATAAGGCCATTAACGCTTACTTTAAAGTTAAGTAAAATAAATAAAGATATGGAGTATTCACACAAACATAAATTTTAAACAATTGTGTAATATTAAAATTCCTGATATACAAATACTATCATTTAAATATATAATTTAACACTCATAATAAGACCATTAACAATTACTTTATAGTTTAACAGTTTATATTTAAGCTTCTTGCTGTTAATTCCTATCTAATTGCAAAATAAATCGTTTATAAATCCTTCTAATTAATGTTAAAAAATACAAGAGAATAATTTATCTGTACAAAAAAGAAATGTAACTAGTTAAAGTATATTGATATCTTCTTGCTTATAAATGTTTAATTTATATCTGTTTATATAAGAACAAACAAACAAAATATAGCAGTTATGTTACTGGAGATTTACGATTTATTTATTTATCAATACATAATACAAAATCTATTATAGGTTTGGGTATATTAATCAAACGAAATCATATACTTCTGGCTAAAAGAATTTAATCTACGTATATGAATAGATATATATTTCTCCAAAAAGAAAAAAAAATATACTTTCTATGCGAGCAAAATGTACGTTTTTCAGGTTCGAAAAGCGCTCCGTTGGCAGAGACAACTGTTCGCTTCATTTATTTTCCGAGTGTGTTTTCTCATGTAATATTCATGGAAAGTGTCTGCATCAAATTTTTCTATTAAGTTGAACTTTTTCCGCCTCCAATCGGAAACATTCGATAGCGAAGTCTATACGCTTTCGTAAAATGAGATTAGACTTTTAGCAGAAAGATCAACAAGTTTTTCTTCTAATCATTTTATTTAATTTTAC
>CM063505.1:41213884-41256384 GCA_032207245.1 Pardosa pseudoannulata
CATTTTGACCCATTTGCATTAAAAAGGGCATTATTTGCAGGATAAGAAAGTTGCATGAAGTAAAACCATTTCAGTCTGACATAAAAAAGTACTCATAAATATTAAACGTTTCTGTCACTTTAGGAAGCTCGAGTTTCTCCCATATGGGGAAGGAATAAATATACTTTTTTAGTATACATAAAATAAAATAAAACCCAATTCCCAGTTTGACTCTGTTAAGTAAAGGGTTCTATACATTAGGTTGTCTAAAGCATTTCCATGTGCAGAAAATTTCTCTTAACAATTTCACTTACCTCCAATTTCATTTAAAACATCTAATATTTTTTGGCAAAGTGACGCATAGATAAGACTAGATGAATAAGGACATTCAAATAGCAGGAACGTAAAGCGTTTTATTTAATGCTCAATTCTTAGTTGAAAGCAGTAAAAACTGACTGACAAACTGAAGTACTTGCTCTTTTATACCTTAGCGGAGTATTCTGGAATACCATTGCAATAAGCGAAAGAATATTATAATAACTTATAACATTTACTAAGGAAGAATTATAAATTAAGCTTAAATTGCCGGAGCGCTTACGGTGGGATTTGATTCGAGGACATGTCATTTCAAAGTCAGAACGATAGCGACAGTGTCACGGCGTACTGTAAGAGAAAAGGATTTAACCCCTTTGCGACCAACGTCTCGTATACACGACACAGCGATTTCCCTCTTATCAATCCAGCGTCCCTCCACGCGATAATCTACGGTTGATATTGAGACACCAGCGTCCCGTATGCGTGATAGCAGATCTGAAAGTTTTATTTCAATTTTTAAATGCTATTTACTAGATGGCGTAAACGGTAACGGTTTTCACAACGGTCGACTCGTATAGCATTTATCTGCTGATCCTTAAGGGGTTAAACCAAAATATAATTAATAAATTTATAATGTCACATGTAAACGTTCTTCATTCATTTGATTATCATATCTAATAAACAGATTTTCTAGAGCTTTATAAAAATACTGAACATTTCTTACAATATTCTGAATTGGTATACGGTGTTTATTACATGCAATTAAGAAAATCTTCAGATAAGAACTAAAAAAAGTTTCCTTTTCTCCAAGATGAAAAACACAAATTGTATTATTCAAATCATACATTTTATTCATTTATGACGGTATTCATCAAACAGAGGGTAACACCGAATCACAAAATCCAAGTTACTTACAGTTGGGGTTTAACTCGGGTTCATTTGTAAGTGGTATTCCCTAACTTTTCTGATTTTTTTAATTAAATTTTCATTGTTGTTGTTGTTGTCTTATGCCACTTGGTCAAACCAAGCATGATTTAAGCCGTAGGTTACTCGTATTAAAGCAATGGGGTGTGCGTTTCGTTTGAACTATCACCGCTAGGGTGAATATACGACTTATGCTGAAGTGGGTGCTCGTAATTTTGAAGCAGAAGACAGATATACTTGACCTGTCACTTCCAGAGGTATTTATTGAGAACTTGGAGGACATTGTGACCACGAACATATTTTAAGTGTCCCAGGCATCTTTAACAAACACAGCGTATCTTAGGCCGGCTCGGGATCCGAACCCGCAACCCTCTAGTTACTAGAGCGTTGCCTTTGCCAACTGAGCTCCGCGGCTTCCTTTGTACGTAATGGCACATTTTCGTTGTATGTAATGGCACATGTAATAGGATGACAAAGTCATATGACTATGAACAAGCAGTTATTTGTATTTAGGTTAATGCTTTGTAGTATTGTTGATCAAATTGGCAATCATGGTGGAAACTCCTTTCAAGAGAAAACCTTTACCACCATAAAAAGAGAAAGTTTAATATGTGCAGTAGAAAAATAATACACATCGGTATTTTTACAATCTTTTATTTTCTTTATTACAAGCTGTAAATCTAATAATCCAATACATTGTCACAAAATATAATGATTTGAAATTTCTTATTTAAAATTTAATATTACAAAATTCTAATATTACAAAAATGGTTCGCCTAAAATATCACTACATAAATGTTAGGGTATATAAAGAATCAGTTATATTTACGTCTGTGGGAAAGAAATCTAATTTAAGTATAAGCTAACGTTAGCAAAGTATCAAAAATAAATAATAAAAACTATTACATGCGCACAAACAAATGATTTTTGATGACTATCTCGAACAGTGTAAATTTATTTAAATTTATACAGAGAAATTTTAAGAAAAAATACTTAAAGACTAACTAACATTAGAAATTAATCAAACTAAAATCTATAAGATAGCATATTGGATACCCTATGGTTAACCTCGTGGATGATAACCTACATCCACCAATGAACGAATGTCCACTACCAGTTCTGTCAATGATAATATCAAAAGATAAAACAACGACTAATTTGCAGTTCAATTTCTGTATTGATTTTTAATAAAATTCCCTCAAGAAAATACTTAGTAATTTTTTTCAAAGATTTTTCATGGGCTTCAAAATTTGCTATGCGTTTACCAGTTGCAAACTCCTGGTTTAGAGCACAAAATTATTTGAAAATTTAGTTCCTTAAACAGTGCTTTAACCCTTTCGGAACGGCTGGTTGATATTCCAACCAGAACGTGAAATCTTTAAAAAGACGGCTATGGTTGAAATATAAACCAGGTACTTCCTCTCCCCACTGTCCTATATTCAACTGCTATACTGTTTATTCAGCTATCATCAGGAACATAGTTATAAATCAGAGGTTTTATGTTCTTTTTTTGTGGAAGGCTAAATTTCTTTATCTGAAAAGGGGGAAGGCCCTAATGATTACTCCCTCGTCGTTATCTACAGGAATGTCAAAAAGGTTAAACATTTATTCAAAATTGTATTTTTGCCATCTGTATGATGTTTATTTCTGCTCCTTTTTACTCTTAGTAATCATGTCACTCTAAAATTATTGGGCAGATTATATAACAAATGTTTCTATAGCAATAAAAATGTAAGACGTTTACGCAAATTTTGCGTTTTATGCATTTGTAGATATCTCAATGTGCCAAATGTTACCACCATGAAAATTACTTTACTAAGAACAAAGTACGCATGTTTATTTTTAAAAAAACGTATGCCTAGTATTATATTGCTCGGGGGAGGGGACTTTGCCGCATTTATTTATAAGGGAATGAATATATTTGAGTGAGTTCCATTTCGTTCTTTATCCCATGTGTTAGTAGATGTTTGCTGGAAACCCATCTTCTCTATGGTACTCATCGATTTCACGTCCCTAGCGTTTTGAGAAATATGTATGCACATCTAAGATAGTCTGAATACACATGTTTTCAATGAAAATTCTGAACGTTTCCTCTTCGATATGCATAAGAAATATAGGTATTCCCAAAATTCTAAGAGTCGCATCCTTTTTACGAAATATTCCTGGATTTTATGGCTTAGTTACCCTTATGGAATACATAAATATTTCGTTTTAAGCACAGTAACGTATAAAGTTACATGAGTATCTGCTTTTAAAAATTAATCTTGGGCTTTATAATACATTCATTACAAATATTTGTAAATAATTTGAGTCAGAAATCCATATATATATATATTATCTTTTATCCAAATTCATTAGCTATGCTGTATCATTACAACTTTAATAAATCCAATATTGCCATTTTACATAGCTGAGGAATAAAGAAAATTAATTTAATTTTATATCTGAACGTTTCTCCTTATAAATGGGATTTTCACTCAAAGATTTCAATCAATAAGCAAATTATTTATGCTTAAAACCCCGATTATCTTCTTTTCACTCTTATAAATCCCATTTCAGGGCATGATATATTCCTTATTTGTTCTTTGAAATATTACGAATTACGCGATAGTTCTTTATAGATATTAAAATTCAATAGGAAAACTAAACAGAAACTTTTCTGTTTAAGTTACGACTGACGAGATGAAATCCAATATGACGAGTGAAGTTAAGAGGTAATTTCAAGTATTAATTTCAAGAGGAAGACGCTTCCTTTTACATGATTTTAAAATATTCCTATTTTGCCATATTGATGCCGAAAAGTATCGATTGAACTGAGAAGATGTTAAGCTAAACAAATAGCAGACATTAATTTACTCTTACGTTTCAAGTAACAATTGGAGTTTTACTGAAATATATTCGAGTGATATTTTTCTTTACTTCAAAGGTAGAAATGCAGGCTTGCATTTACTAATGTAAGAATATACCTTGGAAATAAAGGCTACAAGATCAGTATCGGCTACGGATTATTAAGTCATATTATATTATTTTTGTTTTACTTACGTCTTTTGTAAATTCAGTTTAAAAAGAAAATTGGCCTTTTCTAAGGCTGCGTCAAAAATACTTACCAGCAAAGTCACTATTTAAAAATATCTCTGTTAAGCCTTGGATTCGTTATTTACTGATAACTTCTCAAACAAAAAAAAATCATAATCATATTGATAACATTTAGATATAGTATGGAACTTTTAACATTTAGATATAGTATGGAATCTCGGGGTTCATCTATACTCAAGAGCCAAAGCATTATGATCACCCCTACATTTTGCAATGAATTCGCCTGGATGACGTGGGAGGCACGTGATTAGGTGGAAGTAGTATTTAACTGCTGCTGGAGGGTCTGAAGAATCAGATTTGTTCCAAGCATTTTCTCCCGTTTTCCCCATTCCCATACTTTTTTTTAAATTTTATTGCCAACAAAATATTTATAGATGGATGCTTTACCAATAATAGCAAACTTAATACTAGAGGGCTTGGCCCAGGGAGTACTGTTGACAAAACTTCCTGTGTGATCCTGAAGAACCATTCTTTCACTTACTTCTGTGTGTCATTTGGGATGTCATGGGACGGCAGCTCCGAGTTCAAAGACCACCAATCCGCAATATCTCGGATTTGCTTAACCGTTGGTTAAACATCTGGTACAGTATGTCTCCTGCCATCTACTAAGGACTTGTGGCATCCATACCAAGGCTGGTTGAAGCTGTGTTGCGCGCCAAAGGTAGGCCAACTCGTTATTGACAGTTGGTCATAATGTTTTGGCTCTTGAGTGTATTTTTAGGGCGTAACAGGGAACCTCGAGTTTAAGGACACAGATTTGGTTACAAAACCAATTAGTTAATTGGTTACGTTACCAAAACCAAAAAAAGTCTTTTAATGCACAGAATAAAATTTTAAAATAGTTTCTGCAGAGAAAGAAGATACATAGAGAAGGGAATGCTGCACTGAGTATGAAACAACTCCTGTCGATTAAAAAGAAAAAATCAGATCATAAATCAGGTCTCCAAAAAAAAAAAGTTGTATTTTATGTACACTCTCAGATTCAAGGAGATCCGGAAGAAGAAGGAAAGAACACCTGAGAAAATCCTCACTCTCACTCTCCGTGACTTCTTTATTCTATTTCTTCAGTTCTTCATCTTCTCTTTCTGAATTTTCCCGTCGCCTGACCTTAGTCATTCGGCTCTTTCCAAGTTAGAGCCGAACGCTGGTCGATTGGTTAGGGCGTTGATCGTCGGTACCGGAGTTCGTGGGTTCGAATCCCAGTATGGCATGGATGTCCGTAGCCGTTCGGAATCGGCTTTAAGCAGTAGGTCCCGGTCTCATTAGCCCTCGTGTGCAAAACAGTAGACCGTAGCGCTCCAAACCAAACTTTCTGGTTAGTCAGTACATCTCGAACAGCACTACCTAGCTGGTACCGGATGCCGTTTTGTCTGATGGGAGGAGGGGTCTTTGAATCATGAAGGAAGCTTTGTCAAGGATGGACCCGATTAAATTTATTTTGTCCTATAGCGTCGCTTTCTTAAACTAGTAGGTGCCTTTGCTGTACTAACAGGACGAGGTTCTTTGTGCATTAAAAGCGGATGATTGCAACGTCTCAATGGTTTTGTATGAAGGAGAGAAAACATCAACTTTATCTTCTCTTTCTGAATTTTCCCGTCGCCTGACCTTAGTCATTCGGCATTTTCTGGTTAGTCAGTACATCTCGAACAGCACTACCTAGCTGGTACCGGATGCCGTTTTGTCTGATGGGAGGAGGGGTCTTTGAATCATGAAGGAAGCTTTGTCAAGGATGGACCCGATTAAATTTATTTTGTCCTATAGCGTCGCTTTCTTAAACTATTAGGCGCCTTTGCTGTACTAGAAGGGCGAGGTTCTTTCTGCATTAAAAGTGGATGATTTCAACGTGTCAATGGTTTTGTATAAAGAGAAAACAACATTAAGAAGTCAATTTCTTCTATTCATAGCCGAACACTGGCCTATTGGCGCTGATCGTCGGTACTGAAATTCGTAGGTTCGAATACCAAACTAAACCAAACCAAATCTGCTCAAAATTCTTCTTTAATTTGATTCACTTCCATTCATACGATATAAATTCTTTCTTAAATTTTGGTATTTGAAATATATGCTTTATAAATATTATGTTATATAACATAAGAAGTAAGAATCACAAAATGTCCCACCTGTTAATAGCGCCTAGAGGGTGGGTGTGAGAGGTGGTCCATTTTTTCGCCAATACTCAAATCTTTGTATATGACGGAATTTTTCACTATTACTACAAAATATGGCGTTGAAAAAGTGCATGGAATATAAAATCCAAGCCTCTTGGCGCCTTTTTCAACCCAAACGCAGAATCATCTGCCATTGATTTAATGACTGCTGGAAATTCCAGAAAAAGTCATTTTATTTATGGCACCATAGAAGAGGAACATTAAATGCGTTCTAGGAATCTAAAATGAAGGATATTAGTCCCGTGTAAGAAGCGATTCAAAAGTATGAAGTGATGGTTATATTCATACCATCATTTTTGTCTTCATGAAGCGAATGTCTTTCATAAAGTTCAGGAATATGAATATGGTAAAAACTACCTTTTCCCGCTACGTTTAAATAGAATTTTAAAGAAGAAATTCGTCTGTGAAGTATCGAATATGAATAATAAATAATTTATAAAGACGGATATTATCATTTTTATTTGCAGAAGTTGGGGACATTTTTTATTGAGGTAATAAATAGTGTCAGATGAAAATAGTTTAATAGTGATGAGATTTTAATTGAATTTTGAGGTGAAATTATTAGATATTGTTTAAAATAAGGATACTCATACTTATTCATGTCTGTTTAATATATTAAATTAGGTTTTATATTTACTGCAAACCATGTAGTTATTCAAAGTTTGAATATTATTGTACACTAAAAATATATATTTAACTATCATGTATTGCTGAATAATCTTTTTTATACAAGATATATTAACGCTAAACATGCCATATAACGTGTCAAATGATTCATAAGGTATATGTAAAAAATGCGATGGGAAATGAATTAAAAATTCTTATTCTTTGTGCTTATAATACATAAAAGTTGACTTTTATGTATTATAAACACAAAGAATAAGAATTTTTAATTCATTTCCCAACGCATTTTTTACATTCTTTGTGTTTATAATATATAAAAGTTTACTTTTATGTATTATAAACACAAAGAATAAGAATTTTTAGTTCAATTCCCAACGCATTTTTTGCATTCTTTGTGTTTATAATACAAAAAAGTTGACTTTTATGTATTGCAAACACAAAGAATAAGAATTTTTAATTCATTTCCCATCGCATATACCTTATGGGTCATTTGAACCGTTATATGGTATGTTTAGTATTATAAATAATCGGCTATTTAATTTTATTTTGTGTTTTCATGACAAATATATTTTTTAGTTTTAAATAGTTTTTTTCTGTACGAAAAGTTGCTCTCTATCTAGGAGACCAGAGTATATTCTGCTAGAATTTTGGTTTGTTGTGACTATGGACAAGGGCTACAGTCTACTTTTTGTTGCTACAAGTGCTATTGAGTTAGAAAGTTACAGCTTATAGCTGATTTGGAATAGCTACGAATAACCCTTCTAGTGTGATTTTAACAAGTGAATTTCGGTACCTAAGAGTAGCGTTTTACCCATGCATCCATCATCTGGCCACTTGAATTTTGTGGCATCTCACTTGGCACTCTTCATTGAATTGAAATCTTTCAACTGTAGCTTTTCAGAAATTTTTGGAGCACTTTTTAAATAATCGGCTGTTTAATTTTATTTTGTGTTTTCATGACAAATATATTTTTTAGAAGTTTTTTTCTGCACGAAAAGTTGTTCTCGGTCTAGGAGACCAGAGTATGTTCTTCTAGAATTTTGATTTGTTTTGATTATGGACAAAGTCTGTGGTCTACTTTTTGTTCACAAGTGCTATTGAGTCAGAAAATTACAATTTATAGCTGATTTGGAATAGCTACGAATAGCCCTTCTAGTAGCGGGATTTGAACCAGCTAATTTCAGTACCTAAAAGTAGCGTTTTACCCATTCATCCATCATCCGTGTACTTGATTTTTGTGACATCTCACTTGGCACTCTCCATTGAATTGGAATCTTTCAACTGTAGCTTTCAAGAATTTTTTGAAGCACCTTATTGAAAAATAAGAAGCCATTCTGAAATCGTAAAATTCTTTGATTACCAACTAGTAAACCATTTCTTTCCCTTTCTTATTTCCTTTCTTTTCACGTATCATTTAATTACCGAAGATAGTTGTTTAGAAAAGACGGTACAATTAGTCTTCGACATACTTCACTATTCTTTAAAACTCTAAATTATTTTATATTATTAGAGATTAATACCCTACAATGTACTATTTATAGTAAGGGTCGCCATACTTATGAATTCTCACAGCTACCATACTGTTTATAAATTTATTTTAAATTACCACCAGGAAGAAAATTTATCAAAAGTCATCCTTGCGAAATCAGGTAACTGAGCTATATATAATATGCCAGTCGATTCATCTTTTTGTAGTGAAAAATAACTGCAGTGTTCAAAATCAATATTAACACTAGATTTACGGATGTTGATCATATACCTATTTTTACTGAAGTGAGCCAATTTGACTCATACAAGAAAATTGAAGTTTTTTGCAAAGAAAATAGTTTCAAATTAATTTAAATAAAATGTTTATTATCAAAAAATTCATGGAAAACATTTTTTACATATAAAATCTGTTTTTGAAACACATTTTCCGCAAACATTTCTATTACATTTAGTACAATGGTTTCTACATCTGTTTCTTTTGCATGATTGTTGAACTTGACAATTCTTCCGTGCGTCAGTAGCACGAATTTCTGTCATTGGAATGGAAGTGTTCTCGACTTCTTCTCTATATTTACTTCTTAGCTCTTCAGCCAATTGGAAAATAAAATATTTTCGTAAAATATTTACTTGAGTTTTCTCTTTATACAGAATACAAGCATTGGTAGCTGATAACTCTAAAATGTTGTAGAAAACTTGTAGAGACCAACTGCGTCAATGAGAAGAGAAACAAATCAAGTACGACTTGACTGTTGCCCAGGCCTGATAGGACCAATAACTTTCATGTTATGCTATTAACTTTTAAACCATGTGTGTCAAATGTGTTCCATGTGTTCTATGTCTCAAGTTGGCTCACAACCGTGAAAATAGGTATACCACATTCGATAATGCGAAATGAAGGGGGTCTGCAGGAAAGAGAAATGAATGTTTATTTATATTTTATTACTTAAGTAAAATCCAACGCATGTTTTTGAAAAGTGATATTAAAGTTTTATATATATATATCGATCAAATTTTTAATGAGTTAAATTGGCTCGGTCCATAAATCTTGTGTTAATTAGTGAAATAACTTCATAACTGATAACTTGAAACCATCATCATTACTATATTTGGTGTTTAGATTAAATAAGAAACGTTATCTCAGTTTTATTTTTGAAATTATCCGATAACGTATTTTCAGCTTCTAATAATAAAGCTTTAACTAGTTTAACGTCTTCGTACAATTTCTTATTTTGTGTAATAATTTTTAATTTTATAAGTCTGAGACTTAAAGTTAATTTCGAGAGAGACTCTGGCTTAATTCTCTTTCCCAAAACGGCACTTGGGCTTAGATCGCTATGCGTTATAATATGTGTATCGAATCCATGCTGAGTATAATCATGAATAAATACTAACTTTCAAGTTAATTTCTGTCAATTCCTTATTATTTAATCTTTTGAACTTAAGACTTTTCTTTTATAACTCGTTACGAATACGTATTCAGCATCGAGTTGTGACTAGTTTTAATTTCCAACACTCTGTTAGCTCACAAAGGAAATTGTATGAAATACAACTAGTCTAAGAACAAATGAACAGGACAACCAGGCAATTAGAGAAATGTACCGTAGCAGCAGTAGATTGCTTGTTTTAATTGAAAATCAGGCGTGCTGTGTTCTGCACATTGTTCACTTCAAGGAAACTTTTAAGGGCCTTTTGGTGATTATACATGAGGCTATTATTTGAATATCCCTTTCGTGAGTTTAGTTTTAGAACAAATACAACGAAAGATTTTGGTGCTTCCATTAAAATTGTGCAATTATTGTGAGGTTATCATAATTTAGAAGAGGAGTTCAAAATTTTTTTAATGTATTTATTTAGCTATTGGTTATGAGATAGAATCTTACTGACTGCCCACGCAATATTTTTGTTCTTATATCCGTGTTCCTGGTGATCTGCAATCAATACAAATCAATAAGGTTTAATTTTGTTGAATTAGCAATGTGTTTGAATGAATATAAACTGTTTTACAGAAGAATTGCAGTAGAAGTCAAATATGCGAACCTGAACTTAGGTATAATAGAAATATTAAACGTTAAATAATATGTATAAGTCAGTGTTCCCTAAACAGTGAAAAATAATCAATTTAGATGTAACTTTAAGGACCTGTGTAAAATGACAATATTGTTATGTGTGCAATCCAGATTTTTTCCCACTAGAGGGCGCTCTACAGTGGAAATAATATAACGATGTAATTCTAAGTACATGTAGTGTGTGAAGTGTGTTTTTGGGAAGTTTTTTAGAGTTTTTGCAGAGAATGTAAGAATAAAATATTGTGTATTTGTTGTAAGGAAGTAATAGTTTTTCTATCTTCTTGGCCCAGACACCACCGTGATTCAATATGAAAGGTAAAGAAATTTTTCCATATTTTAATGAGAAGAGCATTAAAAAGAACCCTAGTCAGTGGACTCTGACAACTATGATCAACAGAAGTTGATCAGATGAGTAAAAAATCTATACACGTTGATAAAACAATGGATTCGATCTAGGATTCTTTTACTGAAGCAGATTGCATGGATATTTCATGTAATCGGGAAATGTTTTCAATCGTTTTACTTTGAATTAGGTTGTCATGTTGTTCGGTCTTTAATTAAATTAAAAATTTTCGTTATCACTTGAGGAATTCACAAGCACTACAGAAAAAAAGAATCTTAAACTGAATGTGTTGTTTTTTTTAACACGTACAGGTTGATGTGATATGTTAACACTTGGCATGCGGGTATACTTCACAACCAACTTACGCATGCAGCGGGCTTTTTTTCGTGAATCACGCAAAAGTTTATTTATTCAAAAAAATCGCAGTAAATCAAAAACTACTTTGTTTTTAAGAACGAAACTTTTTTTATTTTACTCTTTAATATATACTATATGATTATTTAACAAAAAGAAACAATATTTTTACGAAATCACAAAAATAAACGATTTTTAAAATTAAAGTCCGATAATCTGTCAGCGCATATTTCTTCATCACTATCTTTGTCTCATTTTATCAATTTTGTATTCAACAATAAAAAACCAAGCTTCAAATTGACAAAACACGACTTGTACATTTTGGAGCTAGGAATTCGATTGAAGTCGAAATAACGCAACATAAGACCGAGTCACTCAGCAATCATAACTTGTGGAAAGAAAAACTGCAATGTGTTGATTAGCAATACAAACAACACCCATATAATGTCACACATACATATAATTATACGTACTTAGTAGATTTGGGGTGGTTAGCGGGTATCCACCGCAAATCTACTCAATACGTATTTTTACGTGACCCATGCTCCAGTGACAAACTCCAAAAAACGTAAAAATACGTTGCCCTGCACGCAAAGTGTTAACTGTTTCTTGATTTTCTTTTGTTAAGTTTTATGTTTACCATTTAAGCTAAAAGGTTTTCTTTTATATATCATCGTTAATAATATTGCTATCTTCAAAATATTTAATCACTATATATAGGGTTTGGTTTCGGGTAGTCCATAGCGTGTAAACCAAACCAAAGCAAACCATAGATTTGGTGATTTAAGATTATGAATTTAGAAATATTAAAAACAACTTATGTTACATTATTGAAATAGCAGCTATTAGAAAGTTATTAGGGCGTAATAAACTTGCAAAAGAAGTATAGATTAGATTCATAAAGTGGGGTTTATGCATATTTTTAAGCTTTTTAAGCTAACTTATTTTAAAGGGTATCAAATGTTTGAAAAATTGCAAAAAGCTAACATTACCTACACATTTGACTCCAAAAGCTTGACGCTTCATATTTTTTTCCTCAGATGATGTACTTACCGTTAGAGAAAAAAAACCTAAAAAAAATTACCGTTATTTTATTTTATTTTATTTTTTTGTAGGAAATACAATTATTAAAAGTAAAAAATATTTCTTAAATGAACATCATTACAATTTTTTCCTTATTCACGGAAGCTGATGCAAAAATATGATACGTTCATCTTAACGACGTATGTTTGAAAATATTAACGGTGTAATGATGAGCACGTTAATTTTTGACGGGAGTAAAAAGAATGTTCCAAAAATTTCCAGTGTCGGCTGAACTTTTGAGGAATTTAGCAAAAAGCGTTTTTTGTGGTGCTTCCTATTAAATGAAGCTTTTAAAAAGTTGCAGGTTTAAAATGCACTCGCGTTTGCATGCTTACAAATAGATCTTCTCCCCGACGCATATAAAGCTGTAAAATTACACTTTTCCCGCTCACTTTCTGTGTTGTGCTGGAGGGTAAAAAAAAAGACTGTGTGTCGGGAGCGTTACGTTACTATGCCTCAAATTCACGTATCCGGAAAAGTGTACTGATGAATTGGATTTTTGCTGTCGTTTTTAGCTTTTATTTTTAACTGCTAGTGTTTTCATGTAATTTGATGTCCTTCAGAAAAAATCTTTTTGCTGATCCATTCTTCATCTAACTGTGTGAGAAGAAAAATTATCTTGAAAGGGGGGGGGAAACCCTGGCTGTGAATAATTTTTTTAGATTTTTTTTAAACTCGCTCTGTTTGTCAGTGGCGTAGCGTAGATTTCTATCACCCCATCTGCTCTCCTTTACCACAAAAAAAAACCACAAAAAAAGATATTTTTGTCATATTGTTATAAAGGTAAGTTTTCTAGAGAAAGAAAAATTTTAAAATGATAAGATATTTTTCTTCAAAGTTTAAAAAATGTCCAAACAAGAATAAAATTGAATACCTTGTCGAAAATCATGTTTTAATTTCTAGAATTAGTAAATTATTAATTGAAAACAGTATGATTTAAAAAATGTCTTGTTAATAGAAAATATTGATCAGGATTATCCAAGACTAGAAAGACGCATTTATTGGATGGGGAGGCATTGGCAGGTCTGGACCCTTCCCGAAACATTTTCTATGCATGCATTTTATAAACTAATAAAATTCTGTGTGTATTAATTCCTTAATGTATAGTTCTTTTTAAAAGGCCGGCCAAAAAAATTTTTTTTCTTTATGTAAAAACACAATTTAGAACGTAGTCTTAAAAAATTACAAAAATACAAAATAATCAACATTTGAGTATATTGGATATCTATGCAATTGGCATGATTTCTAAATTTTAGAATATTATTGTTATTGTCGAAAGAGCATATTGTTCAATTGGTAGGCAATCTACCAATTGACAGTGTAACGTCACAGTTCTAAAATATGTAATTTGGGTTGCGTTATGGTCGAGCAGTGTTCTTCATAGGCCTCATGAGGATGACACATCGAACACAAGCGAGGTGGAGATGAAAGAAGAATTTATTCTGGTATATACAAATATTTACATCATTTACATTCTCGGCACGGCTCATTCATCCTCGCCCGCCGGACAACAACTCTCAGCGTCTTCTCCCACACCAAACGACGCTTGGCCCTCGTGACGTCACTCGAAAAACCCCCACACCCCTCTCTGTCTTTTCTCGAGGAGAGGTTAGGGAGGAGAGAATGGAGGCATGGGGACCCCCCAGATAGCAAAGAACACGTTCGACTGACGTCAGAGCGAGCCGTAATACACAAACAAATACATATTAAAAGTTTTCCAGTAGCGTGATGCTACAACGGGTTGATGTGTCATCCCTTGATGCGTAGGTATCGAATATGAAACCCTTATGTTGCTATAGAATAGATATTATTTTCACTAAAGAAAATCATTTTTATTGTCAATTTTTAAAATAAAAAAATATATATTAATATAAATTTTCTTTATAATGATTCAACGATATGGATTTTGCCATCTCCAGTGAAGTTCTACACGAGGCAGGAATACATTTTGCCTTCCCCCTCCTCCGTATGCTAATGCCTGGCAAATTCTAATCTTAGATTAAATTTTTCACTAACTTTCTGATCTCTAATTGGATTAAAAGTTTGTGCAATAATAAATCATCGATGACGAAGTACTATATTGAATCAATCGTATACTTACACCTATTATCGATAAAATAATTCATCTTAATTCATCTGGTTTTCAAGCTGTTGTTTCCCTCTACCGGTAAATTCCCAGTTCCGGGGGCCCCGCCGCCATGTTTTTTGGCGCTATCTGTACAAGTGATCGCCAAATTGTCGCCAAGTGATGTTTACATTTTGTGTATTAAGTTTATACCCATTTTCAAAACGTATTTTGGAGGAAAAAAAAGGTTTCTGATGTTGTTAAAATGTTAAGATGAATACAAATTTAAATTTCAGTTTTTAATGTATTTAAAGGCGCTTTTGTATTGGTTATTAAACTAAACAGTGCAGAATTTTTGCAATAAGTGCAAATTAAGCAAAATATAATCATCAGTTGGTTATATTTAGGCAATTATGCTTATAAAATATTCAGCTATATTTATAAAATATGTTTGTTATTTAATGAAATTATTTTAAAACTATCAAAAGATTAAAAAGTAATAAAGTACAGTACAAATTACTTCTCAAAATTATTAGCTTGAAATGAAAATATAAGAACGGAGTAAATGTTTAAAATAAATAATAAATTTTTAGCTTAAAGTTCTGAAGAAAGTAAGGGAGTGAAATGATTTTTCTTATCTAAGTGAGGTAAAGCTCCCCTTGATCTTCCGTAACAATAACGGTAGACAGTCGAAATAAAATTACTTTTATTACTTAGCGTATCACTTTTAACAATGTATTACACTATAAAATAATATAGTTTAAAAATATTTCTTCTTCATTTTGTATTAAATTAAGACACAACTTTGAATAAAAAAGTTCAAAACGCAGTAAATAAAAAAATATAAATATGAAATATGACATCACTTATTACCCTTCGAAAATTAAGCATAAAATATGAAATAAATAAAGCGCTAACCTAATTTAAGTATCCTGAGTTGTTGGTGGATATACACGTTTGATCTGATTTAAAAAGCCTGAAAAGCATCTTGCAGATTTTCTTTCATTTTCCTCTGCATAAAATCACAAAGGTACGGAGGGATCTCTTAATTGAGCTCCACAAGCCCCAATTGTATTGGTTTGAGCTCCAGTATTAAATTTAAAAAACGAAAAAAAAAAATGTCACAAGGGCTCAGGCAAAATGGACAAACCTCCAGAGCACAGCCGAAATGTACAAAGACTTGAAATGGACGCTAGAAAATCCAAATTCGGCGGTCTTGGAGTATTGTTTGTTACAGGAACCAATAAGGGTCAGATATTCAAATCACGTGTCATTTCCCCCAATACCCTAAAATAAAGGCGCCGATTGACACCCCCACCTTTTTTAGGGGGTGGTGGAAGAGTCCGAAAAGAAGAGCAAGGTTTGCCAGAAAATAGGGTTCTAGAATTTGGCGATATCTCCCACGCTTGGCGTCCCCACCAAACTCGGTTCCAGGGGCCCCCCGAACTGGGAAATAGCCCCCTCTACCTTTGCACCGAATGATACTATAATGGTTAGGGCACTGACCTTCAGTGTCGGAGTTCGTGATTTCGAATAACACATTGGTATAATCGTTCGGAATCTGCTTTAAGCATTAGGACCTGATCTCATTAGCCCTCGTGTTGCAAAGAAGTAGACCGTAGCACTCCAAACCAAGCCTCTATCCTTGCACGTTTACATATGCGTTGAAGATTTGTTGGTAAGTATAATATCACATCAACCTGGCTTAGGCCACCATTACTGTTAGTTTTGCAATAAAAAGATCAATTTTCACGTTCTCTTCCTGATTTTAATTCCAAAGCACTTTTTTATTTTTATTTTATTTTTTTTGGGGGGAGGGGTCTATTGATACGTTTAGCGTTGGTTTTTAACAAACGGTGTTATATTTATTTTTATGTCTAGTTTTCTTTTTATGTACGGATATTCTTGTGAAATGCCTGAATGTGTTGGGCGCTGTTCTTCGGAACCAGATTTCGTGGGTTCAATTCCTACTTATGGCATGAATGTTCGTAGTTATTTGTGTTTAGCTTTAAGCATGAAATCTCGGTCTCATTAGTCTTTGTGTAACAAAGTAGTTAACAATTACAGTCTAAACCAAACCAAACTAAGCAATTGACTCTATTTTAGCAACTAGTTAATCCAAACGCTTTAAAGAAAATGTAGTATCAAAAGTAACTTAGCCTGCCATTTCTGCTCAATAATCTCATTCCCTAAAATAAAATGATTATTTTGATACCTGATTATTTGCTACAAAAAAATGTTTCAATCGAAGTATTTTTAACTTTTATAGAGAGACTGAAAACAATACATTGCTCCAGATCTTGACGATTTCTAACTAAGAAGCTATAGGGTTTTATTTTAAAGAAATATATACTATAGATAATGAATTACAGCCCGACATTTAACAATTGCATTCTAAACCAAACCAAGCTAAGCAAAGAATTCTATTTTATCAACTAGTTGATCCAAACGCTTTAAAGAAAATATAGTATCAAAATTAACTTAGCCTGCCATTTTTGGGCAATAATCTCCAAATCTCCAATTCATTAAAATAAACTGATTATTTTGATACCTGATTAAATCTACAAAAAATATGTTTCAATCGAAGTATTTTTAACTTTTATAGAGAAATTGAAAACAGTGCATCGCTTCAGATCTTGATTTCTAACTAAGAAGCTATAGGGTTTTTTTTGGAGAAATATATACTATAGATAATGGATTACAACCCGTCTGCAACAACTGGATGACTTGCAAGGGATTTTCGCTTGTTTTCTTTTATTTTGATACACATGGGGAATTAGCTTATCCTACAAAACGTATAGTAAAGAAATTACATGTGCGAAAAAGATCTTACGCCTTTAAAAACAAAGTCTGAAACATACAGCCTTTGGGAGAGAGAAGGCTGAAAATCCTTTTTTGAAAATGTGTAGGTGTGTGTGTGTATGTACTTCTTTCTAAAACACTTTTCCATGGAAAAACACCTTGAGCTTTGCAAGCGTTTGGCTCGCGTGTTTCTTTCAAAATTTTTACACAACCGGGGGACATTCATTTTCTTCTTCCCATTTCAAACTGTGTAACGAGTTAAAATTACATTCATCGAAAGTCATTTAATGCATATTCTTAAACTGAGGGAAGGTGATATTTGTGGTGAGCCGATTTAGATCATTAATATAATTGATAATTAATATAATTGATATAATTAATATGATTTACTAATTAATATAATTGCTATGAATAAAACGAGAAGTGAATTGCTTGGGATCTAAATCTGACCTCATCACATTTTTTGAAATGGAATAGGACCATAAAAATTAATTCAACGGATTTTCGTCGTGTCCGGGATTCTCGGGCGGGGTTCTGATCTCAGTCCCAGATTATAATCACGTCTACGTACATGACACTAAATAAGAGCTGATCTCCACCGATATAAACGAACGTTTATGGGGCTCCTAAACCAGACGGTCTTATATCCTATACTAAAGGTAAAAAGTAAGCAAGGTAAAAACTGTAAAGTAAAATTAAGTTTAAAATTTAGAAAAGGAGTAATTTTGAAATGCCGGTCATTAAAAGGTGGACTAAATAAGAATGTAGCTTTGTGGAGTTATTTATGAGTCCTTGATGGACCGTGCCCAATTTGAAGGGGCAAGGTTTTCCCATGTTTGCGGTTTCGAGGCTGGGAAAAGGAGACCAACAGATTTATACAACTCTCCCGATTGGACGAAAAGAAGTAAGAAAGGTCAGAGATGAAAATAATATTAAAATAAAAAGAAAAGTCAAGAAGGAGAGGGTGTTCGGCAGTCGAGGAGAGAAGTCCGACTGTCAGAGGTCAGAAGTCTGAGGAGACGATTGTGACAGAGAGACTTCGGGAGGCCAAGAGAATGGCCTTGAGTTCGACAGAGACTCCGGAAGCGTTGGAACTTCTAGCGGCTGACAGCAGTGTTCCTGTGTCGCAATATTACAGTCGCACCCCAAATACTCAGAATGAGATCCCTGACCAGAGGTGGTACGGAAGATTGAAAATTGCTACTACACCAGTCGAGATTACCTATACCCAGTCCTGGACAGCTCCCAACCAGCGGTGTTCCTGGCACACCAAATAGATCCACAAAGGTACTCATTATAAATATTTGAATTTGAGATTGGGTCCTCTCTCTTATATATATATATATATATATATATATATATATATATATATATATATATATATATATATATATATATAGTTACCTAAGTGATAGAAAATTATTATTGTCAAATCTTAATTAGTGTGGCACTAATTGAACGTGTTGAAAAAGTAAATCTTATAAAACTTGATCAAATTTTTGTATATTAGTCATGTATCTATCATTATAGTAAATTTGCTTATTTTTATTTTAAGCTAATTTCAGTTACTCTTAATTTAGCTTATTACTTTATTTTTTATTTTAAGTCTGTAGTCTCTCAGAACCTGTGGTTGAATTTAAACTTAAATAATCTACACAAAGCAACCCAAATAATATTTAGTATTTGTGACTAACAAAATAAATAACCACTATAAATTTAATCATAGGTAAATACCTACATTTAAACGAGACTACACGACAATATTTTTATTAAAACGGAATCCAGGGAAAGGAAAAAAAAATGTCTTGCTCTATCTCAAAGCCAAAAGCGAGCCAAACTACAGACGAAAGGAATAATTCTGCGCTATCCTGTAATTACACCGAGGAACGACGACACGAGAAAAGAATATGGATGTAAGAGCAAAATGGAACTTTTACCGATAATTAGAATGGCTGGCTATTTGCAGCAGGGAACGGCCATAGAAAAGGTTCGATGGCTCTCAAAATTATGTACCATTGATTTAATTTATGAATGCCGGGAGAGATCCTTCCATGGGAAATTCAAAGAGTGATTTATACGAGTTATTCGTTTAAAAAAGAGATCACTTGGCATATTCACTTCCGGCCCGAAAAATAAAACAGACGAACAATCGAAATTGAATGCGTCGGGTAATTCGTAAGAGGTTCTAAGTAGTCTCCATCAGTCTATTTCTTTAGAAATTTCAGAATTATTAGCATTCTCTTGGGGTAGTTTTAATGAATTCAGGGTGGCCCGGTTTTAAATCGGATTTGTTAAGATTTTTCAAAATGAGGATGAATGATTTTCAAAGGTAAGATGAGTTTTAAAACTAATACAAAATATTTTTTAAGAAAGTTATGAAAGTTTAAGAAAGTGGAAACTTAGGGGGGGGGGCTATTTAACAAAATTAGAGGAAAAAAATAAGTATTTTTTGCCTCCATTATAGAATGTTATAAGTATATAAATCACTTTAAATTAACTAGCAAAAAGATTTCACTCTAATTTACATGAACATAAAATAAATTTCAGTAAATATTAATGTATAATTATAATTTGTAAGGACTAAATAGCTTTTACAACCATTTTTATTTGTTTAAATTTTCTATTACAAAAAAATTAGAATAACAATTACAAAATATGTTCAAACAATATATTTTTCAATAGCTATTAATATGTTATTTATGTAAGATCCCATTATGTGAATTTAACCTTTTTTGGCCAGTCGTATAATTTATGCAGCATAGGCAACATTTTCTCAGTTAATGCTTTAGTATTGACGAATTTCTTAATAAGAGACATAGAGCTTAATATATTAGTAAAAAAATACTAATTATAAATGGTTTATAGATATTAAATGTTCTATCTCTATAAAATTCTCCCTATAATGCTACGAGGCGCATCCCGTAAGTAAGTTTCCATATTTAAAAGAAAAAAAAAAGAACTCACACTTTCACGGACATATTTATTGGCAACAAGTGCAGCAATATTTCAGCCATTTTTCAACATAGCCACCACCAGAATTGAGAAACTTGTCGTATTGTGGAATCAACTTTTGTATACCTCTGACGTAGAACTCTGCCGGCTGTGAATGGAACCAGCCTTTATGTTTCAGAACATTGCACACCCCTTTCCGTACTGACAGCGTCTGTTTGAATTTAGTCCTGACCGAAGACCCACTATGATGCCAATGCATTGACTGCTGATTGGTTTCCGGGGTAAAGTGCGAAATCTAAGTCTCATTGCCAGTGACGATCCTGTCGAGGAACTCGTTGCCGTCATCGTGATACCGTAGCAGAAATGTCAGTACTGGTCCTAAGAGTTGAATTTTGTGTTCGGGTGTCAGTTTCGTCTCATAGACCTGACAGAGCTGACGAAGAATTTCAATTGGCTTAATGCTTTGTGCATTCAAGATCACCGATGTAACCTTGCAGGCGGCTGGAGAAGGAATTAGAGTTTCCATTTCGGACCACTGCTACCCCGCTACTGACAAGAATCGGGAGTTATCCAGCTGGCATATGATTAACATGTCATAGATCTGTTATGCACGTGCAATTGACAAGGCTAATTACGTTTGCCCTAAAGGGGAAAATATCGGGAAACTTACTTTCTGGATGCACCTCGTATATAGAGTATATTATATATATATATATATATATATATATATATATATATATATATATATATATATATATATATATATATATATATATGTATAAAATAATCATAATTATTATATGAGCAGTTTTCTTTGAAAGTGATGTAAATGTATTTTATTTTATATGGATATATTTAACGCTTTGCATTTGAATAATTTGAAAAATATGATATTTGTTATTACTCTAGTTTAATATTTTTTATATATAACTAGTAATTTAATATAAAACTTATTTTTATATAAAGTTCATAGTTTTCATTTTTATCATTAACTAATTTTTTGTAAAAATGAATTTACATTGCTTTAAAAAAACCCGGCTCATATATAACGATAACATATAAAATATCCTGCATAATACAATCAACCTCTGATATAATTTAAAGGATGTACATGAGGTTGCATGTATGATATGTAACTTTCAGTACTCAAAGGTTGAAGTTTTAGGAAGTATCTCCATAACACATCTTTTGTATCTGTAATTTTTTATGAGGGATGTATTTAAATAGCAGCAAGCTTTACGGGATATTTCGTTTAAGTATCTTAAATCTTTAATGCAAGTCTAAGCTGCTAATATAAAATACACTTTTTCTTGCTTTGCTGGAATTCACAAAGATAAGGTTAAATTATATTTTTACTGGTTAGCAAGCACAACACTATATTAAATCTAAAATTAACTAAAAAGTTCTTATCTACCTCATGCTATTACAGGCAGAAGAGATAAACTTGTGGCTATAACCGCTCCTCATTAATGGCTTGTCTTTCGTTATCTGTTACTTTTTCAACTCAATGAGTGCAACTTTTTAGATTTAGATTTTCTTCGTTGATTAGTCCAAGCCCACCAAACTGCTTGAGATGCATATTTTAATAGCGCGGTATCTGCATCCATCATACATCAATTTTCAGGTTTGGGTGAATTTTATTGCACCCGATGTTTAAGAGCTGAGAATTTCTAATCTCTTAAAGGAAATAATTTGAAAAAAATCAAGTTAGAGAGCATTATATCATAAATATAAATTTTTGAAGAGTACTGATAGTTTATCCTTTCTATGCAATACAGTTTAAAAAAGCATTCCACTTCTGGAATATAACTCTGTGGTAAAGAATTGCATCATTAACCGCCCTTCTTGTAATATCTTCTATATCTGTATCACTGAAAATATTTTAGATTATATCTAACCCATCAGATAAGCTTTATATATTTTACTGTGTTCAATATACTTTTATATAGCATTACATAGTATAAAAGTTGGTGAAAATTTAGAAAGTGTACAAGATATGAAATAAGATATAAATAGATATTTACTCGAATACGAGTTTCTATCGGGTATCTTTAAAGTTTCAGACTGGACAGACATAAATATTTGAGTAAAAGCAAGAAGATAAAAATTTTGTTCTCGACCGTAACAATAATTCAAAGCCAACGAAAGTGAGAAATACATGTTTATTCTACTCTGAAAATGGTTCAACACGTAGCTTATATAAAGCGTTGATTTTAAGTATATTTGCTCAATCTGTTTTTTCAGCTACCTTATTCGCTTATGATTTAAATGGATCTTGCTCGTAGCTGCGAAACCCTTATGTTTTTAATCTCATTCTATTAGTTCCTTACTTACGTTTGCTTTTCATTTATCGATATACCTAAATCAATGGAGAATAACAACTACGTTTAGATATCTTAGCTTTAAAAACATACTTTATCTCTGCAATGTTTACATCTCTCTTCTAAGGTACTATAGCCCATTATATAGATCAAGACTGTCCTATTAAGTCTCCACCATCTGGTCCTATCCAAGGCAATGCCCCTCCAGTCTCCTTTACGTAAAATTAAGTCTCTTTCAACAGAGTCAAACCACCTAATTGATAGTTGCTTTCTCAAAAGCTTTCTAATTCCCATAGGTGTGGTTAATGTAAGATTTTTTTTTACTGGGTTGGTATTTACAATTCTAAATAAATGTCCTGGTCACCGAATCCTATGACTGTTTCAGAGCTTAACGGTGATTGGTTATCCTATATTTTCAGTAGATTTCAAAGAGGCTATTTTTACATACCGATATTATAATTCATACGATTTCAAAAAACTACTTTGGCAAAAATAATGCAGTAAAAGCTCTATATTTTTCAAGTATATATTTTAACTGTACCGTATGACAAGTATAACAATATACTTCACTAATGAGCAATGATGTGACTTTTTATGAGCTCGAAAACTTTGATTTCAGTTTCGCGAAATATTCCGAGTATTTTTTAAGTCACCTTATCTGTCACATAGCAGAGGAAAGCGTTTATGTCGTTTGTTATGTTCAGATATTTATCATATGCAATATTCATGAACAACACCGAGTCGTATATTTCTTTCTTTTAAATCCAGATATTTTAGAATATTTTAACCAAGGAATCTCTTTCTTTTACTGCTATATCAGGTTTATGATTGGCTTAATCTTTTCGGGGAAAGTATATTTATAATTTGGTAAAATTATTCTGCTTTTTATCAAAGGAATTTTACAGTCTTGCGTCATAGAAAAACAATGGGAAATAAATGTTTAAATATTTTTAAAATATGTTTACAACTGTATATTTTATATTTAATAATATGCTCGGATTGCATATATAAAAGAACGTGAGCCGAAAAGAGAATCGGTCCAGCACGTGGCCTATAAAAGGCGTTGATTTTAATCCTCTTTGTTCAATCTGTTTCTTTAGCTACCCAGTTTTTTCGTTGAAAATGCAAATCGGCTGTAATTGCGAAACAGTTTTGCTTTTAATCTCTTTCTCTTTGTGCCTTAATTACATTCGCTTTACATTTATCGCTATATTTTTTAATGGAGATGAACACCCTTGATAAGATGTGTTAGTTTTCTAAGCGTACATTACCTGTACAATTTCGATATATCGATGTTAACCGTTCCTCTTACAAATTCTTTTAATTGAAAAAAATCATCACATTTTTTTTATTTTATTATTAAACACAAGGAAATGAAACAAAACAAAATTTGTTGGTTTTAAGTTGATTTTTTAATTTTTTATGTGTATAAAAGCATTTAGATTTAGTATTATTTTACTATCCCGAGTTATCTCCGGTAAATGGAAAAAAGTTAAATATTAGTCTTTGTATTATAGCTTTTTAAACAAGGGACAACATAAAGAGATATCTGACATTATGTACACTAGTATCTGTTCTCTTTTCTTAATGGCTTTGGAATTTGCTTTACGGCAGCACAGAGTACACTGTCGCGCTGGATTTGATTTTTTTCAGTAGCAGGAATAACATCTGGAAAAAGCCTTGATATTAACCTGAGTGGTAAAGGACTAATGTTGGGTATTTCTGATGTGGCAGAAAACTCATCACGATGTTTTTCTGAAATTAGTTTTTCAATCAGTGGAAAACAAGTGACCAACCCCCCCCCCCCAAACTTGGCAAACTACCAATCAAAGCTGAATATTTTCAATCACTTCCTCCAGGTCGAGTAAAATCTTGATAAAACAAATTGTACTGACAAATTCTGTTTCCCCCGAGTTCCCTTGACATAATAGTTAACTGTAACATATACAAACCCGAGATAACTCGGGATAACCAGGCAAGCGGTTAAAATTCGTATGATTTCAAGAAACATCTTGTCGAAATATAGCTGGTTTACGTACCGGAGTCCAAAAGATTCAAAATCACTGACGGTATGGTTGTTTGTAGCCTTTTGTTGTCAGATTTAAGCAGTAGGTACCGGTCTCATAATATCTTGTGTTGCAGAATATGCTCCGAATTAAAATTTCTGTCACAGTAATAATGAAAAAAATGTTATATATATTTTTTGAGTATACATTTTAACTGTGCCGTAAGATAAAATTTGCAATATACTGGTTGGCCATAATTAAACTGACAGTGCTCACAGTGTTCTGTAGCGGGATCTATTTGCGAGAATGACGCCACATTTTGTAGGAATATTAAACAAGACGTTGAACGACAGTTACCGCAAAAAAACAAATTAGACAAATGTTAACAAATGCAAATGAAGACGGATATTAATTTCTTAATTGTACCAACGGATGTAACATGAAATTTGAATAAAGAACTTCTTCTGCTCAGCATACGTAATATTGCACATCACGAGACTTTATCGGTGTTTATGTAGATTTTACGCTTTTTTAAAAATGTTGCCATATTGCACTTGAACTAAATCAGAAAATGTGCATAATAAAAAGTAATTTTATTCCGTATTAATTTGCATTTGTTAACACTCATTTTTCTATAACACAGCGCCAGATATTCCCCTAGCGGTGAATTTTGGGACTAATTTGTTTTTTCGCGGAATCCTTCGTCTCCCGTCTTGTTTAATCTTCCTACAAAATGTGGCGTCAAATAGATCGCGCTACAGAACACTGTGAGCACTGTCAGTTTAATTATGGCCACCCTGTATTTTACTATTGAGCAATGATGTGACGTTTCATGAACCTAAAATTTTGATTTGAGTTTCGCGAAAAATTCCCGAGTATTTTTTTCAGTCACTTTATCAGTCGCGTAGCAGAGAAAAGCATATACGTATTTTGTTATCTTCAGATTTTCCATCTCATGCAATATTCATGAACAGCATCGCCTCCGCATATTTCTTTCTCTTAAACACAAGAAAGATTCGGGAAGTGTTTAAGCCGAGGAATAAGCTTTGTTTTACCGCCGTAACACCTTTTATGCTTGGCTGACTCTCTCTTTTTGGGAAAAGTATATTAAAAAATTTGGCAAATTTATGCTGCTTTTCTTCAAGGGAATTTTACCCCCGTACGTCAAGGAGAATCATTGGGATATAAAGGTTTAAAAATTTAATAAGTTTTTACAATAGTTGTAGTTCTTTGTTTTGTTTTGTTTAATAATATGCCCGATTTTCATTCATAAAAGAACCTGAGGCGGAAAGAGAGTATAGTGTTACCAATTTATGAAGCGTAGCATTCGTGGATTGAGTAGACTTTGAATTAAGACAGCAAAAATAACAGTACTTTAATCCTAATGCAGGGAAAACACGAATACAGCAGCCAACACCGCCAGAACTGGCTAGCACAGGCGATAGTTCACTAAAACTCTTAGCGCCAAACAACGTAGGTCTTTACCTCTACAAATTTCTCAGCTAACTGAACCTCGATCAGGATCGGCCGCAGGTATTTATATCCTCGGGAGAAACTGGAATATTCTAGAAAGTACTAGGTACAAACGGTCGCCAAGAAAGTCACCAAGTCGCCAAATTTGGCAATAAATCGCCAAACTTGGCGCCAAAAATTAGTCCACCAAAAACATCGCCTACTAGCCAATATCTCGCCAAATACATGATTTAACCATTATAATACACAGTATACGGCAAAAATACATGCCAACTTGCGAAATTCGTAACAATAGTTTGTGACCGAAATTTAATTAAAAGCTATTTATGAAAATTAAGTTTATAGTCAGAATTTTTGCTTTTTCCTGGAGCTGCTCTTCTCAGATTTAAGATATGTTATTGTAAATAAAATATTTTACTTGTTGTCCTTATTATAAATTCAATATATTTGATGCAGATATCGCCTACGTTTTTGTGACAGAAATCAAAAATTTATGTTTTGAGAAAATTAAGAAAAACTGTGTAGTAGGCTTAAAAAATATCTAACGCAATTAACTCATTATTATGCAGGATTTCTTCTAAGGATAAATAAATTATAGTTTGCAGAATTTATATACTTTCTTGGAAATTTCTTTCTCTTTCAGTCTAGGTAGATGGAATTTCTATAAATATAATATTTTAAACACTCATTTTTCATTGTTTAAACAAGATTTTAGTATGACTTTTATCTGATACGATACATTTTTCAAGCGGCCGTTTTCTAACTCTATGCAATTTTATTTATTAATTCTTTGTTCAATCTGATTTTTTAGCTACCGAGTTTTTTCATTGAAAATGCAACTCGTCTGTAATTGCAAAACTGTTTTGCTTTTAATCTCTTTCTATTTGTGCCTTAATTTAAATTTGCTTTTCATTTATCGCTATATTTTTTAATCGAGATTAACAACCCTGTTGAGATGTGTTAGTTTTCTAAGCGTATATTACCTCTACAGTTATGATATATCGATGTTATAATTCGTATGATTTCACAAAAACATCTTGTCGAAATATAGCCGGCGCTGCTCTTTCATACTGGAGTTCAAAAGATTCAAAATCACTGTCGGTATTGTAGTCTTTTGTTGTTAGAATGAAGCAGTAGGTACCAGTCTCATTATATCTTGTGTAACAAAATACGCTCTTGAATTGAAATTTCTATCACAGTAATAATGAAAAAAAGGTTATATATATTTTTCTAGTATAAATTTTAACTGTACCGTAAAATAAAATTTGCAATATACTTTACTAATGAGCAATGATGGGGCGTTTCATGAACACAAAATTTTGATTTGAGTTTCGCGAAAAATTCCCGAGTATTTTTTCAGTCACTTTATCTGTCGCGTAGCAGAGAAAAGCATAAATGTATTTTGTTATCTTCAGATTTTCCATCTCATGCAATATTCATGAACAGCACCGCCTCCGCATATTTCTTTCTCTTAAACAGAAGAAAGATTCGGGAAGTGTTTAAGCCGAGGAATAAGCTTTGTTTTACCGCCGTAACACCTTTTATGCTTGGCTGACTCTCTCTTTTTGGGAAAAGTATATTTATAAATTTGGCAAATTTATGCTGCTGTTCATGAAGGGAATTTTACAGCCGTACGTCATGGAGAATCATTGGGATATACATGTTTAAAAATTTAATAAATGTTTACAATAGTTGTAGTTTTTTTTATTTTGTTTAATAATATGCTCGAGTTTCATTCATAATAGAACCTGAAGTGGAAAGAGAGTATGGTTTGTGACCGAAAAGCAATTAAAAGCCACTTATGAAAATTAAGTTTATAGTCAGAATTTTTGCTTTTTCCTTGCGCTACTCTTTTCAGATTTAATTTATGTTATTGTAAATAAAATATTTTTCTCGTTGTCCTTATTATAAATTTAATATATTTGATGCAGATATCACCTACGTTCCTGTAACAGAAATCAAAAATTTATATTTTGAGAAAATTACGAAAAATGTGTAGAAAGCTTAAATATTTCACGTAATTAACCCATTAATATCCAGGATTTCTTTTAAGGACAAATAAAAAATTATTTGCATAATTTATATATTTTCTTGGAAATGTCTTTATTTTTCAGCCTAGGTCAGGCTTGCAATTCCGTCACTTTTCTCACCTTTAGTCACTTTTTTTACAATTGATCACTTTTAGTCACTTTTTTAAGTAAACAGTCACTTTTAGTCACTTTTTTCATGGTGTATCACAGCAAAAGTCTTGTTGTTGAAAAAAGAAAATCTGAATTAATAACAAAATATTTTAATAAAAGACCAAAAATGTGATGCTCTAATCTTATTTTTCTTATTAAAATGTAATTAGTCACATGATTCTCAGAATTTAGTGATTTAAAGAAGTCGTAAAGAAGCTCCTGAAA
Organism: Pardosa pseudoannulata; assembly: GCA_032207245.1. NCBI lineage: Eukaryota > Metazoa > Arthropoda > Arachnida > Araneae > Lycosidae > Pardosa > Pardosa pseudoannulata. Next base: position 41,242,349 of record CM063505.1, read on the forward strand.
TCTACATTTGTACTGAAATTGTACATTTAATACATTAAAGTAATTTACGTCTAAGCACACATCTCCCTTTTTCTTTTTCTTCACAATTTTTGTTTAGATACTCTAATCTAGCTATGTACATATTTCAAAACATCATTAATATATGCAGAAAATTGTGATTATAAAATTAATGTATTGTATGTATTCAAATCTAATTTACAGATTTTCTTGAATAGAAAGCAATGTTGAGTTGTGTTAAACAAAATTTTTAACCTTTTTGTATTTGACGCTAAAATCATGTCTTGTATGAATCATTTGTTTTAGAGTTGAAATAAATAGAAAAATATTAATAATAGCATCTGTAATCAAGAGGAGAAGAAAAATCGCTTTTTTTTTTCAATGTTTAGTCACTTTTTAGTCACTTATTCTGTATTATTTGTCACCTTTCTCACCTTTTTTAAAGTACTTCAGCAGTTGCAAGCCTGGCCTAGGTAGATGGCAGTTCTATAAACATAGAATTTTAAACACACATTTTTCCTTATTTATACAAGATTTTTTTGTATGATTTTTATCTGTCACGATATATTTTCCACGATATGTTTTCTGACTCTACGCAATTTTATTTGTTAATTCTTTGTGTAATGTTTGTAACAGAATTATTTCTTATCTTGTTATACAGGGTCGGGGATAGTAAATGTACAGTGCGTGCATTCATGCAGGCGGTCAAATTCTTAGTCCATTGAAACTAATAATATTAAAATATCGGAACTGAAGCTTGTTTTAGAAAAAAGAGGATTTTACTGAAAATATTCCTCGTTTACATGTGTCAGTAAAATTTCCTTCATTTTACTGGGTAAGAGATTTTACTTGTATTATCAGAAAAATCCATTCACAAAAGAAATCATTTAAATCCTCCTTTTTGTTAAAATTGTCTCCAGAAATCACGTGATCATACTTAATTGCAATCCCATCATTCCTTGTATTGTGTTCTTGTTACCTTTATACAAAATGCGACTTTCCCGTTTCTTTTATTGTTTTTAATAAATCACATGAAAAATTCACTAAATGATAAAAAATTTTATAAGAAACAAAGTAGGATAATGAAGGATCATTTTTTTTTTGTTATGTAGAGTGCACATTGCAATAAAAAAATGAAGATTTAAAAAAACAAAACTAGTCAAATTAATTTTTGTAATTTTCAAAGTAAGTGACTTTTCTATGTACGTAAAGACGTAATACAGAAGCTCTTCAAAATTGACTCTGGCGTGGTTAAAATGAACTTTCCGTTGAAAGCTGAACACTGAAATATTACGAATTTACAATTCTTCTTTTACTTTGAACGGGTTAATAAAAATTGTACATGATCATAATGAAATTTCTATGGAAATTAATAAATTATTTTCATTCTGATTTGCCGAACGATTGCCGAATGGTTAGGGTGCTGGCCTTCTTAACCAGAGTTCGTGAGTTCGAATCCCACTATGGCATAGGCTACGAACATCTATATGTTCGTAGCCGTTCGGAATCGGCTTTAAGCAGTAGGTCCCGGTCTGATTAGCCCTCGTATTGCAAAAAGTAGACCGTAGCGCTCCAAATCCAAACTAATCATTCTCGGGTAAATTGGTTTATAATTTTAGACTTCAATAGCCTTAAAATTGATATTACTTAAATATGTGCTGAATGATTTTTATTAGCAAAATAATGGGAATACCAGAAGTAAAAGACTTTTTATAAATTTAAGAAAAACATTGTTAACGGGATAAGAGATGCAAATATTGTTTACGAGATAAGGAGGCGAATGGAGAGGGTAGAGTATATCGTAACGACGTTGCAAAAAACAACGCGGTAAAAATGTCGGAGAAATTCTAGTAGTAGTAGTATTTGTTGTCAAAGGTATCAAGTATCAAAAAGAGTTTTTTGTAAAAGAGCCGTTGCTATTTATTTTTTTGCTTTTCTTTCGAGCTTTTGTTTTTGTTTCCCTTTTTATCGAGATTTATCTCCGGTGTATTCATGAGATAACTTTTAAGTAAAATACTGCTTTCAATTTTTTTTCTTGTGTTTAGATTTGAGGTTAAGTTTATAATATTTAATGAAATTATTAGAATAAATTGAATCCCAGTGGCTTTGAGGTAGCTCTATGCGCTCCCACGACACAGGTCCGAGGTTCGATTCCCGGGCTGGGCAAGATTGACTCAGCTTTTCATCCCTTGGGTGCGTAGATGAACTGAGGACCAAGCGTGCTTGGGAACTTACGGGGCTCTCAAAATGGTTCCAGTCAGTGTATGAGAATCTATTGTCTCTATGCTTATAGCTCCTCTTCAGGCGGTTACAGTCAATGTACGTTCGCTGTCAGTGGTCCGAGAAGGCCATGGAGTATGCGTGCGCGTTGCCGCAAACTAAACACTGGGGGTTCCGCGTAAGATTGACCACCTAACCGGAACATATGCTTCGCACCCCAGGGCCCTTGGTCAAGTAAACGGAGATTGGCACCGTAGGCTCTGGCCCCCTAGGGGCTGTTGCGCCGAGAAGTATTCGAATAAATTACTACATTGAGCAAAATCTAGAATTGGAAACTTTGTTATAACACACTTTTGTTTCACTGAGATTGTATGTTTATTTAGATTTAAATCTTATTATAAGTTTTTCATGATCTGCCGGTTTCCCGATTTTCATTTGAGCTGAAATTTTGCATACTACTTATGCGTATAATATAAGATAATACAATATTCAATAATAAAATTACATTCTAATAGGTTAATTTATTTTAACATACATTCATTCTCTAAACCCTTTTCTATCCTTATTCTTACCCCTTTATATATATGCGTTAGTATAAAAATAGAATAAAATCTATGGTTCTTTATTCAAAAAAGCCATTTTATAATGGTATGTTTTAACCAATTTATTTGAATTAAAAGATCAGAAATGGCCTTGTTTCATTTCAATCAGATGTAAAAATAGAATAAAATGTATGGTCCGTTATTCGAAAATGCCATTTTATAATGGTACTTTTAACCTATATATTAGAATTAAAAAATCAGATGTGGTTTAGTATCATTTCAATCAGGTATAAAAATAGAATAAAGTCTATGGTTCATTATTCGGAAATGCCCTTTTATAATGGTATTTTTTTACCTCTATGTTAGAATTAAAAAATCAGAAATGGTCTTGTATCATTCCGCTCAGGTATAAAAATAGAATAAAATCTATGGTCGATTATTCGAAAAAGCCATTCCATAATAGTATTTTTAACCTCTATATTAAAATAAAAAATCAGAAATGGTCTCGTATCATTCCGATCAGGTATAAAAATAGAATAAAATCTATGGTTCGTTATTCCAAAAAACCCATTTTATAATGGTATTAAAAGAGCAAAAATGGTCTTGTATCATTTTCATCAGGTATAAAATAGAATAAAATCTCTGTTCCGTTAATCGAAAATGCCATTTTATAATGGTATTTTAACCTCTATATTAGAATTAAAAAATCAGAAATGGTGTTGTTTCATCTTAATCAGGTATAAAAATAGAATAAAATCTTCTAAACTTTGATAAAAAAATATATTTTAGAAATGGGAATCTACATAAATGGAGTAAAATTATTCACCGGAATTGAACCTAAAAATGAAAAAGGAAACCATTATTTTTGGCAGAACTAAAATTGGAACTGAGCCGGTATATTTTTTTTTAGTTGAACCGCATTGAAATCGAGAGCGAAAAATATAACGGTTTGAAGCCCTGATCAGGTTCAAAAAGAGAATAAATTCTAGCTCTCAAGTTTACCATTCTACTGAATCCCGTGCGCATTAAAATAATCCAAAATAAAGAAAACAAGAAACGTGCAAATCGGGCGAAAACTTCGTGTATAAGCAATCTCTCCCAAATACTTGAGCTGTACAGTTTATCTCTTGAAAAGATTTAAGAAAAAGAAGTTAATGCTAAAAGGTATTAAACAAGACAGATTGGCAAAGGAAAAAAAACATTAATTGCGGATGTAAATGCCAATGAGGATGTAACATTTTTTTCTGGAAGACATAAACGTTGAGTCTCCCGGAAATTAATCGGATATAAAGTATTGTCTCTCGCAGCAGCTGTGGCTTAATGCATTATGTAAGAAAGAAGTATTACATTATTTAACTTGAAGTAAAACAGTATGTTTTCTATTCATTAGGGTTTAGTGTTCAAGTCGGACAAGCATTTAAATAAACTGAAATTTAAAAGAAAGATGTTGTCTTTTTCTTTCTCTCTTTCTTTCAATTTTGAACTGAATGATTTTATCTTTGTACTTACTTTACATCAACTAATGTTCTTCTTTTTGTTTCAGGTATGTTAAAATGGATTATTTTATTTGATTGAAGACTTTGAAGTAAGACAATGATATAAAAAACTGTTTTTTTTAATTATTGTTAGTGAATGTGTTAATACTGTAGTTACTACATTCCAAAAGCAATATCTATTTTTTTTTACTTAATTTGTTTATAAGATTAAATGAATTTCAACTTAATTTGTAAAACTTCATCTTTCATATTTATTGCTAAAAGTTCTCGAGTCTATCGATGATTCATTAAATGAACGTAGATTTATGTTTCCATTATTTTTAAAAGTTATTTTTAACTAGAAGTTTTGCTTTTTATATACATATGTGTGTGTGTGTGTGTTTTGTTTTGTTTTGTTTTGTTTTGTTTTTTTTAATATGAATAAGTTAGTTCATATGAGAAATATAATTTTCCTTATTCGAAAAAGCCATTTTATAATGGTAATTTTTAACCTCTATATTATAATTAAAAAATCAGCAATGGTCTTGTAGGCAAAGTCATAAAATAGTTTTCTTTCATGGTAAAATTTCTGTCCTAAATATAATTCATAATAGTTTATCTTTATCAAGTACATCATTATAAATCTACACATAAGTTATTTATAATCAAATCATTTTCGGACTTATAAAGACACGAAGAATTAAAAGTAAATTAATCTAACAATCTAAGTACAATTATTTTTTTAAATAATAGTAATACAAAAGACATTTTAATATTCCATTGATAAGAAAAAATCACCTGATAGACGGTTAAAAAGTAGCACAAATTTTAAAACGGAAAAGGGATTACCAACAATTTACAATGTACTATTTCAAATCTCGTATAAAATCCGAGGCGTAAATTACACTAGGGGAACTAGGCTATTTTTTTTCTTTCAAGTTAAATGGAGTAGAAATTCTTCAGTGACGGAAGAAACGGTTATAAACTACTTCATTAAAGTCAAGATGGATTAGTAGTACTTGTTACTTGCACCTTTTTGAGAATTATCTATTCGGCGAGAAACAGTGCAGAATGCTAAAGTGTTAGTTTACCATTAATTATAATAAGTTTTCTAATGTGCAATGCTTCAGCATTTAGTTTCACCAAAAAGAAAAAAAAAATCGGACATTTCTCTTGAAAAGACGTTAGTAAATGCTTAAAAGCATTCATTATCTATATAATGGATAAATAAAATTTTATTTCAGATACTAAAAACCTTTCAATGTAATACATTCGATAAACAGTTTAAAAAGCTATAGGATGTTTATATGATTTTTTTATTATAATAATCAATTAACTTATACATAAGTAAAAATGTAATTAAAGTACTTGAAAGTTTCGAATGAAAATGCACATTCAGGTTTTCACATTTCATTTCTACCCGCAATGTATATTACTCATATAATTATTAATAATTTTTAAATCAAATTTAGCTAACGAAATATTATGAACGTGAACAATTTTTAAGCTTAAAAAATAACAATTCTTTGTATTGCAACTTCCATTTAAATCGACATAGTGCCTTAAAATCAACTTTATAACAGTTTTTTTTTCGATTTATTCAAAAATGAAATATTTTACTCTTTAAAAAATCATTTTTACAAGTGTTTTACTTACACTCTCATTTACAAAATTTATGCAGTTTTTCCATTTCAAATAGTATATTTTTTATAGTAACATAAAAATATACACCAAGGGAATAGAGTGAACATTTGTCTGTCAGTCATTTATAAAATATATATATTAGAATCTAAATTTTTGAAAATAATTCAAGTCGAATAACTGTTTTATTCTATAACTGAAAACACTATCTGTGATATAAATTAAATGGTATAAATCATCTGATATAATAACTCATGATATAAATTAAAATATATTCCTCGTATTATTATAATTTGGGTTCGCAGAATAAAAATAACGATTAACTTCTTTTGGATATAAACAGTTGTTTCTAATTTACAATTTCAAAAATTATTTTTTCAGGTAATTTGATTTCACTCTTTTTACTTGTTATATCTATCTTATCTTTTTTTACAAATGTCTTTTTCGTTTCATAAAATAAAGTTTAAAATTTTAAGGAAATATTTTATTTTACCCATTTGGCTGCTCCTTTTCAGAGAAATATAATATGATGTATATTAGATAGTAATCTTTAAAATTCATACCTCTAAATTAAAAAAAATATATAACTATATTTAAGAAGCTACATTAAATTATTTCCTCAGAAAATGGAGTTATAAGCAAATAACGCATTAGAAGTGTATATCATATATGATGTACAGCACAGGCAAAGAAGTACACAGAATAGAAAGGATTTTATAATGAATTAAAAACAAGCCATTTTAATGAAGATTTTTCTGCTTGAAGAGTTCTGTCTCCACTGGCTATTTATTTATCATTAAGAATTGTAATTGTTATCAGCTTCCTAATCAGGTGAGTAGGTTACAAAGAAACAAAATACTTCTGGATTTTCCCATTTATCTCTAATATAACAGTAGATTCCCACGTATAGGAAGTTCTTTTAACACATTGTATGTGGGACACGTACTAGTACGTTTTCTGACGATTGATACTTGAGCACGGGGCACTTACTAGTACTTTTTCTGACGATTTATAATTGAGCACGGGTCACGTACTAGTACGGGTTAGTGTAACAACATGGTTTGTTTGTGAGTACAAAAATAACGGTATATACAGGAAAACAAAGCCGAATGCTACTACAGAGATTCTGAAAAAATTTAGACAAATAAGAACTAGTTTTTACATCAGTCGATACGGAACCACAGAACGAGAAGGTTGATTAAAATATCAATTTAGATTTAAAATTAACTTTTTTTATCCCTGAGAAAATATTATATATATATGCACATTTATATATTATATCTTTGTATTTATATATATATATATATATTTGTTTATTTGTCAATTTATATATTTGTTTATATATTTCAATATAAAATACGAAAGGTTGGTTAAAAATTAAATAATTTTCGATCTATTGAGATTTAATTGAATAACTGAATTTACGCGCAAAACGCCTGCTCCAGGTACAATTCCGCTGCGAAACGTACCCGCACACAATGTGTTAATATATTCAAAAAGTTGTTAACTTCCAGTTTAAAATTGGAAAAAACGAGACGGACTTTTCAACTTTTTAAGCGTTAAATGATGGATACGAAGATCAAATGCACATTTTTCTCACGTATATATTACACGACAGCGCAAAGAAACTAGAAGTTTACCACTTGGGTTTCTCTAAAAACATATCTTTTTCTTGTTGCATGGTTTGTCTTTGCACGTCTTTTCAGCTTTGGCTCTAAGCCACGAAGAACGGCACTTCTGTTCCCCCCACTCGCATTTACTTCTCAGAGGAGAATGATCTTTCAGAGAATGTTTGTTGCAACCTCATTAGATTTACATTTTACGGCTGAAGTGGGAAAAGAGGAGGGGGAATATGCACACCTTCAGAAAACATGCTTTTGACAAATATTTTTCTCGCGAGAAATATGAATTTCTGACTTGCTCTAAAAATATGTCTTGTAAAAAGGATTAGGGAGGTTTGCGAAGTTTTAAAAATTCAGAAGTAGGAAATAGATTTCGCTCCCACTTCTAGATCGTTTGTTTTAGCTTGAAAACGAAGCAATGTTAAAGTTTAGTTATTTATATATTTTGGACAATGAGGTCTTAGATATTAGTTCCGTTTTTTTTTTTTTTTTGCCTTAACATTTACATAGAGCTGTTAAATACCTGGGAATATATCTTCGAAGAACGCAATTGTTAGTTTAGTGTGTTTATTGAAATAATCCAATTTAATGCTGTAATCGACTATCAAAATTAATTAATGGAGTAATTGAAAGAAACAATGAATTCTTAGAAATTAGTTCGGTTTTTTCCTTAACATTAACAGAGAGTTGTTTTATACCTAAGAATATAGCTTCAAAAAAAAAAAACAATTGCTAGTTTAGTGTGTTTATTGAAATAATCCAATTTAATGCTATATTCGACTACCAAAATTAATTAATGGAGTAAGTGAAAGAAACAATGAGTTCTTAGAAATTAGTTCCGTTTTTTGCTCTAACATTATGAGAGTTGTTTTATACCTGAGAATATAACTTCAAAAATACAATTGCTGGGTTAGTGTGTTCATTGAAATAATCCAAATTAATCCTATATTCGACTACCAAAATTAATTAATGGAGTAAGTGAAAGAAACAATCAGTTCTTAGAAATTAGTTCCGTTTTTTCCCTTACCATTATGAGAGTTGTTTTATACCTGAGAATATAACTTCAAAATTACAATTGCTAGTTTAGTGTGTTCATTGAAATAATCCAATTTAATGCTATATTCGACTACCAAAATTAATTAATGGAGTAAGTGAAAGAAACAATCAGTTCTTAGAAATTAGTTCCGTTTTTTCCCTTACCATTATGAGAGTTGTTTTATACCTGAGAATATAACTTCAAAAATACAATTGCTAGTTTAGTGTGTTCATTGAAATAATCCAATTTAATGCTATATTCGACTACCAAAATTAATGGAGTAAGTGAAAGAAACAATGAGTTCTTAGAAATTAGTTCCGTTTTTTGCCTTAACATTATGAGAGTTGTTTTATACCTGAGAATATAACTTCAAAAATACAATTGCGAGTTTAGTGTGTTCATTGAAATAATCCAATTTAATGCTATATTCGACTATCAATTAATTAATGGAGTAAGTGAAAGAAACAATCAGTTCTTAGAAATTAGTTCCGTTTTTTCCCTTACCATTATGAGAGTTGTTTTATACCTGAAAATATAACTTCAAAATTACAATTGCTAGTTTAGTGTGTTCATTGAAATAATCCAATTTAATGCTATATTCGACTACCAAAATTAATTAATGGAGTAAGTGAAAGAAACAATGAGTTCTTAGAAATTAGTTCCGTTTTTTGCCTTAACATTATGAGAGTTGTTTTATACCTGAGAATATAACTTCAAAAATACAATTGCGAGTTTAGTGTGTTCATTGAAATAATCCAATTTAATGCTATATTCGACTACCAAAATTAATGGAGTAAGTGAAAGAAACAGTGAGTTCTTAGAAATTAGTTCCGTTTTTTTGCCTTAACATTATGAGAGTTGTTTTATACCTGAGAATATAACTTCGAGAAAGGCAATTGCTAGTTTAGTGTGTTTATTGAAATAATCCAATTTAATGCTATATTCGACTATCAAAATTAATTAATGGAGTAACAGAAAGAAACAATGAGTTCTTAAAAATTAGTTCCATTTTTTTTGCCTTAACATTTACAGAGAGTTGTTTTATACCTGAGAATATACCTTCGAAGAACGCAATTGCTAGTTTAGTGTGTTTATTAAAATAATAAAATTTAATGCTATAGACGACTATCAAAATTAATTACTGGAGTAAGTGAAAGAAACAGTGAGTTCTTAGAAATTAGTTCTGTTTTTTGCCTTAACATTATGAGAATTGTTTTATACCTGAGAATATAACATCAAAAAAACAATTGCTAGCTTAGTGTGTTCATTGAAATAATCCAATTTAATGCTATATTCGACTACCAAAATTAATTAATGGAGTAAGTGAAAGAAACAATCAGTTCTTAGAAATTAGTTCCGTTTTTTCCCTTACCATTATGAGAGTTGTTTTATACCTGAGAATATAACTTCAAAAATACAATTGCTAGTTTAGTGTGTTCATTGAAATAATCCAAATTAATGCTATATTCGACTACCAAAATTAATTAATGGAGTAATTGTAAGAAACAATGAGTTCTTAGAAATTAGTTCCGTTTTTTGCCTTAACATTATGAGAATTGTTTTATACCTGAAAATATATCTACTAAAAACGCAATTGCTAGTTTAGTATGTTTATTAAAATAATCCAATTTAATGCTATAGTCAACTATCAAAATTAATTAATGGAGTAATTGTAAGAAATAATGTGCTCTTAGAAATTAGTTCCGTTTTTTGCTTTTACATTTACAGAGAGTTGTTTTATACTTAAGAATATATCAGTAATTGAAAGAAAAATAATGAGGTGAAAGATGATAAGCTTCCAAAATATTGAAAACTAATTCTTCTGTTTTTAAAATACTGTATGCGGGACACGTACTAGTACGTTTTCTGACGAATGATGCTTGAGCGCGGGTCAGTACTAGTACGGATCAGTGTAACAACATGGTTTGTTCATTGAAATAATCCAATTAATGCTATATTCGAACCAAAATTAATTAATGGAGTAAAAAAAAAATTAGTTCTTAAAATTAGTTTTTTTGCCCTTACATTATGATGTTTTATATACCTGAAATATAACTTCAAAAATAAAAAAACTAGTTACTATTTCTATTGAAATAATCCAATTATAAATTTATCCACTAAACAATATTTGTACAAAAACAATGGTTGTTATTTATATATTTGCCTTATTATATTTGTTTTATATTTCAATATAAAATTACTGAAAAGTTGTATTAATAATTTTGATCTATTGAGTTTTATTGAATAACTAAAATTTAAAAAAATAAATTAATTGAAATGTGAACAATGTGAAAAAAAATATTCTTAGTGTTGGTTGTTGCTTAAGAAGTCTTTGAAATATGGGTAAAGACAAGTTCAAAGTATAAACTTCTGTTTTATTCTAATAAAGTTCTAGAAAGCGAGCCGAATTTTTTTTACTGCGAAAGAGCGAGGGGAAAATAGAAAAAAAAAACAGTTTTACTATTTTCTACTGAGAAAAAATTCTAGTAAAAATAATGCGTAATAATGTTACATTATATTTTAAAAAATTTAAAACTTTTGCTATTTCTTTTTTTTTAAAAATGTAAAAAATTATAAATTTATTATTAAACTAATTCTACAAATATTTTTTTTTTCATACTTATAAATTTATATTAACCAATATTTTTTGTTTTCTTTTATTTTTTTATTTATATATTTATATTATTTTTTGTATATAATTAAATACTAAGTTATATAAATTCGTCTATATAGATTTATGAAAAATTTACCGAAAAAATCGAGATTTTTAACTAAATAATTATTTAAAAAATACTTTTAATTCTAATTTCTTTTTTTTTTTATTCTTAATTTTTTTTTTTTAGTATATTTTTGTTGACCTCATTTTCTACTTCTAGAGTAGAATGATCTTTCAGAGATGTTTGCTGCAGCCTCGTTAGATTTACATTTTACGGCTGGAGTGCGAAAAGAGCGAGGGGAATATGCGCACCTTTTTTAAAAAAACAGATAAAAATTTAATTTAAATATGGATTTCTCTAGGGCTCTAAAAACAAAAAAAACAAATATGCGTAATTTTTAAAAATGCAGATGTAGGGAATAACTTTTGCTGCAATTTCTTAAACGTTTGTTGGAACATGGTAAAAAAATGATGAAGGAGTTTATTATCTTCTCAAAACAATAAGTTCTCACAAATTATTTTTTACATATCATGCAATTTATAGAGAGTTTTTCATACCTTATGAGAATTTTTTATTTTTTTTTTATAATTTTTTATTCTTCCAAAAATATGGCTATTCTTTTGTATATAAATTATCGCTAGATTGATCTTATTTTTAAGAATAAAATATTTCTTATACTTTTATAGATTTTTCATGAAAAATTTGGACTTTCGAAACTTAAATCGAGTTTTATTAATCTAAATAATTAATTTAGTAACTATTTTATAATATTTGTTAAATATTATTATATTATTTTATAATTATATATTCTTAGTTATTAATTATAAAAAGTTCCTTGAATAAATTTTGTTTTGGCCTGGAGTTCATTGAAACTGACTTGACTACTTTTTACTACTCTTAAAAACTGAAACGAAAATCCAATTCCAATGTATTTTAAAAAAATTCAGATATATAAATTTAATATATAAAAGATGCTAGTTAAAAACAAAACAAAACAAATACTCTGTAATTTATTCAAAGCAGTTTTAGAATAATTTTATGCTGAAAAAATAATTTTTTTAAATTAAAAACTTCAAAAACGTAAAATTTAAAACATAAAAAAAAATTAAAACACTGTTACAAATTAAGTCAATGTTTAGCTTTGTCTACATCATTTAGCTTTTTATACTTTTTTTTATTTTTTTTAATGTAAATTCATTTTTTATTCCTTTTCTGCAAAAAAGTTTCTTTTATTAGATTATCGGTTCTAGATTGATCTTAATTTTAAAGCGAGGGGATAAAACGTGATGTAAACTTATACTTTTATTAGAACATTTTAGAGCTAAATTGCTAGAAAATATGAAATGCACCATTATGCTATTACTATTAGATGATATGCACTATATGTGGAACTATTTTAATCTATGCACGTTTGTTGAAATGCATTTTAACCCTCTATTTCACGTATTTCGCCAGATATAAATCCAAAAGTTCATGTATATTCTATAAAAATGTCATATTTGTGAAAAAAACTCTTTTGACTGACATTTATTATATGCACTCCCCTTTCTCTTTTCATTTCTCTTCTCTATTTTTAAGTATTCGGGTAAAAAAATAAAAAAATAACTTTCCTTTAAAATTCTTATATTTTTATTTGTATTAGAATCCATTATTTCTTATGGGATGATCTTATGAAAAATTAACAATCTATAATGTTTGATAAATATAATTTATAACCAGAAAGGGCAATAACGAGTGTGGTTTACCATATTTCAGTTGGTCGACAATAAAAAAAAAATGGTCAAACAATTTGGTCACTGACAAAATAAACTTTTGAGACTTTTTTTTTTCTCGGTGTGTTCCACTCATAAATTTTTTTTTTATTTATTTTTTGCAATTTTTTTATTAAATTATAATTTTTAAATTTAATTTTTTTATTTTGAATTTTATTTTTTATTTTTAATTATTTTTATTTTTTCTATTTTTAATCTAAATTTTTAATTGGAACTATTTTTTTGTTTTTTTTTTTAAGAGATTTATTTATTTTTTTTTATTTATTTTTTTGTTTTATTTTTTCATGTTTATTTAATATATAAATGTTCATTTTAATAAAATTTATATTTAATCTCTTCTTCTCTCTCTCTCTTTTAATATATTTGTCTCTTATACACAACACATTTTCCTTTGAAAGTTTTTGTAAAGTTTGTATTTTTTATTTTTTGTTAATATTTTTTAATATTTTTTTTAAAACTTTTTTTTAATTTTATATCTTTCAAATAACTAATTTTTTTCCGTTCAATTTTATTTAATCATATTAAGTATTCATGCCAGTAGCGGGGTAACAGCAGTCCGAAATGGAAACTCTGATTCCTTCTCCTAACACCTGCGATGTTTGGTCGGTGATCTTGAATGCACAAAGTACTGCGCTAATTTAAATTCATCGTCAGCTCTGTCACGTCTATGAGCCGAAACTGACACCCGAACACAAAATTCAACGCTTAGGAGCAACACTAGAATTTCTGCTACGGTATCACGACGACGGCGACGAGTTCCTCGACAGGATCGTCACGGGCAATGATACTTGGATTTCGCACTTTACCCCGGAAACTAAGCAGCAGTCAATGCATTGGCATCATAGTGGATCTTTGGTCAGGATCAAAATCAAACAGACACTGTCAGTACGGAAGGGGATGTGCACGGTGTTCTGGAACAGGAAGGCTGGTTCCATTCATTCACAGGCGACAGAGATCTACGACAGAGGTATACAAAAGTGGATCTCCCAATACGACTAGTGTCTCAATTCTAGTGATATCTTTCTTGAAAAAAAACTGAAAACATTGCTGTACTTGTTGAAAATAAATATGTCC
>CM063505.1:41261384-41276384 GCA_032207245.1 Pardosa pseudoannulata
TTCACTCGTATATACACACATTTTTTTAGTTGAATAGAAAGCTAAATACATTATGATATACCCGCCAACTTTTACGGATCATCCGTAAATTTTGCTGTTTTTAGTTTAATTTCATGGATTTGAGGATCGACCAAGAAGGGCAATGAATATTTTACTTTAGTAATTTGTGAAATTTGAAAAATATTTTTATTTCAGCAGAAAATTGCATAACTGATAAAAATATTAATAAATGTCGTTTTGTGGCATAAGTAGACATTTGGGGTGGCTTTATAGACTAATGAATACGGCAAGGCCTGGATATTGTACTTTAATTGCTTTTTTAAGCTAATAGTTAATTTTGAATGATTTTTAAAAATAAAGGACACCACAAAGAAAAATAAATTAATCTTATCTACTAGCGTATAGCCCGTCATATGACGGGATCAGTCAAATTTTTAATTTTCCAGAAGTGTAAAGTATCCTATGCGGAGGTAAAAAAATGGTTTATTTTTTGGCCGAGAATTATCTTGCAACAAACAATAATCTATGATTAAATTTAAAATTTGGACATATGTACCTAATCTATTATTTAAGCCAAATATAAGAGAAAATTATTTACGTAATATCCAAGTTCAGTGATAAAACGTAGGGAAATAATGCAGACGATATTTAAATAATTTAAAATAAGAAATGGTTAAAGGAGATGGTTAAAGGAATGACGTCATAATGATTGAAAAATGTTATTTTTACCTATTTATTATGTAATAAACTGATTAATTTAATAGACTGCTCTTAACCGGGGAAAATAGGGCTTGAAATAATGGCATTAAACTCTCGAAAAAGGAGTGGATTTTGAACCTTTTAAAAACAACAGTATTTTTCGCTGTAATATGAATCATATAAGTCAATTTGTCACAACGTCACGAACTATTATAATGCCCTTCCCATTCATTTTCATGTTTACAACAGCCAATATGCAAACAATAAACTGCCCTTCCGTTTGAAACTAAAGCCAGAATTGTCATAATTTGAGAATTTGCCCTACTGCCTGAAATCGCCTTATTATTACCAATTTATTTCAGAATCGGATCGATAGTTTAGGAGAAGATAAACTTTACTCGCTTTCAATTTTTCTAACTCTAACTCATCAAGAATCCCATATGGATTCCTCTATCCATTCTAGGTCCAACTGCTGCATAAATTCGAGGACAGACGGATAAATAACTTAGTCTTTGATTATTTAGGGGATTCATTCGAGTAAATATGATCAAAATCAGCATTAATAATCGGTATAATAATCTATTTCTTCTCTTGCCTAATAGATGTTCAGCTTGAAGTAAGTTAATTATGTGTTTATTGGAATTAAATATAATTAAAGATTAATGTTTTATTATACATAATGAATGAATAAAGATTTTATATATAACAATTTTCCTGGGATAGGAAAAATACAATTAACTTTTCTTAGTTACAAATACATTTGTCACTTAACCCTTTAACGGTCACCAAAATAAATTCATGGGAATTTAATGAAATTAGTTTATAAATGTTATCTAGGAACTGTAAATGTAAAATATAAGTTTTCTTTACAGTCCTTAGGAGAGTTTGCCTTAGAGGATACCTCAGGGGGGTTAGAGAAGTGGTTTAACTGTCTAATCCTCCCCTTGTACAGATTGAATATTATGCTTTTTTAAAAGTTTAACTATACTGGTAGAACAGTAAATAATAATCCTTAAAATACTTTAATAAATAAATAGCTTAACAGTTTATAAGTGTTGTTTGTATAGATACTTTTATTTGGCGTCATAAGTAAGATAAATTGAATTACTCAGGTACAGCAAGTTTAAATACATATATTTCAAAGGAAAAAATAAATTAGGTGTAGAGCTATCATCTGTTGTAAATTTAAGATGTCAAAAACATAAAAATAATCGAAAATCATCCATGTCTCCAAAAAGTTTTTTTTAATTGCAGAAATTCTCGATTCTACATCATTGGCTTCCATACATCACAGATGTATGAGATTGGAGGCGTAAATAATTATATAAAGATAAAGTAAAGTACTCCAAAAAGTAAAGTTAAAAAAAAGATATTTAATAGGTGGTTTTTCTACTAAACCACTGTCCGCTAAAGGGTTAACGTCAACCAACTAACCAAATGATTCAACCAAAAAGTTTACTAATGACAATTTTTTAAAGTACGCAGGTATGGTATAAACACACACACTCCTATATGTATGTGTGCATGTGCGGTCATGGGTGACTATGATATTTGACCCACATTCCCCGACAAGAAATAAAAAAAAGTCCCGAATCAATTTACGCTAGCGTGAAGAAAATTTACACTTTTCTAACTTTCTTCTTGATGAGGCAGCTGTTCTGCATTGAAATTCTTTTCAATACAAGATGCATGACTTAACGGCCAGGAAATTCAGGGCTGCACATTGCAACCCCCCTTTTTTTACGCAAAAATCAATAAAAGTTTTCGTCGCCTATACATTTTAGACAACTTCGAACTGCTGTAAGAGCCATTCACCGTATAATTATGCTTACAGTTTTTAATGCCTTCGTGATGAATTTTTGGGCGAAATGTCGAATGTTTCCTTCTTTTTACGGTTGAATGAACATTTACGCATTTTTTAAAAAAATGATAATTTCATTTTAGATTATTGATTCTCCTATAGCGTTTCCATATGATAGAATTTTTTATAAAAAAATCTATGTATAGGCGTTTAATTTTATTTGTATTAACAGTTACTCAACTATTTTTTTTATTAATAATTAAATTTTATTTATAATTAAATGTTTAAGGTCACAAAGGAACTTAAATCTCTATTTAAAAGTATACAACTGTTATTTCAGCCTCATATATACTTTTCCGTATAAGTATTATAGTGTGTTTGGATTTGGTATGGAACACTGTGGCCTACTCTTGTTACATAAGGGCCAACGGGACCGAAACCTAGTGTTTTAACACATTGTGTGTGGGTACATTTCGCAGCGAAATTTACCGGTAGCGGGCATTTTGCTCGTATGTTTAGTTATTCAGCTAAATCTCAATAGATCGAAATATTTTTAATTTTTTAACCAACTTTTCTTATTTTATATTGAAATATATAAACAAATATATAAATAGACAATAATAAATAGACAATATATAAATAGATAATAATAATAGATAATAGAAATAAACAAATATATATATATATATAAGTGTAAATAAATATATATAATGTATATAAATATACATATATATAATATAATTTTCGCAAGGATAAATAAAAAGTTAATTTTAAATCTAAATTGATTTTTTAATCAACTTTCCCGTTCTGTGGTTCCGCATCGACTGATGTAAAAACTAGTTTTTATTTGTCTAAATTTTTTTAGAATCTATGTAGTAGACAAGAACATTCATCTTAGTTTTCCTGTATATACCGTTATTTTTGTACCCACAAACAAACCATGTTGTTACACGAACCCGCACTAATACGTGACCCGCGCTCAAGTATCAATCGTCAGAAAACATACTAGTACTTGTCCCGCATACAATGTGTTAAAATATACTCCGAACAGTTACGAACATCCATGCCAGCAACATATTTCTAAGTCTCCATCTCCATAGCATAGGTCTTTATATAAGTATTGACCAAATTTGACTGTAAACATTTATTTATGGTTAATTTTTCTTTTTTTTCCTCTGGGGTATCATATATAAGCAAATTTTGAAAATGAGCCTGCCACATAAATGTTAACTCCTTAGCTGAAAGCTGTATCCCCCGTCGTGAATTAGATCAATCAGGGTGAGTATCAGGATTTGCCAGATCAATTAGGGTAACACATTAATTAAAACCATTTTTTTCATAAATAAGTTGTTCAAAATACCATAAAAATAGTGGTGGATACGCTGGTAAAGTTATCAGTACAAACATGAACACAATTTTAAAGTACAGTTTCGTTAACCTCTAATACAAAATATTATTTCGAAGAGGCATACAGCTATGTTTACCGCCAAGAAAAAGCATTCTATGTCATAATTATTTCATAGAAATGCGTTAATCTGCAACGCAAGGCATTCAGTTCTAAGAGGCATTTCATATAGCCACGTTAGCCGACAACACAAAGCATTTTTTTCGTAGCGACATTTCATAGAGTCATGTTTGTGGACAACTCAAATCAACTTTTCACAGAGGCGTATCACAGATCAACGTTAGCCTCTAACTTGGTAAATTCTTTCGTAAAGGCATTTCGAAGAGACAAATCATTCTTTCGTAGTTTAATTACATATAGCATATTTGTTTAACATGCATCTACATTTCATATTGTGTTTATTTAGAATTTTTAAGATCAGATAAACTGCTTCGGACAAATAAAACAATAATCCTTCAAATAAACTAATATAAATTTTTTAGAGTTTTTGATCAAAATCAGCTATATAAGGAATGATAAAAAAGTTTCTATTTAAAAGCTCTATATGACATATTTGATGCGTCAACCTCATAAAATAGCCTTGAATATTCAGGCAATCATAGTACTGCTTCACCAGGTTGAATATATCTCCTATTTCCTCTACTTGAAAATGTCCAAAACTACCTGCATCAAACAGAAAAACCTTATATAACGAGAAATTTCAATACAATGAACTTTAACCCTGCAGGATATAACTGAGAAATGATTCACCGTACAATGTCGAAATTCTGTAATTAGGAAGGTTGAAACGTGTAATTGTGAACCTTCATATTTTATTGTAATTCACGCTGAATAAAATAAAAAAATGTCACTATAACAGACATCGTTGCTACCAATTTGCAACAATAAAACACAGGTATATCAATATATTCATGTGTAACAACTGTAGCAATGCTTTAAAAACAGTCGAAACAATGTTTTCAATGTTAATTTTTCAAAACAATAAAAAAACGCTATAAATGACATATTTGATATGTTAATCTCATAAAATAGCCTTGAATAGTTAGCAATCTTAATATTGCTTCAACAGATTGAATATACCTCTATTTCTGCTGCTTGAAAATATCCGAAACTACTTGCGTCAAACAGAAAGACCTTATATAACGAGAAAGTTCAATACAATGAACTTTAACCCTGCAGGATATAACTGAGAAATGATTCACCGTACAATGTCGAAATTCTGTAATTAGGAAGGTTGAAACGTGTAATTGTGAACCTTCATATTTTATTGTAATTCACGCTGAATAAAATAAAAAAATGTCACTATAACAGACATCGTTGCTACCAATTTGCAACAATAAAACACAGGTATATCAATATATTCATGTGTAACAACTGTAGCAATGCTTTAAAAACAGTCGAAACAATGTTTTCAATGTTAATTTTTCAAAACAAATGTAAAAATCTATTATTTTCGGTTAATAATCTTAATACTGTTTAATATTTCTCCGTATAGAGAAAAGGAGGTATTGTAATTGGGAACGATTTCAGTCTACAACGGAATATTTCATATATTCATGTGAGTTGCAGCAATGCTTTAAAAACAGTTGAAACAATTTTTTAATGTCCGTTTTTCAAATCAAATGTAAAAATCTATTCTTTGGAGTTAATAATTTTGAAATAATACTGTTTAATATTTTTTCTTGTATAGTAAAGGAGATATTGTAATTCGGAAATATTTCAGTCGAGAACGGAATATTTCATATATTCATGTGTAGTTGTAGCAATGCTTTGCAAACAGTTGAAACAATGTTTTAATGTCCATTTTTCAAAACAAATGAAAAGTCTATTCTTTGCAGTTAATAATTTTGAAATAATACTGTTTAATATTTTTTGTGTATAGTAAAGGAGGTATTGTAATTAGTAAATATTTCAGTCTAGAACGGAATATTTCATATATTCATGTATAGTTGCAACAATGCTTTAAAAACAGTTGAAACAATGTTTTTAATGTCCATTTTCAAAACAAAAGTAAAAATCTATTCTTTGCAGTTAATAATTTTGAAATAATACTGTTTAATATTTTTTTGTATACAGTAAAGGATATATTGTAATTGGAAAAGATTTCAGTCTAGAACGGAATATTTCTGTAACGAAAATTCTCTATAAAATTAAGCTTAACGCTGCGGGTGTCTACCAGATGGCAGTACTCGGATGTCTGTTTACACATACCGTTTCCTTGAGGAACAACAAACTTTGAATATTTTTAAGAATGTGTAAAGAATAATTATGATGGTGAAT
The DNA here is from genome assembly GCA_032207245.1 of Pardosa pseudoannulata. Taxonomy (NCBI): domain Eukaryota; kingdom Metazoa; phylum Arthropoda; class Arachnida; order Araneae; family Lycosidae; genus Pardosa; species Pardosa pseudoannulata. The sequence goes on from CM063505.1 coordinate 41,267,570, forward strand.
TATAAAAAATGATACACACAGAAGTCTTGTGACGTTCACATCAAAATTTTTATTTGTAGAAAATGTACTTTATTACTCATACATTTTCATTCCTACGTTTTCAATTTTTCAATTCTTTTTTACATTTTAGAAATGGCGTTCTAGTGTTTCAGAAAATATTTATTAGTTCGGGGTTGTTCAGATACAAGGGGTTAAGAAATTTTTACCAGAAATTAAAGAATATATTTCAGATTCCGTGCTTTAATTTCAATCAGATTACCTTCTAGTCAATAGTATTTGATTAAAAACTTTCAAACATGTTTTCAATAACATCATATGTCCACTGATATTCATTTTATAAGCTTCATTTTATAATAATAATGTTTTAACATTATTATTTGTTTCAATAGATTAATTTAAAACGTCAAAATACATCCATGAAAGACAATGTCTATGATTCAGGTACTCTTGTTAGACAAAATACAATGCATATTCAAATAGAAATCTATGGGATGGAAGTGTGTCAGGAACTGATAAAATCGTTGAGCCAACTTTTGTTTCCAACTCATATTTATTGTGTGCCATTCATTCATACTGGGGTTAACTGTTAGGACAAAAGTTGTTATTGAAGTTCAACAAAGCCCACAATTTATTTGTCAATGTATAGGAGTATAGGAGGATGCAGGTGGAACGAAATTTCATATAGAGAGATATTCAATACATGTTGTTGAAATACTAGAAAAATGCAAACAAAGCATATAGAGATATACATATATCCCTACATGCTTTGTTTGCAATTTGTAAATATATACATAGCGAAAACCACAGTTTTTCAAGAGTCCAAGATATTAGTGCCGAAAGCTGTTCGATTGGTTAGAGTGCTGATCGTCGGTAGAGTTCGTGGGTTCGAATCCCACTATAGCATGGATGTTCGTAGCCGTTCGGAATCTGCGTTAAGCAGTAGGTCCCGGTCTCATTAGCCCTCGTGTGCAAAACAGTAGACAGTAGCGATCCAAACCAAACTAAACCAAGATATTAGTACTTCTTAAGAGGGATGGAAATCGGGAAAAACGCATACATATAGGGATTTTTTTTACTTGTTTAAGTTTTAAAATAAGTATATTTTAATGACCATTTTGTTTTCCCTTTCCAGTTTTTAAAATCTTTCATAATTTTTACTCTTTTGGTCGTTAAACCTTTTGTTTGGTATCAACGCCGTTATCAAACCAAAGGAAACAAAAATAACAATTTTTGTTCCTTTTGTTTGCTACAGGTAAATTCAACTCTTTTTGCAATCTAAATGTGGGTTAAATTGGAATTATATTCTACTTCTTTCAAAAGTTTCAGTTTCTGGTCAATAGATGAAGATTCATGCTTTCGTATCTACGTATAGGCATTTTAAATTATGGTTTAATTTAAACCAGTATCTAGAAAACCCAAAACCGAAACTAGCGAAAAAATTAAACTAAAAACTAATATTAAGAGTACGACTTATGAAATTTCTGATGATTTATTATGTCTAAAATAATTTTTACGTTATTCCAGGCTATACAAAGTTGTTGTATACTAGGTGGGTCTCAGAGGGATGACAATAGAGTGTCTCTGAATTCATGGGCCAAATTTTAAGAGTAAATAAGAAATATATAATTTTTTGGTTTGGAGCGCTACGGTCTACTGTTTTGCACACGAGGGCTAATGAAAACGGGGACCTACGGTTTAAAGCCGATTCCGAACGGCTACAAACATCCATGCCAGCAGCGGGATTCGAACCCGCGAACTCCGGTTCCGAAGAGCAGCGCTCTACCATTCGGCCATCGTTCGACAAGAAATATATAATGAAGGTGCATTTTTTTGGGGGGGAGAGGGTATAGAGTATTGTCTGGTCAGAAAATAAATTACATGGGGAAAACCAGGAAATGTTGAGAAAATGGAAACAAGATTTTTATATAAATAATGTTACATTAATTTGTGAAATGCAAGAACGTTAACAAAGATAAAGCTCCGGTGTTGATTTAGTAATAGGGGTACACTGGGTTCAACCTTGGACTGGACCACGTGGACCAGTTACTTTAATAGCATGTTGTACAGATTTAGTAAGCATCGATTATTTTCTTATAAGGACACCTAGAAGGCACCCACCCATGAGATTATAATGGACTCTGATATACTCTACTGATTTCAAAACTTTTAGTTGGTGCTGCAACTGTTCTTGAAACTCCTGGCTACTTCGAAAGAGTACCAATCACTTGCTAGACGCTAAATGGCTTGTATCCATAGTCATTGGCCTGTATCCAGGCTTGTATACATGTTCATTGGTTCATTTGAACAATCACTGTAATATTTTATACATACAGAGCTGACAAAACAACGTGACAAAAGCCAAATTTGTCATTGCATAGTTTCTAGGTTTGGCGTCTGGAAGATTTCTATGGTCAGGTTCTTCAAAGAATTTTGGAAGCTTTGTGATAAGACCACTCGTTGCCGACATCGAAGGTAGAAATCCATCTAAGGTCAGACATTCTGTCTCCATTACCGAGCCAGGGAGAAAAATTTATTTGGTCAGCAACCACCTTTCCGGCCGGGTTCGGCGAATCTCATTTCATTGGGTGTTTCCTGGACAGCCCCTGTAATGAAGGTTAAAAAGGGGTTAGAGGTGGTTCAGGGTGGCTTTGCGATTTTTTGTTCGAGGGAGATTTTTCTGTCGAAGTTACTTTCCAGTTTTTCTGCTCGGACAGAAAGTTCCCTTAGTGGATGGCGAAATGTGAAGAACAGTAACTCAACTGTTCGGATTTAGCAGAGGAACTTTGTGTTCTGCATTATTGAACTACATTATTCTAAGTCGGGTACCCTGCTTCCCCAGCTCTCATATGTGGAGAAAACACAGGCTGGTTATTTTTTTAATGTATATAATATGTGTATAGCTGTAAATATGAAATAATTTTTGCAGTACAAAGTTAGTTGTGTTTCGAATTAATGGTTTAGAGTCAAGTCATTATAACAGAGACTAATCACAATTTTACTGAAAAAATACCTAATACGTTAATCTTTTGATATATATATATCTCCAACTAACAAAGCCTTTATAACTTTTGTTTCATTCGATTCCTTTCAAGCAAGAAATGTCATCCATTAAATTGCATATCTCTTCTACAGGTTCAGTAAACTGGTACACAATGTCTGTTCGAATAGAAATATTTGGAAAGCCTAGAACAGATTAAAACATTGAGCCTATTTCACTTCACAAGTCATATTTATTGGAGATTATTCATTCACATCGGGGGTTTAATTGTCTGGTCAAAAGATGTTATTGAATTAGATTAATACAGGATAAATTGCTTTTATCAAACAATAGGAAATAGCCATTGTGACATGATTGAAACTGCAGAATAAGAAAATGAAGGTTCCGTAATTCAAATAGGATAATACAGTTGCTAAATTGAAATATGTATAAACATATAAGTTATGTGTGTATAATACATTACTTATTTACTTGTGTTTATATATGTGTATAGATGTATAAATGTATGTATGTATATATATATATATATATATATATATATATATATATATATATATATATATATATATATATATATATATATATATATATATATATATATATAATATATATATATATATATAATGTTAATTATATATACACTCGCTTCCAAAACATAACTACAGAGCGGTAAAATTTGAAAAAATGGACAAGTACTGCTTTGATTGACTAAAACTGCTGAAAGTCAGTAGCTTTATATTATTCATGAAATAATTCAAAGAACTGAAGACGTATAAAAATATTGAAGTTTTATAAATTGCCAGATGACGTCGAATTCGCGTCATCAACAAAATGACCTTTAAATGTAAAATATGTGTTCAATAAATATTTTGTTGGCCACATATAGGCAGTTTTTTGTACTAAAAATTTTTATGTAATAAATGTCAAGATCATTATTCCAGTTGTATCTTATTTGGACCAATAGAACGTATTCTAGAGTTAGTTCTGAGAAGTAGGGAATTTATTTCTTTCCATTCCTGTATATATATATATATATATATATATATATATATATATATATATATATATATATATATATATATATATATATATATATATATATAATATGCAATGCTGGGTTACGCTGCTAGTATTTATTTCTTTTAAACTCGACAAATAGTTTCATATGCGACAGATATTCCATCAACATTGTTAAAAGAGAACTTCTAACGACTTATTGTTATTAGATATATCTCACAATTTGTGCAAAAAGGCGTTTCAACAAGAATATTGAAAAGAGTAAAAATAAAGCAACAAAATCATCTTAAAATAATAGAGAAGACAATAAAATGAAAGCATCGATTAGAACTAAAGAAAATATTTTTTAACAAAAGCCTAAACACAATAGAAAAGAAATTGAGGCATAATGTACCTCAAGATTCGGAAGAGAAAAAACAATTTCAATAGAATGAAGAACATCAAAGCAAGGATACTATTTTTACTTAAAAGGGAAAATGAAAAGAAAAGGTGATATCAAAAGAAAGTGAAAATTAACCATAATACAGTCTATTCAAAGGGATAGATTGCATGGAATATAAGAATGTAGCTTCTTGAACACTGAAGTTAAAGATTACTGAAAAGTGTTACAATATATTAGAAACGCTGAACGATTGTCAAATGGGTAGTGCGCTACAGGGTTTCATGGGTTCGAATCTCACAGAGTATTTTCGTAATCTTTCGAAATCGCCCCTAAGCTGTAGGTACCAGTCTCATTAGTCCTCATGTACCAAGTAGTATTTGAAATTAACCAACACTCGAACCAATTTAAGGATAGAATTTAGGTTTTTAATCTAATATGTATTTTTTTCCTGTAATGAAAAAAATTAAGCAGTTTTCGGTACAATATGCTATTTAAACTGCAGTTTTATGTATAATATTTCTAGTGCTTTAAGACCTTCAAGATGATGGGTCAACTAGATTCCCTGGCAGGCCCTCTAATCCAGAGATTTCTAACAGTAAGCACAAAAATGACAACGAGCAGAAAATTAAAACAGCTGAAATATTAAAGAAGGGGATAGTGTGATGGATTTTATAGTTCATAGCAGAGAATATAACACAGATACTAGAGAATAGAAAAATTAGGGATAGAAAACACAAAATATTTTTGTGACCAGTAACATCCGCATAGACTAAATAACACGGGAGACTCAGTACTTCGGCCTAGATTTGCGCGCCCCAGGTTCAGACCATCTGAACTAAATGGCGCTTTGGCAGTGGTCTGGGACCTTGGCGATTGTTTCCTGCTATATCTTAACATTGAATGCCCTAATCTGTTGGCGATTCTAAACGGTTACCAGGAATTTTTCCCTGTTGCCGCTTTGAACTTGAAAAATTTTGAGACTGAAAGCGACTGTGGTTTGTTGAGATTTGTATATTAATAAAATCACCCGAAAGTATTATTTGATAGCAAAAAAAAATAGCAAAATAATACTATATAGTCATTTTGATGTAAAAGCAGTAAGCTTTTATACAATTAATACACAGAATATTCTCAAAAATATTTCAATTTATAGAAAAGTGCAATGTTTAAATATCAATTAAAAGGGTAAATTTCATAATTGATATTCAATCTGCACAAATAGTGTCATTATTAGATAAACATAATTAGTCAAAGAAATTAGAATACTAAAGAATACACATTTGTGAATTAACTATAAAATGATAAATTTGTATTAAATATATTCTATACAAGCTAACTATATAGAATATATTAGAGATTTAAGACAGAGCTACATAAAAACATTCTAGAGAGCAATTATGATTGGTTTTGTTTTTAATAGCTTAATTTATAAAATAAAAAAATGTCAATAAAAACGTATAAAAGCACCCCTAAGCCAATTTTTTTTCAAATAATTAAAAAAAAAGTCGTCAAAAGAGCGATGAACATAACTATCTGGTAACCGTGTTTTAGTTCTGATAACCTGACTACAGGGGCGCCACTTTCTATGCGAGTCCTTGTTACAGAAGTGAATCGCTATGGCCTATGGGAGTGAGCTGTCTGAATGTATCTAGTCTGTGGGACATCCGTACTCTGCAACGACAAGAGATTTAATGAGAAGTTTTGTCATTTCCGGTGATCCAAATGGCCACGAGAGAACCAATGAAAATGCCGTGATTCGTCCAATTAAATTTCTCGAATTTGTGATGTTGGAAATGAGCACGAAAGTGGATGTTTGGCCAGATTTTAATTGTTTTGAATTTTATCTTACATTTTATGACAATTTTATATATTTTTCGGTAGATTTTTCTATTATTTAAAAGTACAAAACACAAAATTTAAGGATCTCTGACGAGAATGGCCAAATGCCTCCTTCTATTGACAGCATCAGTTACCAGATTTTTGGTTAGGGTTTGCATTTGGGTGTCTTATTTCAGCCTATATTTTAAATGTATACAAACATTAAGTTAATGATATTTCATTACCTTTGCAGAGAATTTAATTAAACAGTAGTCGCTTAATTTACACTACTATAACAAAAATTTTTATCTTGGATGATATCTTCACGCTCTTTTGTATTCTGAATTTTAATGTTAGATTCTCCGTAATTAGTTTTTAATGACTGCGGCGTTTACTGTATTTGCACAAAAACGAGCTGGAATCAAATCTTTTCTAAATCTAAAACACTTTTTTTGATATATGCATTTACATGTAAGTCTTAGGCATGGTATTCATTAGAATACTTTGATAATATCCTTTAACCGTTTAAACGCCGAATTAAGAAAACATTGTCCAAATGACTTGAAATTTGGTTATTATATTAATTAAAGAGGATACAAGTACAATAAAGTTTTAAAATTAGGTGAAAAAATTTTTGAATGTATTTTTAGCCATGTTCCGTTATTGGAACATTGGCGTGTTACATGATTATTTTTTGCATATTTTTAAAAGCTCATGAAAATAGTTAATTTAAACTCTAATAATTATAACATCTTCTTAACATTAACTGTTTTGTTTATTTATCTTTAAATAATGAACAATTGATAAATTTTATTACACTATAGAATTTATGCAATATTGGTACCGGAATTCCGTTGGATTATCGAATTTCACTTTTCTATTTCCATTTTTCTACAGGGTTTTCAGTTTTTTATTTCTTTTTAGCCCTTGGACCAAGTTTCTGAAATTTTTCTTCATCTGGAGTACTTATATCTTTTTTTAAAAATGACGTCGACCATTCCACACGCATCTTATGGGTAACAGCATCTACATTATTTTCATCAATATCTTCTTCATTGTTTATATCACCAGGTTCATCGGTCTGTAACTGGAAAAAATCTACATCTCCCAAATCAGAATCCAAAAGAATTTCTAGAATTTCCAGAGCATCTTGTATTGTAAGGCATCTTTCAGACAAAGTGTTAAATTTATGAAAACATTATAAATGAAACACATAGAAAGCACACATGCACCTTATTCAATGTCATCCGACAAACAAATAAGAAAAGCTCTATCTCAAAGGAAACTGATAACTATTTCAGCAACATATTGTGAAGACTCCCCTTTGTCCGAGCAAGCGCCAAAACAGCTGATCGTAGTGCACCTGTACATGGACAATAGCGTGGCGTCGGGAATCTTGACAATCGGACTGAATAGACGAACCCGCCCCTGAGGGATCTCGTTAATGAACGCTCGGTAATTCCGTGAAGAGACAGCCAGCGAATGAAAATTTAGTTAAAAAGTATAACTGTAACTTTGGCTGGAGTTCTCATGTAACTGGGATCTTAACTGAGAAAAAAACAATGGCGGGACCGTAACTGACCCCCCAGGTATAAAAAGCCTACAACTTTGCCACTCAGGGCTTTACTTAGATTTTCTAAGTTCTTCAAAATTCTTAACTTAAAATTATTTCCTCGCGCCGAATTTAGATGGCGCCACTATGACTCTTGTTTATCCTCATTTCAAGTTAGCATTTCTTTACTATCATTTCATCCTTCCTTTTCCCGCTGTCCCTAATTTCTCTCCCTCTCTTTTTATTTTTAATTTTAATTATTTTTAAAAAAAAAAGAAAAAAAAATTATAAAATTTGTTTATATATATTAATATATATACTTATAAAAAACTCCAAAAAAATTTTAAAATTTTATAAATTTTGATGCTTGCATCTACAAAAATATCTCTCTATCCTTTTTAAACTTCCTACTAAGTATTTTATTTACCCTTTTATGACTTTTATTTGCTATCAAGGGCCTATTGTTTTTTAACCTTTAATGTAAATCTAATTTATTAAACTGTCTGTACATGTAATGTTAAGCCCATTTCCTGATGCTCACCCTGCTAGAGACAAATCATTCTCACGACGGGGGATACAGCTTTACAGCTAAGGAGCCCCGAACAAACTTCTACTCCGACTCAGGGCTTTTCGTCATTTTTTTCGGAGGTGTGTTGACCTCGTGTAGGCTTTCGCCTTTTTTTCTGCTAGAAAGCCAGCTTTCTAGTTCGGGAGATTCGTAAAGTCCGCTCATATAGGGAGCGGCAGAATCTCGATACCGAACGGTGGATAAATTGGGTTTGATTGCACCCTGAAAAGCCTCCCCATTTGTAAGAGATTATTAATTCTCTTGTTTTTCTTTCGACTGTGATTGTCGTGAGGAAGTTTTATCGGCAACCATCCTTTGCAGTTCTAGATGATTTAGGAATTAACGTTCCTTTGTAAATAGCCGTATTTAATCCAGAATTAAAGTGAATTTCCAATTTTATTCTTTGACTGTAATCCATTATTCACGCTACCTCTCAATTCAGAATATTGAAGGCGTCACAATATGAAAAAAGACACCTTT
>CM063505.1:41281384-41283884 GCA_032207245.1 Pardosa pseudoannulata
GAGAGGTAGATGCCATCTGTATCGCATTGGAGAAACTTCTGGACTGTCTTCAAAAATTCCAAAAGGTTGTCCTACTCTCGGACTCGCAGGCAGCCATACATGCTACAGGCTCCGCTGAAGCTCCTATCTCTGCTGAGGTCCTACAATTCCGAGAATTGATGCGTTATATTAGTCGAAAAGACAAATATATCAAGTTACAATGGATCCCCAGTCAATGCGGCATTTATGGGAATGATCAGACTGATCTTCTCGCACGTAAAGGTGCAACAAAGGCACAGCTAACAATTGCTTCTGAACTGTCTTATCACTCAAAAAAAAGCTCTTTTAGAAGCAAGCTTTGAATATGAAATTCGAATCCCAAATGCAAGATCGTGTTAAACTGAAGACCTGGAGTGCCGAAGACCTCGCCAACACTCCCGATCATCCTCGACGTGAGGTAGTGGTGTTGTTCCGGTTAGTGACAGGACATGACTGCCTAAATGAACATCTCCATAGAATTGGCATTTTTGACTCCCCTCTTTGTTCCTTATGTGACCTTGGAGAACCTTTAAATAGAGGTCATCTGCGTCGATGCGGGGCACTTCGCGGTTCTTCCGACTCCGAGACTACCCTGTATTGGAGAGCCAGAGAACACCTGAGGCAATGATTTCGGTCAATGTTACTTTTGTTACTTGTACAGTTGTTCTCCAATTGTTATTTTTATAACTGTAACCTGCCTTGCCATTAGAAATAAAATAAAATATTTATGGTAGATGCGTTGTCCAGCGAAACACTCACTAGTCCAACTTAAAACTCCATAAATAATATTTTAGAACATTTTAATGAACCCTAAATTAATAAATTCCCATCGGCCTATCATCGAACTGAGCAACAACTTTCGAACACAACCCTCATCAAACCAAACACATTCTAAGAGAGTAGTAGAAGTAATAGTTATTTTTATAGTCTAGTAGAAGTAGCAGTAGTTAAAGTCAATGAGGAATAGTAGATCTTTACAATCTATTCAGCCACCATTGCTTAAAAGACACCTCATATATGTCTTTATCTTTAGACTTCAATTTTTAGACTTCATTTGTGTCTCCAAATATGATTTAATCAATTTTCATTAAGTTTTATAGAAATTGATCGAACAAAAGTGAAATGTTGATGTTTCATATTCGTGAAAGAAATTGTAGTTCCCTAGTAGAAGAAATTGCAGTCCAACTTAAAACTCCATAAATAATATTTTGGAACTCTTTAATGAAGCACAAATTAATAAATTCAAAGGACCATCATCGAACGGAGCAACAATTTTCGAACACAATCTTCACAAAACCAAACATATTCTACAAGAGTAGTAAGAGTAATAGTTCTTTTTATAGTCTAGTAGAATTCGCAGTTAGTTACAGTCTAATGAGAATAGTAGTTCTTTACAATCTATTCAACCACAATTGCCTTAAAAAGGGACCTCATATGTATCTTTATCTTTAGACCTCAATTTTCAGACCTCATATGTGTCTTCAAATTTGATTTAATCAAATTTAATTTAGTTTTATAATAATTAATCACAGGAAAGTGAAATGTTGATGTTTCATATTCGTTGAAGAAATTGTAGTTTATTGGAATTTCCAGTGATCTTACTTGATAGAAAGAAATCTGAAAAGAGTACATTAACCTAATATTAATCTAAACGAATCCAGTAACTTACCTTAACGATAAATAACGATGCAGTCAAAGACAATTAAACTCTTTCAGAACAAAAGTCATTAACGAGATTGTGCTGAGAGAAAAGTAAAAAATAAGGTTCTGAGAATGTATTTTAATTACTGAAATAGATAGTAAACATTTTCTTATATCAATGCTGAATGTTTATCACAACATGTCGAAATCAAGCATGGATATCAATAACATAGTTAAAATAGACTGTCTGTTGACAATAATACAATTAAGCATTTTGAAGCGACATCAAATAAATGTAAAGGTAATAATAAGTCAGAGATTCAGTTTATTAAGGTTTTTACTTAATGGAGTTACAACTGTAGGAGAAATGCACAATCTAATTGTACATTGAATTCAACATAAGAGACTTGGAATCTTTAAACATAACTTATACGACATCCTTGTACGGCTGGTATATTTTCAATACAATAGTATATTCTCTAATTAGTTTCAGTAAGAGCTAATTGAAACTAAGTTAAATGAATCTGTGCAATCAATTGCATTCACATTTTTATTGAATCAAGAGCTGAAGCAGTTATTAGCAGTTAGTTAAAGTCAATGTGAAATAGTAGTTTTTTACAATTTATTCAGCCACCATTGCCTAAAAGAGACCTCATATTGTACCTTTATCTTTAGACCTTAATTTTTAGACTTCATGTGTGTCTTCAAATTTGATTTAATCCAGTTTGATTTAGTTTTATAGAAATGGATCGCACAAAAATGAAATGTTGATGTTTCATAGCAGCTAGTTTAGCAATGGGAAATAGTAGTTCTTTACAATCTATTCAGCCACCATTGCTAA
>CM063505.1:41288884-41291384 GCA_032207245.1 Pardosa pseudoannulata
CACAAAACAAAAAAATCCTCCAAGAAAATTTCAAATTTTTACTTTATGAATAGTTAATAAAATGTAAGAAATAAATAATTTTACAGATCGCGAGGACAAATAAATGTATTACATTTTCTTTACATAAAAGTGAAATAATTATCGTCAGAAAACGTACTTGTACGTGTCCAGCATACAATCTGTTAATGTTGAATCACAATCAGTAGTTGCTCTAAAGACGTCTGTATATTTTATAATACAGAGTAAGACATTTAGTTCAATCAATTTTCGTTCACGCGAAAAATTTATTAAATAATTTATCCAGTTACTGTGTTGAAAGGAAATATCATTCAGGTAAATATTTTAATAACTCATTTAACACAAAACTTCACATTGCAGTAGAAAAAAGCTATTGCATCTTAACTCTTTCAATTTATGTTAAGCATTCTTTAGTGCTAAGCGACCTTTTTACCGGCAAAGAAAGAGCCCAAAATGACACATAAAATATCAGAAAGCCATCGTCATATTGAAATACAAACGCAATAAAGTTCTTTATGCATCGGAGGGCTAGCGCATCCCCCTTCCTTCTTTTTCCGAACGACAAAAGACGAAAGTTTATCTGTTAAGAAATTCTCAGTTTTTGAATGTAGCGCAATAATATTAAAATCAATAAAAGGTCAAAAGTATATATATTGGATGGGCCTCCATTCTCGTCTAACGTGAAATGATGATGATAGCGAAGCAAGAGAAATGGGAAAACACTGAGAACGCATTAGAACCCAGATAAGAGGTCTTTAATGAAAAAGAACTTCTGCAGTTATTATTAATGGCTTTTTGAAGATATAAAAGACCAGCTCTTATCTTTGTGGCAGACAGACATAAAAATATACAGAAAGATGTTTCGTCGCTCTAAACCGATTGTTTTACAATGAAAATTGTCCCGTCGGAATTCGTGGTATATTCTGTACTAAAACAGGAAACAGTTTTTTAAATAACTGTTTTAATACGATTAATTTTTGTAAATTAATGCTACGGCATAATTAAAAGCAAATGCAAAATATGTTTATTTTCATATGTATTTCCGACTACCGTTTCGTTAAATGTTTTATTGTGAATTGAAGCCAGTATCATCATAAATGTTATCACCATTAATTATTCTATATATCTGTATGATAATTCGTGGTTGGAAATGCAAAGAGTATCGTATAATTTAAATGAGTCCTATGGTACTAAAAATACTTTGACTGTTTAGAAGATATATATATATATATATATATATATATATATATATATATATATTATATATAATATATATATATATATATATAAATTATATATATATATATATATATATATATATATATATATATATATATATATATATATATATATATATATATATATATATATATATATATATATATATGTATGTATGTGTGTGTATGCAGGCGCATGAATTACTAATATCTCCATATAAAAGAGTTTGACGCGTAATAATTGAGGGAGGGAGAGCGTTTTGTCTTCAGAAAGGGTTGCTGTATGAACCTTGGTCAAATGCAGCTTCTTTGTCACAGTGTAAACGCTAACCACTCACCGCTATGTTTGATAGTTGACTGTTAAACTGTGTAATAGTCAGGAATAAAGACATCAAGCCATCATCGGCTCTGTGAATTGTAGTAAACTGGTCTTATATATGTATATATATGTGTATATATATATATATGTATATATATGTGTGTATATATATATATATATATATATATATATATATATATATATATATATATATATATATATGTATGTTTGTCTGGTCTAAAAAAGGGTTAGTTGGAAATTATGTAAGTTAAAAACGATTTTAAAAAGAGAACTCTTTTATAATAATAAAATAAATGAAAAAGATCCCCGCTCGCGTAAGCTTTCAGGATAATCCGGTCAGGCGGAAGCATTTTTGAGCAATTTGATGAGCTTGCAAACAGATAAGTTTGATTTGGCGCGTGGACATGGAGCGGTTAACACCTTCACGCATAGCCCGGCCACAAACAATGAAAATTGCGCATATTGCTTTCCTTAAGAACGATGAGTTAATAAAATTTATTATTATCAAGAAGACAGTTTTCCATTCGCCTTAACTCTGGATCACGACATGTCATATCTCTCTCTCTCTCTCTCTCTATATATATATATATATATATATATATATATATATATATATATATATATATATATATATATATATATATATATATATATATATATATATATATATATATATATATATATATATATATATATATATATAATGTGTGTGTGTGTGTTTGTGTATATATATATGAGTGTGTGTGTATATATGTATATTTATATATGTCAAATGCATAACAGTAATAATTAATAAAATATTGAATAATATATTTGCAGTATTCACAGCAATTATTGTCTTTTATAAATTTTGTAAATTTCCTCTTGTGCCACAAGTACAATTTTACAGGAACGGCCATGACAGCTCTAAATCCTCATTTTGAAA
>CM063505.1:41293884-41311384 GCA_032207245.1 Pardosa pseudoannulata
TTTTAATGAACGTCAGTATTAAAAACAAGGTGATAAATTGGGAACACGATTTAAAGAGAAGATAAGGAAATCTCCTGAGTAGTTAATTACTGAGATCTAAATTTAAATGAGGATGCTCAAGAAAAAAAATACTGATAATCTTGATTAATGGACTGTTGCTTATGTCTTAACCATTTTACAAGAACCGTTTTTAACAAACCGTTTTACATGGAAACGCATGCTATTTTAAATAGCGTTTAATTAAAATCCCTAATTAAATTTACGCAGGCTGTGTTTCTGTTAAAATATAGTTTTTTTAAGTTTTTACCTTGCAGATGTTTAATAAAGATTATTCTTCACTGGATTTTTTAAAATGTTAATATTAATATTATATTTATATGGCGTAATTTATATTTTTATTAATATTTTCTTGTATATTATATATTCTGAGTAATTATAAAAGATATTTATACAAAAAAAATCATTAAAATTAACTATTCCCTGTATTTCTCAGCCAATAATATAATCTAGTAAGTTTTAAAAAAATATTGCTTTTATTCATTCGTAATAAAAATATATTTCATGCATTTTACTAAAGCAAATCTTTCAATTTGTTGAAATCATATTGTGTTCTTTATCACTTATTATGTATTAATAAGGGATAGAGAACACAATATGATGTTGTATATTATGTTGTATGTTTTATATTTACCGAGGGTCCCAAAAATGACTGTTTGATTTTGTAAATCAATAAAAAAAAAGACGGAATGCGATAGATATGTATTGTTTGCAGCCTTATGCGCAGGCTGCAATCAGGGAATTTTATTCCACCAAATAATAAATTTAGTTAACATTTTCGCCCACAGGTGGCGCTGAAAACTATGAAAAAATAAAAACCGGCATGAAAATTTTGCATAGATTGTTGCAAAAAAACTCAACAAAGACATTTTCAATGTAACCCTCATTTGCTGCAACGACGTGGCGAAGTCTCAGGCAAAAATTTACAGACATCCGTTCAAACATGTTACTTGGAATTGTCTCACATGTAGTACAGTTGTGTTGCTTCAGCTCCGCAATTGTTTGTGGAGTTTGGAGATATACCATATCTTTCAGGTACCCCCAAAGAAAAACGTCTCAGGGCGTCAAGTCTGGAATACTTCGTTTTAACCATACATGTTACAGATCAACTGCAGCGTCACCTGTGGATGAAAATGTTAAATAAATTAGAAATTTGGTGGGATAGAATTCCCTTATTTCCTAAGCATATTACTGCAAACGGTACATATCTATCGCAAACAATACATATCTATCGCATTCCGTCTTTTTTTAATTGATTTACAAAATCCATCAGCTATTTTTGACCCCGGTATCTTTAACTGTTCTGGTTTTTGTTACGAAACCTATTGCTTAGAACTAAACTGTGTAAAGGAAATTTATTAAGTATAACCATATTAGTAATCGGATAAAGCTGATGAGATTATTTCTTTACATTTTGTTAGTGGCACTATACGAAGCAACCGTTCGCTAGACTTTGAGGTCTATAATACTTCGTTTTAACTACACCTGTTACAGATCACCTGTAGCTCCACCTGTGGGAGAAAATGTTAACTAAATTTGAAATTTGATGATATAAAATTCCCTGATTTCCTAAGCATATTACTGCAAACGATACATATCTATCGCATTCCGTCTTTTTTTAATTGATTTACAAAATCTATCAGCCATTTTTGGGACACCCGGTATCTTTAACTGTTCTGGTTTTTGTTACGAAACCTATTGCTTAGGATTAAACAGTGTAAAGGAAATTTATTAAGTATAACCATATTAGTAATCGGATATTGCTGATGAGATCATTTCTTTACATTTTGTTAGTGGCACTACACGAAGCAACCGTCCGCTAGACGTAGCCCCATTATAAACCAAAAACTATATGAAAAAATCTTCAAATGGAAATACAGGCAGTACCGGCTAATGGTCACCCGCTTATAAGGTCATGCATCACGAGTAAGAATGTTCATATTTTTATTATGGTTGTAGAAGAATATAAAAGGAAGAATTTATCATTTGCTGCCAAAAATGAATTGATTGAAAAATTTTTAAAAATCTAATCTTTCAAAGGCTGCTTTCGCTAAAGCAAATTCGATTACCCGGACGACATTAAACAACATTTTAGCAGCCAAACTTTGGTCCTCAAGTGTTGTAATCGGGGAGAAAATTAAGCGTCAGTACTTGTCACCTTATAGGAATGTGGATAAGGCTCTTCTGTTATGGATTAAAAATGCACAGTATATGCACAATAGGGTTGTATTGTTCCGCATATATGGTCACCCGGCTTATATGGTCTGATTTTTCTGAACCGCTGAGCTGACCATATAACCGATACAGACTGTATATAAGCTTTTGTTTGATTTCATCTAAACATTTTGCTCAGATCTAGTTTTCCTTTGTTATGTAGGATCAATTAGAACTGTTTTTGACAAAGGTCTAGCGAATGCATAACATTTTATTGCGTTGCAAAAATAAACAACTTATACCAGAAATTCAGTAATTCTTAATAAAAAACTTTAATTATCTACACATTTCTCATTTAATTTTATTTAAATATTTTCTAAACAGAAAGCTCTATGGAAAAATCCTCAAATGAAAATATATAGGCGATGATTTTGATTAAAACAAATTTATCTTTTTTTTTCCTTCCTTTATGTTGAAATGTTTTTTGTTTTATTCAGTTTGCAGAACATTTTGTTACGTAGGACTAAATATGATTGTTGTTGTCAAAAGTACATTAAACTGATATAATCCTTTTGTCTTGCAAAAAAAGAACAAACATATACTGAAACTTCAGTAATAGTTGATAAAGAACTCTCAACAGAAACATATTTATCACCGCAACTAAAGTTAAAACTCTCTCAGAGAAAAGGATGTCCAAATCGATAAGAAATTGCGCTTATGAAGAAATTCTATTTGGAAAGAATGCTTTGACCATCCCCGATAATAATGGCGGATGGGAAAATGAGGCGAAAAACTTCGAACCCGGCCATTCGACACACGTTAGGGAGTACCCCATTTACGGGAGTAGTAGTAGTAGAAAAGATGAGTAAAAGCCATACAGTTTTATGTGTAGTAGGGAAAGAAAAAAATGGGCATTAAATGCACTGGAGAAGAATCAAATGTGGCTGTAAAAAGATGGACCGGAATCAAACCAAAGTCTCTTAGGTACATTTTAAATGAAAGGTTTCCATTTTTATATTTTAGGTAATCTGATATCTCGGTGTGTTTTCATTACGGAGATAGTGTGATAAGGGAAGAATTCTTCGATATTTTCAAAGAATTGTTAGTAAAAAGTATTTTTGTTGGATGTAAAATTTTGCTTATTTTTGATAATAAAGTAATATAGTCCGGCCGCAAATGGGAGTCTCTCGGTTAGCAGTGTGCCAAGAACATTATTTCTTACTTTAGTACAGAAGGGTGTAAGGTGATCAAATACGTCACCTAATCTAATTGCGTACATGTGAAAGAATGATTACCTAACCAGTCGTTATGTATGGTTTATTTGTGTATTTCCCTATACCTATCTAAATTTCAGTGACGCAACGTCAATATGAGACTTCTGACTTCTGATTAGCAGCGTGCCAAGAACACTTATCATTTTCCTGAAATATGCAGAGAGGATGTAAAGAGTTCAACTAAGTTACCTGATCTGATTGTATGCATTTGACTAAATGGTTGCCTAACCAGTGGTTATATCGGGTTTATATGTGTCCTTTCATATATTTCAGTCTCACATCCAGAGATGTGAGATTGTCGATTAGCAGTGTGTCATTAACATTCCTAACAAAGGATTGTTTTTTACACACATAGTAAGAACATACCATAATGATAAAGAATGTAATGAGATCAGATTTGTTACCTGTACTGATTATGCGGATGTCAGCAAATGATTATCTAAGCAGTTGTTATTGCGTTCTATAGCTAGCTCTCTATCTGTGACCCATCTAATTCAAGGCTGTTTGAATTTGAATAACAAGGAAGAAGAGATAAAACGTAATATATAAAAACAAGTGCAGTGTTAGAGAGAGAGTTACTCGAATTTCATAAAACCCTATTTTTTGAAACTGTTATTAATACTTTGATAGTTAATTTAAGGTTAAATTTTATATGCTGTTTCTTTATAATGAAAATATAACGCTAGTAGTCGAGAGGATGTAAAAGAGATGTGTTAAAAGAAGCTGAGAACGATGTCTTTACTAGCTAATCGAACATGGGAAATTCAAATGCCTCATTCTCTGAATGCTGTAGAATCTTGTTTTGATTATATTCGGATGTATTTTTCCCATTTACAGTATAGACTTTTGTTCTTCATATTATTTTAGTAATATTTGCAAGGGATTAAAATTAAAATTTTGTATTTCATTTAATATTTCATCTTTCTAAGCATACCGTTATTTTGTAAATAGATTCGTCTCGTTTAGATAAGCACATATCTTATCCGTGTTAATGTTAATAAAATAACTTTTTCTACAAACTTTTATCTTCTTTACATCTTTATAAATCTTTATAAATCTAGACCTAATATCGAACTTAAATTCTATTTAGATCTCGATAGCAGTTGTCAGCACAATATTGAAAGTACATGTATCAGATTTTTGGAAGCAAAATATTGTATGAATACGAAAAAGACAATTTTGTGCTTGATTTTTGTCCTTTAATAATAATATTTTAAAATATCATTTATAGCAATTTAAAAATGTTAATAAAAGTATGAAATTTATCATTTAAATGCTCTGCTTGCCTTAATGTTATCACGATGAATTAATTATTTTATTAAGTGTGAAAAACAAATAATATAACAAATCACAAAATTTTATTTCTCCGGAATTCTCTAATAAGCGAGATAGCTCAGAGCAAAAATGCAAATACATTCCTCAACTAGAAAAATACATCTGACTGCATCCCAAAACATTTTTCTACTTTGCTTGCCGTAAATTTTTAGCAAAAATTGTTTTCCATAACGCTTGTTGCTAAATGATAAAATCGATACGATAACGTTCACCGAAAATGATATTTTAGAAATAATATTCAGTCATCAGCGGTAATAATAAATGAAGGAAATAGCTACGAGAAAATCGTAAAACAGAATCAATAAAACTCAGATTTGTCAGGACCACATAATGATATGCTATCTCCGAAGTAATGGCTGACGAGTGCCCATTGGATCTTTATTCTCTGTCAAAAGAAATGGACGCAGAATGCACGGGAGGAAAATCCAAGATATGTTCCCAAATAGTGCTGTGCAGTGATTTCTCCTTTTTAAAAAATGATAGTCGGTTAAATACCGGGCAGGCTCAATAGTTGGAATGGGGCAGCTATGACAGAATATTTTATACCCTCGAATAAAGGACTATTTTCGATTACGATATTTGGCTACCGGTGAATATACAAGTAATAATTCAGAATCAGAACTTCGAATACTTTTTGATAAAATTTGATTTTATTATTGAACGTTTTTGCCTTCAAGGGCGATACAGCGATTATAGCGGTCATACAACTTTGTAATATCATTTTTATGGTACGATTTGTCTTTAGCATGGGACATCCACCTCGTGCATCGTCCTCGGTTCTCATTTCGCCTCGTTTAACCCTTTAACACTAGATTGCCCAAGGCATCATTTTGACTGTTTTTTAATTTCAATTAGAAAAACAATTATGAAATATAATGACACAATTTCTTAGAATTTGTTGACTTTTTCTATAACATATAAATGGGTTTATGAATAATTGTAGTTACTTCCGCCCTCCTTTATTTCCGTATATATTGTAACGATCCGTTACATGACCCCAAAAGAACGAGGAGCCCGAAGGTGACCTTTCGCCGTGGACTCACGATTAGCCTCGAATAGAACCAGGTGGTCTAAGCACCTTAATTGAAAACTGTTCGTTGCCGGCTCCTCATCGTCTGGGCATTGTAAACCTGCTGAATGGAACGACGCTGTGGAAAGAGTGTAAATAATTAGAGTGCACCTTGCCGCCCATTAGCGGTTACAAAAAAGGCCATTAAGTTGGTTAAGTCGATGGATCTGAGGAAATGCCTTTCGACCACATCTGGAAACATAACAGCTGATCGGACACTTGGGCGCAACCGCAAGATTACGTCACCCTGGTTCTGGAAGTTTCTCGAAGGACCGAGAAAAGGGAGCGAGTGCGGCTATAAAAGGGAGGACAGGACTAGAACGGAGGCTTTTTTTTTCTTCTCGAGGCTTCTACCTGATAGAGCCTGGTCGCTCAAGGACCGCTCGTATCTCCGTGTCTGGAGTTTTTTTTTTTTTTTTTTTTAGAGACCGCCAGCGTCTCTGTTGCTAGGAAGTCGACCTTCGACTTGGGAATTCCTTCCCCGTTATCTGCTAATTTTTAGTTAACTTCTTGCATAGAAGTAGGCAGCCGAGAGTGACTTTGCTCTCGAATTTGGATCTACTTGCATCCTGAGATTTTCTTCACGAATCCCAGCGTGATACGCACTCAGAACTTCCGAACCTTGCTGTGAAAGCCAACTGTGCTAATCGACAGACGGAGTGATCGTGTCAGCATTAGTCCCGGCACTAATTAGTTCCCAACTCTTGTGATTGGAAGCCCTAGCCATACTGTTCCGGTATCCCACGCATCCTTGTGTGTGAATATTATCTCTGTACGAGATCCCGAATGTTAACATCCTACTGAATTTGTACATAGCTGTACATAATCTATTCTATTGAATAAAATATTTAATCCAGAATACCTAGGTTTCTAGCCTGTTTCATTGACGGCCTCGCCTACTTTATTCCCAGTACGTTACAATATACATGTGTTATACCTATATTGCCCAGAAGCAGTCATTTTGACTGCTTGGGAAATTTTAAATAATCAAAAGATTTTTATTTATTGAATTGAGTAAATTTCTTATATGACCTGTCCGGCTTTGTATTGAAATAACATTTTTTTTTCGATTACGGTAACATACCGATGCATGATAAATTGTCGATTTGGGCTTATACTTGATAAGTGTCAGTTGCTCAATAAGCTAAAGTAGTACTAGTTATTCGAATCTTTATAAAGTGTTGTTCTAACAAGTTGTTTATTTTATTTCTTTTGCGCCCTAACTTTATGAAAAAAAAATGTCGAACAGAAATGAGTTATTGGAAAAGCTAACGAACATAAGTGAAGAGTGCTCCGATATAGAATCAAATGCAACAAATTCTGAAATTTCTTTCCAACGAATATAGAGTTGCAAGACAGAAAAATTTATCAGAACATGAAGACCCACAAAGATCAACTGCAACATCATCAAATGCAACCCGTTCTCACAAACGCAAATTTTGTCAAGTACGACTTTGCCACAACAACAAAACAAATAATATATGTGAAAAATGTCAAAAGTATGTTTGAGGAAGATGTACACACAAAAAGATTTCCACTTTCATTTGCATAAAATGTACAAATAATAATGCATAAATTATTTTTTTTTAAATTAAAGTAAATTTTTTTCTTGTTAATATTTACTAATAACTTGTTGTTTAATTGTAAATAATATAAGAAATATTAAAAATTAATTTTAAACAAATTTCTTTACATATTTGTTATTTTTTCACAATGCAGTCATTTTGACTGTTTTTGGGCAATATAGGTATACAAGAAATCTCGGGCAATCTAGTGTTAAAAGTCACCTACATAAATTCTTTGGAATTTAATGAAATTAGTTTATAAATATTATCTATAACTCTTATAAATGCAAACTGCTTTAAATTTGTTTTAATTCTTAGAGGGGTTTGCCTTAGATATACCATAGGAGGGATTGAGGGGTGTTAACTGACAAAAACACCCCATTGTACAGCGTGAACACAATGTTTTTTAAAATTTTAATTACATTCTAAGAACGAAAAATAAGTGTTCTTTAAAAAGTAAAATAAATAAAAAGTTCAACAATTTATAAGTGTTGTTTGAATACATATTTTTGTTTGGGATCATGAGTAAAACATATCGAATTACTAACTTTCAAGTTACAGCAAGTATCAAAATATATATATTTCAGAAGGAAAAATAAATTAAATGCTGTACTATCATCTATTGTAAGGTTTAAACATTAAAAACATAAAAAATCGATAAGAAAGCACTCATGTATCTCCAAAAATTAGAGAAAAAATGTCTAACAAGAGGTTTCGCTGTGAAACTACTGTCCAGTAAAGGGTTAAACTTAGCAAACCACTACTCAACGGTCGAACTTAACTTTTAGATTGCTTCATTAATTTTTTGATTGTGTCTTAACCTTAATAACATAAAAAAAGTTAATTCTTGATTTAACTTGCTTTTTCGTAACCTAATGTGCTTAGTATTAACTTTAACCTTTAATATTGACGTTTCCCATTGAATGTGTTTTTTCGCCTTCACTGAACTCGTGAACCTTAGCTTTTATTATAAACTCAACTTTAACTTTCTATATCTTAATAATATTTAGTATCTTGGTCCTCATTGTCGTGTTGTAATATCGCCGTTACTTCTCATTACCATGAAATTACAGTACTTCTGACTTAGAGGGCTTGGCCCAGGGAAGTCAGAAAAGAGAGCTTGATTTTTCAGGTGCAGAGTCCGAATAATATTTATCGAACCAAGCTTTGGATTCAACAATATTTTTTTTCGCTAAAAAATAATGCTTTACTAACACACGAAATTCCTTTTTATCCATTGTTTTCAATCTAACAAAAGTTGCTTCCCTCAAAATACTATATGTCACAAATTAATAGTCCGACAGGTGTCAAATTTATACACGTGTCTTTCGAAGGTTAGGGCTAACTAAAATTCATATGGATTTAATACTAGTAGCTCCATCTATGTGTCATCCTACGAACTTTTCAGCCCAACTGTTATAAACACATTTAGAGTAATAAGGCAATTAATTATTCATCAGTTTAAAAAACTTGTGAGATAAACGCTACAAGAATATAGTAACAAGGTATTTATCTAACTTGTTGCAGACCTGTGAAAATATAAGCGCGTATTAGAGGGGAAAATTGTCATTGCTAATAAAAGAAAGGCATGTATAGTCTTTATTACATTTTATTTTAGGGAAATACAAATGCAGTGTTCATATTCAGTTGACAAGAGGTTAAAAAGTATTTACTGATAATATATATTATAGCGGTGTAGATTTGGTTATTACATCCTTGTTTGAATCATTTATTAATGTTTTTTTTTTGTTGTTTATCCTCGAACTCAATGTGTTACATTTTGTACTGTTATGTTTTATGTTCCATGTGCTATGTTTTATTTTTGTAGCATAATTTAGTTGCATTTTTGTGGCAACATTTTTTGTAGTTTTTAGTTTATGAAGGAGAACTATTTTGCGAGTGATAGCCGCACGTTGCTGCTGGCATTATGATTATTAAAATAAGTTTAAAGACAAACGTTATTGTCTACGTTTTTTGTTTATGTTATTGGTCCGCGTCGACAATCCTATATCCTTTTTGTGCAATGCACTACTTAAGCAAACTTTTGGAATTTACCAATTGTATTTTCAAATTTTACTCTTTATGTATTTCATAACATACAGCTAAATTATGAAGAAATAAAATAAAAATATTTATTATAATAACTCGGTTCTTATACGATTGGTAAAAAAGTAGCATTTACTCACACGACAACATAGCAATGCAGATTTAATTATAACGATTCTCTATTCATTTTATTGTAAATAATTTTAAGTATTGCAACAATTGATGCATTACTCATAAATTAATTACCTATTAAATTTAATTACCAAAGTAAACTTTCTGAATACACTAATTTCATTTTTATATTTTACTGTTTATGCATGTTATAACGCGTACTGACAGTATAAAACAATAAAAAATTATACTTTGAGATTTACACTATGAATCTGGTTATCCTTTAAATATTACATCAAAATAAAGATTGTATTAACAATTCAATGAAAACACATATTGTATTTGCAATAAAGAGATATTATAGAAAATAAATCCTAATTTACTATTTAAACGGATTTTGTATTGAGATACTGTTATAAAAATGTGCAATGTTAATTATGAGCGAGGGGAAAAAACGCAATTAAAAATACTTTCACTTTAAAAAGTAGTTTTAAAGATATTTTTCCATATTAGAAAAGGAGTTTTAAAATCATTCTCAAGCACAGTACGACGACTGAAAGGGTATATTTTCTTATTCAGGTCATAAATTATTTTATTATTATATTCATAAATAAAAAGTGGTTGTAGTTAAAATTCTCCTATTTAGAACATCCTGAAACCTAAACTGGTCGGACTGGATTGACACTAAAATACAACTTCGAACATTCCTGGATTAATTATATGAAGGGTTCCATCCCATTGTTTATGCAAAGTAGATTTACTAAAAAGATCCTATATGTATAAATATCATCAGCATGGTATTTGTGATTATCTCAACAATTTCAGAAAAAAAAGCTTTACAAATTTACTGCTCTAGACATTTTATTCGATATTGTTTTTTTTAATTGTGCCTAAAATACTTTGATATTTTTATCATAGCATCAGCTAAAAAAGTTTAGAAAAACTGGTCTACTTCCCTAATTCTACTATAACATTCCAGAATCTTTACACGAATTCCATCTGTTGTTTACTTTTCAACGTTTTCAAATTGCTCTTTATCTTTTTTTTTCTTGCTAACAGTTTTAGATCATTTAAGAACAATGTTCCTCTCTCTAAAACACTCATTTGGCTTTTGTTTTTTATCTTCTTCGTTCCCGGTTTCTGCGTAAACAACAAAAAACTCAAAACAATATTTTTTTTCATTCTCTAAAATTGTTTCTGGTTTAGATGTAATGATCTTCCCAGTGTTCACTAAAGTCTATAGACGTTACACACTTTACAATATATTTTAAGGTTTTTAAAGCAATATTATTTTAATTGTAGTTTTTATGATGTAAATTGTTATAAAAGTGTTTTACTCTGTAAGCGAAAGAAAATGTTGTCTTTAAGTCTTAGTTCACAGTGAATTACACTAGTGCTGTGCCTTACAGTGATAAAAAAAAAGCCATTTCCATCAACTTAAATGACCGCTGGAATGCCGAATGGAACTTAGAAATTCGAAACAAGCTTTACTTTCTTAGACTATCTCTTTTTGGCCATGTTTCCCAAATACCAAGTTGGATGTTATATTAACACGTCTTCGCATTGGTCATACTAGAGTAACACATAAACATTTACTTTTGGCTGAGCCTGCTCCACAATGTTATTTCTGTCACACCCATCTCACCTTTCATCACATTTTCACTTCATGTGTGGCTTTAACACGATTTTATAACATATATTTTAAAACTTTTCATCCCAGTTTGATCAAACTTTTGGGTGACACCCCCGACTCAAAACTTTTTGAATTTCTCATCCGCATTGGCGTTTTTAACCTTGTTTAATTTAAAGAGTTTTAATATCAACCTTTACGTCGTTTATTACTTATGTTCTTTCTTTTATATATTTGGCTCACAGTTACTTTTGTTTTTAAATTTCATATATGTATTCATATTTTAGTTAAAACTTCAATCCTTGTTTGGCGCAGCATATCCTAGCTTGGATCTTGCGCCAAGAAACCCCAACCAACCACAGAGAACTAAGTTTTATTGTTCTTCAAATCAGTTGAAAAGTTATGAGAAGTATTTTTATGTAAAAAGAATTCAAGTTGCATTTTTAGTTAGATGTTATTTTTAGAGCTATCAATTATCAAGTGCTTGAAAATTACTCTTGTTGAAAATTTTCCATGCGTGTGAATTTATAATGAGCAGCATTTTCATGTAAAAAGAGTTAAAGTTGAATTAACAGTAAAATGTTAGTTTTAAAGCTATCAGCTACCAAATGTTTGAAAATTACCATGCTGAAAATGCTCCATGTGAATGAATTTATCAGGAAAAGCATTTTTATGTAATAAAATTTAAAGTTTAATTGCCAATAAAATGTTATTTTAGAGCTCAAATGTTTGAAAATTACTTTTATTGAAAATGCTCCGTATGAATGAATTTATCAGGAAAAGCATTTTTATGTAAAAAGAGTTAAAGTTTAACTAACAGTAAGATGTTATTTTTAGAGCTATCAACTATCAAATGTTTGAAAATTACTTTTATTGAAAATG
This sequence comes from Pardosa pseudoannulata, assembly GCA_032207245.1. Classification (NCBI taxonomy): domain Eukaryota; kingdom Metazoa; phylum Arthropoda; class Arachnida; order Araneae; family Lycosidae; genus Pardosa; species Pardosa pseudoannulata. Next base: position 41,306,008 of record CM063505.1, read on the forward strand.
CTCTATGTGAATGAATTTATCAGGAAAATTATTATGTAAAAAAATTTAAAGTTTAATTGCTAGTAAGATATTATTTTAGAGCTACAAATGTTTGAAAATTACACTTATTAAAGATGCTCCGTGTGAATGAAAATTCAACAAATTTTATATGCATTTGTGAGAAGTATTTTATAATCTTAGAATACAATTATTTTTCTCTCATAAGCTGGGTTTAGATTTGATTGAAATGTTGAATTTTAAAATTTTAAAAACTTGTTTGCTTCTTATACACGGAAGGGCTAAAACATTTTTACAACCGGTTTTAGCTCTTCGATTTTATAAATTACTTTCTAAAGGTTTTCAATCATTTTATTAGTATCAATTTTTAAAATTCCCCGCCTTTCTTTAAGCTATATTAGAGATAAAATAAAATATAGATTAATATAGTGCAGATATATTTTTAAAATGTTAATAATGTACCTTTGATTAGTTTTATTCAGTTACCATGTAAATCATGAAAAATTTCTATGATATTTGAATAATATTTGAGCATGCTCAGTAAACGTGTATCTCCTTTACATATTTATATCTCGTCCCAAATTCAGTTTTTTAAACTTAATTTACACCATAGCATTCCTGTTGATGAATTATATTTCTTTTATAAGTTTTGTAAGCTGTTGATATAAACTTCGCAAATTATCGGGGAAAAACTTATCAAAAAAATTGCAAGTGTTTTAAATGACTTTTATATCTTTTTTAACATTTACCCCCAGAATTTTTCCCTAATTAAAATTTGATGTTTGATTAATGTTGATATCCCTAATATATATATATATATAAATCTATATATATATATATATATTATATATATATATATATATGTACGCATATGTATATATAAGGAAATCATTACTTAAACAGCGTATTCAAATTCGGGAACACTAGCAGATTGGCACTTATACAATTAATACCTATGATGTGTTCTCCAAAAATATGTAAAAATTTCTAATTATTAGGTAAATCGATAAATGTTATTCAAAATTAATAAGTAATATCCAGTTATTTATATTACGGAGTGATATGCTATAGAGCATATATTATCGGGAAAAATGTGTCAAAACAACTGCAGTGTTTTAAATAACTTTTATATCGTCGTTTTTAACATTTACGTGAGAATTTCTCCCGAATTGAAATTGATGTTTAGTTAATGAATATATATATATATATATATATATATATATATATATATATATATATATATATATATATATATATATATATATATATGAATATATGTATATGTATATATGTATATATGTATATATATATATACATATATATAATTAATATATATATATATATATATATATATATATATAAGAAAATCATTACTTAAAAAGCATATTCATATTCGAGAACATTGGCAGGTATGCTATTAATACCTATGATGTGTTCTCCAAACAATATATAAAAATTTCTAATAATCAGATAAATGGATAAATATTATGCAAAATTAATAAATAATTTTCAAATATCTATGCTACAAAGGGATAAAAAAATTTCAGTTTGTCTGTGGTTCCCTCAATGTACATGATGCTGAAACTTTACTGGAGAGTATGATTTTAACTGTGATCTATATATAGCCCAAAAAATAAACTAATTGTTAAGAATTTTTTAGAGATTCAAAAATAAACTCCAAAGTGTTTATAAAGTTTTGGTGATTTAGTCAATAATTATTAGTAATAATAATATTATATGACGATGGACATTAGAAAATAATTTTGCCCCTTCTTATTATGCATATATATCATAATTTTATAGCATAGAAACTTCAAATTTTCATCCAAATTCCACGTAGCAGGAATTCTACTGTCGCCTTAAAATTGATAAAAGAAGAAACCAACAGAGTTTATATTCATTCGGTAATAATCATGATTCTTCGTATCTAGCAATTTTTATTCATGATCGTTTTAGAGCTTTTATTGCGTTCGATATGTTTTTATGCTTAACTGGACGCGTAAAAAATTTTATTGCCTTTGAATTATGGAGGAGAGTTGGTACAGAATTTTGGTACTGAAAGAAATATTGTTTTAAATTGAGTTTTTTTATTCATCTCACTTATCATGTAAAACGTTTCAAAAGAAGTTTTAAGTATTTTCTCGTTCTGTTGGTTTAAACTCAAAAATAGGTATAGCCGAACGATGGCCGATTGGGTAGGGTGCTGAACTTCGGTACCGTAGTTCGTGGTTTCGAATCCTACAGTGGCATGGATGTTCGTAGCCATTCGGAATCGGGTTTAAGCTGTAGGTCCCGATATCGTTAGCCCTCGTGTTGCAAAAGGTAGACCGTAACACATTAAACCAAACTATAATAGGCATAATAGATAAGCAACAGAGGCTTAACTAATTAATACCAGAATAATTTCAGACGAAATTCAGCTTTTGCTTACAATGTGACTGTGCTTTTCTCACTAAATGGATAACTAAACAAGGAACTTGGTATCACCATACATTCAATTAATTGATTGGGTAAGTATTTTGCATAAAGTACAAATGTTGTTAAGTTATATATTAGAAAAGAGTATTGAAATGAAACTGTCCATATAAAACCCAATACAATTCATATTCTTTTCAAAATTATTCATTGATGATAGTGCAGTTTTGAAAAACAAAATATGATTCAAAGCTGAATCTCTAATACTTTCTTGTAGATATGTATTTAAATATATTGGTAGATGAAAAGTAAGGAGGTAAACTCTAACCATAGGGCTTGGCTTGGTTTGCGTACTACGGTCTACTTTTTGCAACACGAAAGCTAATGAGACCGGGACCTACAGCTTAACCCTTTCGTGGGCCGTGGGAAGATTACTTCCCACCTACACGATCTTACAAAATACACCTGTGGGAAGCTCAAAACCCATTATAATATATTGGTCTTCTTATTGAAACGACTGATTTGGATGGAAGACTGATTCCCGCTTCGGTTTTGTTCTGCCATTAATTGTTTGTGCGATTGAATAAAAATATCAGCTCTATTTTGAAAGTTTGGAAACGTGGAGAGAGAAATAAATGGCCCACGAAAGGGTTAAAGCCTATTCCGAGCTGCTACGAACATCCATGCCACAGTGAGACTCGAACCCACGAATTCTGGTACCAAAGGCTAGCACCCTAACCAATGGGCCACAGTTCGGCCTAACCATAGGGATTCCTATAAACACAGTAATAAACATCATTCCACCCTCAGTGCATATCCATGAAGTTCTTCCTGGAAACGTGTAGAGAGAAATAAATGGGTCACGAAAGGGTTAAAGTCTATTCCGAACGGCTACGAACATCCATGCCACAGTGAGATTCGAATCCACGAACTCCGGTACCTAAGGCCAGCACCCTAACCAATCGGCCACAGTTCGGCCTAACCATAGGGATTCCTATAAACACAGTAATAAACATCATTTTGCATATCCATGAAGTTTTTCATAGATAATAGTGCAGTTTTGAACACAATGATTCAAAACTAGACTTTTAAAATATTCCTGTAGATATTCTTTTTAATACATTGATAGATGAAAAAGAAATCAGCTATGGTTATAAACACTGACATTATGGTTTCCAACGAACACAGTAGTAAACATCAGTCTACATTCATTGCATATCCATAAAAATAATCTTAGATGATCGTGCAATTTTGATCAAAATGATTAAATAGTAGATCTTTAAAATATTCCTATAGATGTTCTAATAAATATATTGACAGTTACAAAAAACTTTTTGTAACAAACACAGTGGTAAAAATCACTATACATTTATTACATGTCCAATATACAACGCTATTCACCAATATCTTTATACAGAGGTAATTCCTCAGCTGACCCAGGCTTTTCGCCCATACAGCAGCTTTCACTGAAAAACAGTTGCCACGACTGCAACCACAACAGCTACAGAACTGCTGCTGACCTACGCGAGGTTCCGTCATGGCTCGAAATTAATGTAGTCGACCCCAGTAAGGAACAAGGCTACAGAAGCAAGTTCGGGACTACCAGGGACGACGGAAGAGAAGGATCACTCAGGAAACCCCGGGTTCGTGACACCCGAGTATACCTAAAGGAGGTATACCCCTTGAGGTATTCAGACGGCTATCATTGGCCTAGGAGGGACACTCCTAGTTACCAGGGGGCGCCACGAGGAGGCTGATAGCTGTCCTAGGTGAGGTACCGTAGTACAACACCCTGAGGCTCATCTCCAGAGCTGCGCCGAAGCACTGCTGAGGTGAATCACTGCCCCACCCCCACCCCCTAAATACAGAGGTAAAATAAAACAAGAAATATTAAGACAATCGAGGGCCGAACCGGGCTCATATCACCGTAAGGCCTTCTGTCATATCCCGGTGGTGGTGGGCAAATCGCAAGTACTGGGCCATCCTACCGAGCAGTCAATCCTCAAAAAAAAACCCGGAGCGCACCCATCACGCCGCAGTCGCCATCATGGGGCGAACGCAAAATAGGAGCGCTATCGAAGAAAGTGAATGTGGAAGACTGCTGGATGCTTATATTAAGACAAACAAATATTAAGCGATACTATTAAGTCACACTGATTGATGCAGTTAAATATTTGGTAACATTACATACTACTTATTACCGTATATTTGTTTCGATCTTAATATTATTAAGAACTATTCTATCCATACGGATTCTTCTTATAATAAAAAATCAATGAAGCCATTAAATAATTAACATTTAACATTAACAAGTAACATTACTATACTACTTATTACCAAATATTTGTTTCGATCTTAATATTATTAAGAACTATTCTATCCATACGGATTCTTCTAATTTTAAAAAATCAATGAAGCCATTAATTAATTAACATTCGTTTGTTTTAAATGTCATTCTTAAGTCATAAGTTTTCTGGCCAGAAGCCATCTTTTGTCGTAATGTGAAACAAATCTACTCATGAGAGTAGAGTATTGTATTTCTCCCCGGACCAGAAATCATCCAGCAGATGATTAACAAAACATATCCCACCCCCTTCCTCCACTAATCAGTTGTTGATCGTATTAAGAACAAACTGGCATTCTGTAGGGACATTCTACACAGGCATGCCGGACAATGGATTCCTCCTAAACAGCGAACTTGGAAATGCCATTTGATGCATTTGTATCTTTAATTCCATCTGCGATGTCATTATTCCTGCTGAGGGAGAGCTATGAAAATAGATTGCTCCTTCGTTTGTAGCAATTAGCGCTCCATTTCGAATAATTGGTGAGAATAATCTTGGCGCTTTTGCATTTATAAAGGTTTGGAGCCACGTTTGATGGAGGAAGGGAGAGATTCGGAACAATTTACGTGTTAGTATAGAGTAATAGATTAGGATTTAACTTGAATAAAATATTAGATTGT
>CM063505.1:41316384-41318884 GCA_032207245.1 Pardosa pseudoannulata
AGATTATATTTCTTCTACAATAAAAGATTTTTTTCTTTTGAAAAAGCAAGCAGTTTATAAAGATGCAGGCATATTATATCGTATTTCACAATTTATTTTACAATCCTGCTTTCCTAAGAAAAGTTTGTGATTTTTTATCTTCTGGAAAGATTGTTTAAGTGAATTCTAAAAAAAAAACTATTGTTAAATTTTATGATTCTAATAAGAGATATTTGCTTTTTAAATTATTCTAATTTTTGATGAAATACAAATCCATGTATTTATGCTGAGTAATCCCTGATTTTTTTTAATCTGACAACATTAGAAGAACAAAATAGTTTGCCCATATTTAAAGGGTACAGTTTGATTGTCCTAAAAAACTTTGAAACTGTTTTACTTTCTATTTTGTTAAATTATCTATTCTAAATTTTGAATTGTATTTCAATTTTGAATTGGTTGGTATTTCAAATGTATTTATGGTGATTTAAAATTCCAATTGAATGAAAAAATTATTGATTTAATTTAAAGAACAAAAATATTTTTTTTCACTTTTAGCATTTACATAGTAATATTGTGAGCGTGAACGGCTACACTAACTTTCATTGCTTTAAGTTGAATTATTTCTTTAATTTTTTTATATTCTGGAAAGATTGTTTAAGTGAATTCGAAAAAAAAATGTATTGTTGACTTTTATGATTCTAATAAGAGATATTTGCATTTTATATCCTTCTAATTTTTGATGAAATACAAATTTATGTATTCATGCCGAGTGATCCCTGATTTTTTTTAATCTTATGACATTAGAAGAACAAAATAGTTTGCGCATGTTTAAAGGTTATAGTTTGATTGTTCTAAAAATACTTTGAAACTGTTATTTTTAAACTGTTTTACTTTCTATTTTGTTAAATTATCTATTCTAAATTTTGAATTGTATTTCAATTGTATTTAAATTTTGAATTGGTTGGTATTTCAAATGTATTTAAATAAAATACTAGATTAAATAAAAATTTTAGTGTATTTTATAGTGTATTTAAATATTATATTATAATAAAATTTATAGTGTATTTAAATAAAATTTTTAGTGTATTTAGTAATTTTAACCCTCCGAGTGGAACACACAGGGGAAAAAAAGTCTCCAAAAATTCCCTAAAGTTTTATTGTGTCAGTGACCAAAGTGTTCTATGATTTTTTTACTTCACCCTTTGCCTCATCCTCGTTATTGTCCCTCTACTTCCGGTTATAAATAGATATATAAATAGACATTATTGATTGTTTATTTTTAATACACTTAAAGCTCGTCAAGTCTCGAAGATCATCACATAAGAAATAATGTATTCTAAAAGTATGAATAAAAATATTTTTTAAGAGAATTATTTATATATTTTTACTAAAGTCATCCAAGATATTTCAGTGGTGCAATTAGAGATATATCTGTTACCGCAAATGAAATACTTCGAAATAAAGATTTACAAAGCCATGGGAAGCTATCAGTGTCTTTGTTTCTCAGAGAGTAGGGGTGCATCCCTCAATAAATGTCAGTCAAAGAGGGGTGCAGTTAATAAGCAATCGACCTGACCCTCTTACCTCAAAACTCCATGGTTGAAAGCACTGTTAGAAATATACAATACATCTATTTTCGGAACGTTTTTGGAGGTCGAAAATTGTCTGTGACAGCCGGCGGAATTGTACGTGCAAACCGCTTAGAGGGTTAGTGTATAGTTACATTGCTTTCTGAGTGTTGTTATATGCATTCGTTCATGCGTCAAACTGACGTGTGTTTGTAGAGATAGGTATATAAGAAATGTCCGTAAATATAATGTTAATGTATATTCCGCTGATATTTATTTTATTTGTGCAGCATCCTTCTATGGAGCGAGCTTCTTGAAAGTCCCTCTGCAAGATGCCGAGAAAACTACCTATATCTACTTCCGATTTCGCACACACAGGCCTAACACCTTCCTCTTCCTCGCGGCCGGATCCAGCGACTATTGTTTCCTTATGTTGGACAACGGAGAGATACAGGTTAGTAACACCTCTAACCTCTCTTATTTTTGCCTCGCAGATCTCGCTTTACCATTTTGGAATTTCTCGAAATATGCTTTTACATGTTTTTATTTACTTTGAATCTTATAAAGTACTAGTATATAACCCGTCAAATGACAAGATCCGTAAAATTTTTCATTTTCCAGAACTGTAAAGTACCCTATCAGGCAGATAGAGAATTCTTTGTTTTTTTGTCTAGGAATTATCTGGTACAAGCTCAATAATTTATTTACCTCATACTCCTCTACAGTCTCCCGATACTGTGAATACAGTTTAGAATCACCTTGAATTGATTTAGAAAGATAACTCAAAGTTTTCTTAGAACGTCGAAATTATCGTTAAGTTCTTCCCAATTTTTTTGCCACAGTAATTGATGGAAGTAAAGGAATGAAACTACCATATCCACTATACCCTGGGGTTAAATACAATTTGTTGTTAATACCGGTGGTAAAATTTTCATTGCAACAAAAAATAATCG
>CM063505.1:41323884-41348884 GCA_032207245.1 Pardosa pseudoannulata
AATGTTTAAGTGACCCGATTCTGCCGTTTTACCACTCCGTACAATGCAACACAACGAGTACTACAACAATTATTACGATTCTTCGAAAACTCTGAGACAAGTTAAGTAAAATTGGATTGCCCTATTGGATATTTGTTCCGAGAAAAAATAGCAGGCAATACAAATTTTTAACTTAACACATTGTGTGCGAGTACATTTCTCAGCGGAATTGTACCAGTAGCGGCCGCTTTGCGCGTAAATTTAGTTACTCAGTTAAATCTCAATAGATCGAAAATTATTTAACTTTTTAACCAATTTTTCGTAATTTATATAGAAATATAAAAACAAATATATAAATAGAAATATATAAATAACAACCATAAGATTTTTGTAAACAAAAAATATAATTTTTAGCGGATAAATTTATAATAGTATCGTAAATATGAAAAATCAAATAGAAATAGTAGTATATAGTTTTATTTTTTTCGAATTATGTTATTTATAAACATTTTTACAGTATAAAAAATGAAAAGAGCAATCATAAAACTAATAATGTAAAAACTAGTATTTATTTGTCTAATTTTTTTCCAGAATCTATATAGTAGTCAAGAACATTCGGCTTCGTTTTCCTGTATATACCGTTATTTTTGTACCCACAAACAGTCCACCTTGTTATACTAACTCGTACTAGTACGCGACCTGCGTTTAAATATCAATCGTCAGAAAACATATTAGCACGTGTCCCGCGCTCAAGTATCAATCGTCAGAAAACGTACTAGTATGTGTCCCGCACACAATGTGTTAAAGCTTCTAAATAACTACAGAAACCTTATTTCAAGAATAAGTGAATTAATTAGTTTGCATGACAGAATTACCACATGGAGAACATTGCTAAATATCAAAAATGGGATATAATTTATGAGGAATGATAATCCGTTTGATGTAGAACAATATTATAATTTTGATATTAGCCAATATTTTTCTCATGCCTGGGTAATTGATTGGATGAGCTGCAATAAATGTTTCAGGTTACACTGATTTGTTACACAAACATGAGTTTATTACTAGGCCTTGATATGTAAGACCTTCAAATAAACGGATTGGATGCATTTGAGACAATACCTGCGGTAAAGAAATTTACAATTGTGGTTTTTCCTGAGATAAAGAGTTAAAGTTCCAATACAAGTCAATATAGCAAAAATAGTATTCAAGAAAAAGGGTAAGATGGTTTTTGTCTTTCTTTTAACTATTGTCTTTATTATTTGTATTCACCTTTTAAAAAGCCGTAGGTATTTATTGACCATTTTCTCGAGGAAGCACAATATAGATAGGTCAACTTTCCTCCTTCTGAATCACAACACAAATGACAACCAATCCTTAACTTTTTGTATGCGGGACACATACTAGTGCGTTTTCTGACGATTAATACTTGAGCGCGGGTCACTTACTAGTACGGGTTAGTTTCCTGTCTGCGGCTCTCTGATAACTTGACAGGCTGATTATGTGGAGAGATCCTCATCAACATTTGCTATGGTATTGTTGATATCGAGAACATTTCTCGTTAGGTGACATAAACCTGTCATAATAAGGCCGGATATTATTGACATAAATAACTGATAGCGTAAAAAAAGAACTTCTCAGTACTTAAACTTCTTAGGTATAAAACTTTTTATTTTCTTAGAAGATAGCACTATGAAAAGGTTTGCTTTTGAATTAAATGAAGTTTTATAAATATCTAAACTAATAATAGTACTTTTGCAACAATGAGTGTTATTTACATTAATAGCTGGTTGATATTTCAGCAAATCTGAATATATGTTCTGAAAGTTTATGTAAAAATGAATACTTTAACACATTGTATGCTGGACACCTAGTAGTACGTTTTCTGACGATTGATACTTGAGCGTGGGACAAGTACTAGTATGGGTTAGTGTAACAACATGGTTTGTTTGTGAGTACACAAAAAACGGTATATACAAGAAAACGAATCCGAATATTCTTGTCTACTACATAGATTCTGGAAAAATTTAGACAAATAAAAAGTAGTTTTTACATTATTATTTTTATGATTGCTCTTTTCATTCTTTTTATAATCTAAAAATGTTTGGAGTGCTACGGTCTACTTTTTGCAACACGAGGGCTAATGAGACCGGAACCTACAGCTTAAAGCCGATTCCGAACGGCTACGAACATCCATGCCTCAGTGGGATTCGAACCCACGAACTCCGGTACCAAAGGCCAGCACCCTAACCAATCGGCCATCGTTCGGTCTAAAAATGTTAGATATAACATAATTCGAAAAAACTAAAACTATATACTACTATTTCTATTTGATTTTTCATATTTACGATACTATTATAAATTTATCCACTAAAAAAATAAATTATTTGTTTACAAAAATCTTACGGTTGTTATTTCTATATATCTATTTATATATTTGTTTATATTTTTCAATATAAAATACAAAAAGTTGGTTAAAAAATTAAATAAATTTTGATCTATTGAGATTAAACTCAATAACTAAATTTACGCTCAAAACGCCCACTCCCGGTACAATTCCGCTGCGAAATGTACCCGCACACAATGTGTTAAGTTGGATTTGAACTCATAGCCTCCAGCTTGGTAGACGAACGGTCTAGCCACTATTCCGACTGGATAATGTAGAACAAAAAAGATTAGGGCAAAAAAGTTTTGCCGTTATTGATATTTTTATTATACACAAATTTCCTAAGCTCAATAAAATAAGAGAATTTTCAACTTCAAGATAAAAACTCATATGAATAATTCATGTATTTTTTTTCTCTGTGAATAGAGAATTTTAGGAAGTTAAAATAGTAACTTTCGAAAGTATTCGAAAATCTCCAATGCAGGTTTTTTTTCCTTTCTGTTTTACGTTCATTTTTCTACATTTCTATGTTTAGCAAGCTTTGTTAAAGTATTATCTGATCTCTACACTCAATGCATACGAATCTCAAACACGCCAGGAATCCGAACGAAGCGGGAGTTCTAAAAGCAGCAAATTCTTGTTTACATCGCTTCAGAATAATGCTTTCTTTTAAAGGCCTTTTATTTCTGTGCCTTGAAAGAAATATAGAGGATTTATTCAAATGTTTGCCTTTGTCAACAGTAAAATATTTATAACCCAATAGAAAGCTTCTGTTTGAACACTCGCTGACCAAACAGATAAAGGCTGTTTATTGTGTACACAAGGTGTTGAAAGTTCTGTATCTTTTCCGAAGCAACAAAAGGGAAGTTTCTTTGTGGGCTTTTCATTCCTTACCTTCCCGACTGATTTTGTGTGACGGAGAGTTACAAATTCTGGAAAATGAATCCGTTGTTTTTGTCTAGCAGAGGGTCTGATGTGATGGAGACACGCGAAGGGTGGCGGAAGGTTATTTATAGCACATGTCCCAAGTACAACGTGCTATTGTTTAGAGTTTCTGACATTTTGTCAGAATTACAGAAGCCGCACTTCTATGCCTACGACTCACTCAAATAACATGCACCTGGCAGGAGAAATGGCAGTAAGAATGCTCATAATTTAATAACTAATTGAATCTTGCACGAGTTTTAACTTTAAGAGGAATGGATTATTTTGAAATATAAAAGTATTTTGGAAAACTTAATGTGTACAATCATTTTAAATAGAGTGAAAAAATAATTCGATTTCTTACCTATAATGTAAATATAATATAAATGCTTATAAAATAAATATATAAATCATATTTTAGATTACTGAAATATCTTAACGAAATGAAATATTTCATACCTACTATATTTACAAGAATATTAAATTTTTTTAAAACTATTTTTTCGTTCATTCTATTTTTAACCCCTTAATGCACAGCTTCTTTTCTCTTGAAAAAAGCCGGCCAAAAAAAAAACCATTTTTTTGTGTAAAAAACACAATTTAGAACGTTGAATTTAGAAAAAATATATATATTTTATACTTGATTAAGTAAGTGTTATAGCTTACAATCCCATGTAAATAATAAATATCAATAAAATGATTGTTTTTTGTTTTGCTTTCACATTGATATTTTCAATTCTCAGTTGCATTCGAGTGTGAAAAATTATAGCAGCATAAAGCACAACACCGCTCGAATTATCTCGAGTGTGCACAGTCTGGCCAGTTTAGCGCGCTCGAGTTAACTTGAGCGTGCACGTTAAGGGGTTAAACTGTTTTCCTTTCTATTTTTAAAGCTTCGTATCTCATCTGAACTCATAAACCTGTATAAACTCATAAATGAAAGATAAAAATTATTAACTGTTTGTATATATATATACTTTAACGATGAATGCAATAGTTTCTAAAAGTTATGTCTTGATTGAAATTGTTCATCGTTTCTTCAAATGCGTCTAGCCTTCAAATGAAGTATATCAAAGTTATAGAAACCTTATTTCTGTGCGTAAGACTCACTCAAATAAGACACTCCTGGCATTATACTTGAATAAGTAAGTGTTACAGCTTACAATCCCATGTAAATAATAAATATCAATAAAACGATTTTTTTTGTTTATATTTCACATTGTTATTTTCAATTATCGATTGCATTCCAGTGGGAAAAATTATAGCAACATAAAGCACAACGCCGCTCGAATTATCTCGAGTGTACCCAGTTTGCCTAGTTTAGCGCGCTCGAGTTAACTCGAGCCTGCATATTAAGGGGTTAAATCTTCGTATCTGATCTGAACTTTATTTTATAAACTCATAGATGAAAGATAAAACTTATCAACTGTTTGTAGATCTCTATACTATAATGAGGAATGCAATAGTTTGTAAAGGTTTTGTCTTCATTGAACTTGTTTAGTGTTTCTGAAGTACATCAAAGTTATAGAAACCTTATTTCTGGGCCTAAGACTCAGTCAAATAACATACTCCTGGTACGAAAAATGACAGCAAGAATGTTCATAATTTCAAAAATTATTTAAACTTACACCAGTTTTAACTTTTAGAACCACAGATTATTTAACAGATAAAAGTAGTTCTTAAAAAAAATGACATGTAAAATAGTTTTAAATCGCGTGAAAGAATAAATATTTTTATCTATAACATAAATATAATATATAAATACTTGTAATATAAATAGATTATTTGCTATACCTAGTTGAATTTAATCATTTCATCTTATAATAACGACTTGCACCACTTTACTTTACCCCTTTTAACTTATCCTCGTAGTAAATAGAACTTCACATTCTATTTAAGTGTGAACCATTAAGAAGCAAGATCAGTTTAACACACAGTTTCAGTTGACCTTCAAATGAATATATATCCGACTAGCAACTAAATGAATTTAGCCTAGCACTAATAGCTACACTTTCGAAATATAGGGAGATAATAACACTGTTGTGTCCTCCAGGTTATATGCGAAAATTAAACATCGTATAGCTTGCCTGTAACGTATGCTAAGATGTTTGTCTGAAAATTCCTTGTTAAACATAGGTTGTCTTTACTCTCGAAAATCTCTTATCAATTGGCTGAAAAACAATTGTGGTTTCGTTTAATCTTCTAAAGAATATAAAAAATTAAAATTAGTAGTTTATCAATTAATAAATGGGTTTTAGCTTAGCATCTTAATACATATTTGTCATCTATGTATTGCTTTACTTAAAGTAGGGTTTCATTCCTGCTACAAGAAAACGTTGTATGCTAAGATGTGATTGTTTTAACATTTCATAAGTATCTCAATACTTCATAATACAGTGGACTCCGCTTAATGTTATCAATCGCTTATTGTTATCAAAATCACTTGGTCCCGATTTTCTCTATTCATTTGTATGTTAAAATTATCTCTTTATGTAATCGTTACATCGGTTAATGGGATCAGTTTTCGAACCTCATTTTAACTGGCAAAGGTATATTCCCAATGTATTCAGAAGGTACACATTCTTTTATTTCCCTTCGCTGTTATTTTAATTTCCTAGAATTCTCCTCCTTCCAGATAGGGAAATGGGAATAAACAAAGGAGTGGGGTATTACATATTCCTTGAATTTTTAAGAAATACGCACTCCCTGCAGGTGGTCAGTGATTGTCAGATAAGAAGAAGGCAACACATTCTTATTGGAACTGAAAAGGGGCATATACATATTTTATGCCTTGTTTGCTTACATGCAGCTGGTCGATATGGAAGCCAGAAAGCGAAATGATTTAACATTTTAAAAAAAGGATCAAAATTTTAGATCATTATGATAGGTTGAGGGAACTAATGAGTCAGATGGAGAATATTTTGTTATTGAGCCACCTCCTACAAGTGCTGAAATGAGTAATTGAAAGCATTGAAAGTGTTTCTGCAGTGTCCGCAACTGTTTTGGCTTGTTTGGACGTAAAGTGTGTGCGGGGAGACTTTACTGTTCGCATGGTAGTCTTTGACCCTGGAGAATTTCATCTTGACGATTGTATGTTCGTTTTTATTAATGATTCGTGTTTCTTAGAATAATCGGTATCTACTTCTTCATCCTCAAATGCCTCATGACACAGTTCGTATATCAAGCAGTTTACCTTTCTCCTCAGGCCAATGAAAATTAAACTGTCTCGTGGTAGAAACTTTGAAGATCTAATCTGAGTAGGAACGGCTGGATATCACATAGGTTTCAACAGTCCTAAATAGAAAATTTCAATTTTCTATGGACAATTGTCTTTGAGTTATGCAAGAAATATACCAGCATATCTACATCATGACCAGACTAGTCAAAATGCATACATGAATGGTAATTATGTATCAAAAAAGTAGACCGTAGCGCTCCATACCAAACCAAACAGGAATAGTCCAAATAAGTGAAACTTCAAAGCTAGTTTTCTTGTATGTACGTACGCATTTAACTTTTAAACTAGTCATCTAGTCAAAATATATTAAACCACTTTCAAAATGGATATTTCCAATGAAATCTACAGACCGGATGTTTTCACGTTTGCAATACTTCAATTGAAATTCTTTAGTTAATTCTTTCAGTAAAATCTTCAAAGTTCAACATCTCAAAAATTGAATGAAATAATCTTTAAGGCTCTCTGTAAACTGAACTTCTTGATATCGCCGTAATCACTTGTGACTTGGTAGCAATTTCAGTAAAATTTAATTTCCTCTCGAGAACACAATCATTAGACTAGAATACCGCATGGGGCTATCCGGAAAACGCAACAGATCTTTAAAATGTGTGACTTGAAACGTTTTCCAAAGTCATTTCCCCTTCACCTTTTCTCTCCCAAACGTCATTACCAACAAAGCTTAACGCTCAGTAGACCTTCATGTTTCCCGCCGCAAGGAGCCCAGAATTTACAGACCGACATTAATCTGTTTACTGACCCTGCTGTGTAAAGTGATTGCGTAAGAGAGATTTGTTTTCCCCCGGATTCCTGTTTTAATTAGGCACAATTTTTCCCCCAAATGAGCCGAGGAGGGAAAAAATGAGTGCGCTTGTTTGGCGAAAGGTAAATGGTGCGTTTATTGCCGAGAGCCGAGCTTCTTAAACGATGGCAAAATGAAAGAAGGCAGGATTCTTGCCGAAAGTACTTTGCGTTAGTTTTATTTATTCTTGGTAAATATGAAAAGGTGTTCGAAAGTATTTTTCGACTACAAAATTGCGCAGTTTTCTTTGTAAATGAAAAATTGCGTAAGTGTAGGATAGAGTAAAATTAATTTTGTGGAGTTTTGTCTAGAAACAATATTTATTTTTAAACGAAATGTTTTAAATAAAGTTGATTTATTTATTGATATCAATCAATACTTCTTTGTTTAAAGTGTTCTTAAGTTGTTTCCGGAATGAAATAGTTTTTGTTGTAAAAATGCTTGACTGTAGATAATATGCAAAATAGTTAACGAATATTGACACTCGTTACCCCTCAGTTAGTTAGTTTTTGTCTGGTAAGGAATTGTTTCACCTTAGAGCGAACAAATTGGTATAATTACATTATGACATGTTGTGAGAAAGATTAAAAGAATAAATATTCAATCACTCAACACAGCACAAGCGAAGAAATGAATCAGAACTGTGGAAAAAAATGTAGATACTTACTTAAATTAGACACAAATAGATATAAATGAGAAGATTTAGTGTTAACCACAATTTATTTTACGGCTGAAACTTAAAAATCATTTCAAATCTATTTCAAATACTTCTGTCTATTTGGTCAAGTATGCCTAATGTTTGTTCATGATTAAATTATTTCTGAAAGGCAGGTGTTATGGAGTCTGGGATGATGGCTTCCAGAGATTCTGATGTAGCCTCCACACTATTGGCAATTGTTCACCACTTCATGATGGTGACCTTGGACGATGGTTCACGGGTTGTATCCACACACTGGGCCACTAAATGATTCTCTCTTGGATTCGTCTATTTAGTCTGCTACGCACTTTAGTTGAGCATCTGGCTGCTCTGATCTTTGGACAAAAACCGCCTCGGAAGCCATCGTCCGCCAAGGCTATTTTATCGTCTGCTACAATCGACCACGATAAACCATACCACCAGACGGTGGTGATGGCTTGCAATGAACAATAGTGTGGAGGGGCCTTGACATATGGTCCCTCTGTTTGCACCGATTCTTTAAGTCGTTCCTTTGTCCTGATCTCTTGCATTGAGGGGATAAACACATCAACGATCTCACTTCCTCATTCGAGAGGGGGGGAGGTTACCCGACCTGTCCAGTTAGGGTCGGAACAAAATAACACTGTAAATTCTCAACCCACTGATAGGAGCGAGGGCGTTTACTGATGTTACACTATGTTACAAATTTCTAAGTATTTTGGTGTTTTTTCCCTGAACGCAACACAAATTCGCGATCGTTACCCATACGAAACGTCTGCCATAGCTCTCCCCTCTCTATCGTTTTGCCGTGCGGATTCATAAAACAGAAATAATGATTAAGTTACTTGATAATGAAGAAGTGTGTAAAAGTGGCTTGTGACAATGAGCTTAAAAATAGCAAGTGCTGAATTTGTTTCACACAACGTGATGTAATACGTTTTGTTGCAAAAGCGTTTGGCTCTAGTTAATACGTAAAATACCAGACGAATTATAGTTTTCGTTATCTCTTAAAACGGCAGGGATTGCTTGGTAACAAATTGTTTCCCTTTCGACTGAACACATTTATAGAATTGCTGAGTGTTATCTTGGTTTTCTTTAAATGAAACATAAATCCCCATTCGTTACCTATACGAAAAGTCTGCCATGGCTTTCCCCCCCCCTCGAATGTGTTTCATAAAGGATTCATCCATGGAACACTGTTAGTGGCTTAGTTACATGATAAAGAATAGTTTTGCAAGAGTGCTAAATTGCAATAAATTTAAAAGGGAAAACAACTGAATATCTTCATACGATTAAATAAGGTTTTATTAAGTTAGGAGATTAAATAAGGTTTGTTGTAACAATGTTTGTCTCTAGTTAATAATTAAAATACCAGACGAATTATGGATCTAATTCAACAAATCGTTATCTAACAAATCATTATTTCTCAATACAGGCATTTTTTTTTTGTAACATTTTTTTTTCTCTTTTGATCGAACAGATTTCTTATCTTGGTTTTCTCTATATAAAACACAAATCCCCATTCTTTACTCAGACGAAGTTATATCATGGCTTCCCTCCTTTTTAATCTGTTGCAGAATGGATTCAACGAACGGAAACAGATAATGAATTAGTTTCAGGCTAAGTTCGTAAAAGTGATAATTTGAAATAAATTTAATAGTGACAAATTCCATTAATAATTTATGCCCAACAATATTGGTAAACTTTTGTAGGTTTTTCTACTAACAATATATCAAATGAACTCATTATCATAATGCAACCATTTTCCTAAAAAACAATAGGATTTTTTAAATTTGTAACTATTTTATTGAATAACTAGTAGAAAATCCCAATGTTTGATTAATATAATGTTTAATCACGATTTGTGTGCAAGACATTATATTTTTATCAACGATTCCAATATTTTATAGTGAATTTTACAGTAAGATTTTTAGAGACAATTTTATTTACAAATGTGGAACTATTTGGCGCACATATGAGGAGAGACTGTACAAAATTGAACTGAATTTGGTTATTAATACTAAATAAAACTTGTGTCCTATCTGCCATAAATTTATACCAGCATCTCCCCCCCCCTATTTTTCATTTAACTTGCCAGTTTTGAACTGGTCTGGTCTTGATTGGCATGTGATTATTAACCCTTGTTTTTTACATGCAATAGAACTAATCCACAGTAAAATGAAGCAATTTCAAAGGTACATAGCGTTGATAAGGTTGAATGTGTGCATTTTTTTTAACAATTTATTCTTATTGTAGAAAAATTTAACATCTTATAAACTTCTAAATACTTCCAAGGCTTCTTATTTAATAGATCATGATATTATTTGACGACAGATAGATCATTTGAATATACTACTAAAATATCTTCAATACTGTTACTAAACTGGGATTATACCATAGCAACAAATAGTTCTCCGTTAATCAAAAAGCATCGTTAATTTTCTAACCGTAGTATTGCAGAATATGTTTTTCAATTATTTACTTTCTAGATGTATTGACAGTTGTTGGGGTTTCTAAAGCTAAGCTTTAACTGGACTTAAATTCCAGTGGTCGAATTTCCGCATCGAGTAGTTTCGAATGGTTCCTAACACCAGACCCCATGGACGTAATTTGGGGCCAATTGTCTCCCCTCCCAGAATTTTTAGAGGAGGGGCAAACTTGTAGTTCTGCCTTTCCAGAATTTTTAGGGTTTAATTTATAAATGGAATTTTTTATTGGATATTCTAACGAATGTTGAAGTTATCTTGTTTTTACTAGTATCCTTAAGACTTATTCTAATTATGGTTATCATCTTTTCCTGCGAATGTTTTAAAGCGAGTACAGGTACTCGAACTTGTAGTTTTACCCCTCGAGTCACCCCTATGATGAAAAGGAAAGTGTTTTCTGAATACCATTTCGATTCCGATTATATTTTGCTTAAAGATTAAGAGAACAAATAAAGAATGAAAAAATGTTGGATTTGCCTGATTCTTTTTTATCAAAGCCTTTGCAACTGTATACAGTCGGCAAGTGCATGAAATTTGCTTTTTCATTCCATTACTTTATTACTGTATACTTCGAATTGAGAGTTTGTGAAAATTATGAAAGTCTGATTTATGATTATGATCTAATTTTGCTGAGTAACATGAGTTTACAGAAAATTCCCTGTCACGAGTTCTGGGACGCGAATAGAATGGTGGGAAAAAAAGACACAGAGGGACAATTAATAGCTGATTCACGTTCTATTCTGTCTACTTGCTTTCTATCGCCTGACATGAGGGATGAGAAAACGAGAGAAAATTATCTGCAAAAATGCTTGCTGTGACAGTCACAAGCTGAAAAAAAAAATCGACATCTGTAGGCAACAATACTTCTTTCATTATTTTACAAGAGAAGTTGTCAACAATGGTTGAGAAACACTATTCTGCGTCAGCCCTCATAAGAATGTATTTATTCGTCAGAACCAAGCATCGTGTCACCGTGGCAAATTTTTACTTGATTGTGAACAAGCCATGTGACGTGTGATAAACTAAGCATTGTAGGCTTATATTGTATATTGGGAATTCTTTCTCGCTCTTCTTCATTTTGCTAAACCATCGTAAATAAAAGCTCCCTACATCCGTTTACGCACAAACAGGCTTTAGAAGATTTCTTCCACTTATGTAACACTTTTTGTTATTAAACCCAATCAATCCCAATAGAGAATATTATTTTCCTTTAGTAGTAGTTAATTTCCTTCTGTTTTGTAATACTTTTTGTAACTAAGAAAACAATCAAGTTGACACACACCGGAAATTAAAAATTGACGAAATTATTTTCCTATAGCTTACTGAAACGAAAATTTCAAAATAAAACCATAACTCATTTGTTGATAAAATTTAGTAAATAATAATGATATTTGAAGTGCAAAATCAATGCACGTGTTTCTGGAGTTTGTAATGCAGGCACGTAGCAGAATTTGTTTTTCGGTTGAATCCCAGTTCCGAGGGCCAGCCGCCATGTTTTTGGCTCTATTTTTGTACAAGTGATGTCTACAATTTGTTACTAAGTTTATACCCACATTAAGCATATTTTAAACAAAAAAAAAAGGTTTGAAATTTTGTTAAGATGAATACAAATTTAAATTTGAGTCTTTAATGCATTTAAAGGCGCTTTTGTGCTGTTTATTGAACTTAATTTGCACCTATTGCAAACATTCCTCACTGTTTGTGAGGAATTTTTGCAATAGGTACAAATTAAGCAAAATATATGCATTAGATGGTTATATTTAGGCAATTATACTTATAAAATATTTAGTTATATTTATAAAATACGGTTGCTATTTAAAATGAAATTATTTTAAAACTATCAAGAGATTAAAAAGTAATACAGTACGGTACAAATTACTTCTATCAAACCCTACACCTTTTTTCGGGGGTTGCGGAAGAGTCCGAAAAGAAGAGCAAGGTCTGTCAGAAAACTGGGTTGTAGAATTTGGCGACATTCTCCATGCTTGCCGTGCTCCCTGAACTGGGTTTGGTGGGCCCCATGAACTGGGATAGGGTTATTCCATGTGAAATCAACACAATTTTAGAACAAATTCTACCTGACCCCCTCCAATTTTGATTAAATTTGGTATAGTAAGTGACTTCATGGTAATAAAGAAAATCCCCAAATCTTATGTTCAAATAATAATTGGTTTGGTAGTTATAAGGCTTTAAAGTTGCCAGATTTGTCTAAAAAATACACTATCAGCATACCTTTAAATTACACTTGCTACTCACCTAATTAAGCTAGAGATATGTGCAAGGTGTTATTTTAAACCTTTTTTAATGGGCTTTCATATGATATACAACACATGATGACTTGAAAATTTTTTAAAAATTTAAATTTAAATTTAAATTTAAAATTTAAATTTCTCAAAAAGCCAATTTTTAAAATTTTGAAAAAAATCTCAAAAATTGCTCATATTATTGTTAATTAATTCTCAAAGTTTCATGTTGGGATCATAATGGGATTCCAAGCTACAAAAGGTTTTTGTTTGATATATTTACTATTGGAATAACGAAAATGAGAACTTGCTTTCATTACTTTTAATCTAACTCAGCTGTATAGGATGACATTAATGTTTACACACTACCTTATCGACATATACTCTAGTAAATAGTACATTTAACATTTGTGAAGATTTTATCATGTGAAAGCCCATTAAAAAAGGTTTAAAATAACACCTTGCACATATCTCTAGCTTAATTAGGTGAGTAGCAAGTGTAATTTAAAGGTATGCCGATAGTGTATGTTTTAGACAAATCTGGCAACTTTAAAGCCTTATAACTCCCAAACCAATTATTATTTGAACATAAGATTTGGGGATTTTCTTTATTACCATGAAGTCACTTACTATACCAAATTTAATCAAAATTGGAGGGGGTCAGGTAGAAACCTTGTGTTGATTTGGTATGGAATTACCCGATACGGCTTTTTTTTTTTCTTGGAAGGTGGAAAGTGATAATCCAAAGTAAAGTCAACCTTCAATCTTATTGAAAAATCACTACACACCTCCAAATTACATACATACATACATAAATACATACAAAAGTCTTTACACACATCTATAGTTTTGCATGCATACATAAATGTGTCATAAAATGGATGAGAAACGCTGATCATAATTTCATCGTATCATGTAAAATATATCCCACTATGGCTTTTATTTTACGTTTTAACATTTTACGACGTTTAATTTTGCCTAACAAATACTGGAGCATATTTAATTTAAAAAATTACATACCTTATATGACAATAAAATTCACAAACAGCATGGCATAATGAGTAATTCATAAACTACGGTTTTGTAGCAGTTAATTAATTCTTCTAGCTTTTAAGGCCAGCTTGTTCAAACCTTTATCCGATTTCATAATCATGCCTATATGTACCTAGAGTAATATAAGTTAACGTCTTGTAACCAGTTCTATTACGAAGAAATGTTTTTATTTTTTTCGATGGCTAAAAGCGATCTTTCAACATTTGCAGGAAAAACTAGTAAGGTGCATAGATTTTAAGCAAGTTTAAAAAATCTTGTAATGCATATAATAAACATTTTGGGCAGGGTCTAGCCACCATACTCTACCACTACTCCCTTATAAATTCTTATTTATTCTAAACGGGCTTTTAGGCGATTGGCAAATATAAAAAACCATATAAAAAGTGGTAAAAGAGTTACGAGTGGTATCTTCATGTTGCACCCCAAGATATGGTAAACTTTGGACCACTAAGCAACTCCCGAATTAAATTTTATAAGATAGATGTAGATGAATTTGTAATTTAATATATAAATAAATGTTCATGTCTGTATATGTTATAGAAAAAGCTTATAATCGTTCTTTTATTTAAAGTTCTCAATATTTTTATAAATTAAGTTATTATTGTTTAAAATGTATCTATATTACTATTCCTTCTAAAAAGAAGAGGTAGGGAGACGAAAAAGAATTAAGAAGGTGTAGCGGCATATAGGTTTGAAACACCTGCCCTACTCTATAAATGGGTGTAAATGTAGATCCACTTCTTGTGATGGACTCGGAGTAATATTGTATGATAATCCTGTATGCACTCAAAATGCTGAAAAATGTTGTCTTAATCATCAGGTATTGGAATTAAGTGCTTGTTTATGGGGGGGAGAAACACGGTATTGCGATTTCAGGTTAAATTTGACAATTCTTTGCTCTATTTTGTGACACGATTGTTACTTAGATAATTATGCTACGGAGCTGGCTTGTTTCAAGTTAGAACGTTGTCTTTTGATAAGCATGTTTAAGCTATGTAAGTGCACCATGTTCGAAAAGTGGAATAAATGGATTTGAAAAATAAAATATCTTTTAATATTTGTCAGGGAAGAACCCTGCCTCATATTTACACACACACACACACACACACACACACACACGTGTATATATATGTGTATATATATATATATGTATATATATGCATATAAATGTATATATACATACATACATATATATATATATATATATATATATGTATGTATATGTATATATATATATATATATATATATATATATATATATATATATATATATATATATATATATCCACAGAGCATGCGCATTAAAAACTTCTTTTTGTAGAAACAACTGCGACTGATTTTCATCGATAAAGATGTATCTTTTATGTGAAATTGTATTACTTTTGGTCCTTCCAGGATTCGTTTTACAATACAATTTCTCTTTTCCAACCACCTACATGCACTATGTGTCATTTTTAATCATTCTTCATATTATGTCAATATAGGACGATATTTTATTTTGAATTCATGGCTCCTATATATCAGTTTCCCAAGTATAATTCTCGAAAGTGTTTCACGCCCTCAGAAAGGGAGACTGTCATTTGTCACTGTCACAGTTAAAACAAGGATTTCTAAAATTTCAGCTGCGTTGCGAGCCAGTCTTGGCATTGTATCACATTGAGTGACGATAAAATGCTTTCATATCAAAATTTTCATAAATATTTGCTTACATATATCTACCTAAAGTAAAATTTTATATTCGCGAAAGAAGTAATAAAACACCTCCAACAACAGCTGTTTTTTCTTTAATCGCCGGTTTTCTAATGCGAGTTTTATATTCGAAAGATAAATGGATGCAGATTTCTGTTTGATACTATGCGTAAAGATGGTATGTAGTTTTATATCAACTTTGCTATTCATGTTTATTTGTGGCTGAACGATGGCCGATTGGTTAGGGTGCTGACCTTAGGTACCGGAGTAAGTACGTGGGTTCGAATCCCACTATGGCATGGATGTTCGTAGCCGTTCGGAACCGGCTTTAAGCTGTAGGTACCGGTCTCATTAGCATTCGCGTTGCAGAAAGTAGACCGTAGCACTCCAAACCAAACCATGTTAATTTTTGTGTAATCATCAAATCTCTACTTATTTACGAACTTCTGATTTCTAAATTTTTCTATTTTGGGAATTTACTCTTGGAATCTAGAATATTTTTCAAATTCCATCAAAAAGGTGGAAATCAATTATAATTTTCTAAATCTCTAATTTTTCATTGTTTTTTAAAAAAATACCAAGTAGACATGTCAGTTAGAACCGTGTTTGTGGTTAATAACGAATATCAAGTTAAGAAAATGTTTTAACTTTGAAGTGCTTTTCTTCAGAACTATTGCTTCGAACTTCGATGTCGTAGTGGGGTTCGAACCCACAACCTCCGGTTCCGAAGGCCAGCACCCTAACCATTTCGCCATCGTTCGGCCTAAGAAATATGGGATTAAAAATTTTTGAATTCTAGTGTATATGATAATGTAGTGTATATGATAATCTTTGCCTATTTCTAAGCATGTGATTTTAATATTTTTTTTATATACTTAAACATATACATACATTCTCACTATATGACCTATGTGAATAAAGATCACTCGCATACGACATATTAAGTTTGGATTTGCAATTAGGAGAATCTTGGAAATGCATGTCAATACTCAATTGGTCACTGGGGCCGAAGGATAGCCGAATGGTAAGGGTGCTGACCTACGGAACCGGAGTGCGTGGGTTCGAATCCCACTGTAGCATGGATGTTTGCAGCCGTTCGGAATCGGCTTTAAGCAGTAGGTCCCGGTCTCATTAGCCCTCGTGTTGCAAAAAGTAGACCGTAGCGCTCCAAATCCAAAAAATTGGTTACTGGTGAATATTTACATGCGATTTGAAGCTTCTAAAGGCTTTCTATAAAATCTTTGAGTTTGTTTCATTTTGACAAGAAATCACTATATAAACTCATTATTTATTATGCATGTGTAACTCCTAAATAGTATAGATATAGATAAAATTGAACATTATGGTGTGTTAGGAAAATTTGTTATGAAACAAAGGAAAGATTACGTCCTTGAAATGAAAATAAAAATCATGCAAAACTACGTAATAGGCAAAGTGGTTAAAAATATCTTGTCGTTTTGAAGTTTTTTTTATTCTGGAATTTCATCATTTTTAAAGGATAATATTAGAGGGAAAGAGGCTATGAAATCATGAATTAGATTTAAATCCATAATTACTACACATAATCATATAATAAAAGCCATATGTACAAATCCACTTCTTAAGAAGAAAATTGAATTTTTAATATATAATTTATAGAGTGGTATAATGATCTTATATTCGCTGCGTAAGATCCTCGCTTATCGACCAATTCGTTTAACGGCCTAGTCAGTGATACGGAACTCACTCGTAAATTCAGGACTGTTTGTAAATGTTCGGCTTCACTCCATTCAGTGTGTTTCTTTTTATCTTGGATTCCGATCAGTATAAGTTCGAAATGTAACTATTATTTCTTTCAAATTTTAGCGGGTTGAAAGTAGCTGATGTATGCATATGTATATACATACATGCATATGTGTGTATATATATAATGTGTATGTATGTGTATGCATATATGTATATATATATGTATAAATATATATATGTATATGTATATATATATATATGTATATGTATATATATATATGTATATATATGTGTATATATATATATGTATATATATATGTATAATATATATATATATATATGTATATATATATATATATATAGTATATATATGTATATATATATATATGTATATATATATATATATATATATATATGTATATATATATGTATAAATATATATATGTATATGTATATATATATATATGTATATATATATGTATAAATATATATATGTATATGTATATATATATATGTATATATATATATATGTGTGTGTGTGTGTATATATATATATATGTAATATTAAAATCCCTTATTTACATATTTTATTATTAATTTAATAACTTTTGTTCAAAAACTACGTTGTATTTCTGATTTTTCCATCCAAACACGCTGTAGACTTAATTCAGCCTCTGTCTGTACTACTTTAGCCAATAGTTAGCTCGTTCTCTTTAAACGTGGGTATTTTTTATCATGTGATAAAATGTGCTTATGGATTATTCGTAGTCTTTTTACCTGAGACATCCCTACTTGAAATGTGTATGTGTTCAGGATCACATTGTCTGTGTACACGATGTTGTAAAAGTGCTTGTCTGTTGTATAGATTTCATGTATCTCAGCAGAAATAGACTGTGCTGTGATTTTGAATGAGTCTCGCCCATATTACAAACACACACACACACACACACACACACACATATATATATATATATATATATATATATATATATATATATATATATATATATATATAATGTTTACAGGATTTAAAACTAAAAACATTCTTAAGGTTATTTAAAGACTAAAGCTTTCTGATGAAGAAGATCCTTTTTTTTTACGTTTCTGACGTCTATCTTCATTGAATTTTGTTTTAGGCGTAAATCTCGTCATACTTAGGAAAGATGTCAAACATTTTTTTTTTCGTCTTTCTGCCAGAATGCGAATGAAAACAAAGAAAGACAAAATAGTTGGAAGAAAAAGCTGTGAAACGTCAGTCTTTTCAACGAAAGATCTGTTCAGAGCATTTCCTTGTTTTCTTTTCACAAGACTTTCCCCGCTTGAGAGAAAAATAGATCTACAAGAGAGTCAGAGATGCTCTGCCATTACCATTTCTTCTTATCACGAAGAAAAAGCCACACATGAAGGGAAAAAAAGACATGCCCGACTGGAATAAGAGATACTGAAATTAGCGTCACACATCTAAAACGTTGACCAGTTTACATATCAGCTTCATATTTTCACATATTACACATTTCACTTGCAATTTAAATAAGACCAAACTATGTACTAATTTTAAAAATCCTTCTAAAACCAGTTAAAATATTGGGAAAATAATAATAAATTAAAAATTCGGGATTTTACCCTCATGTACAAAGTAAAACAAAGTGTTGTAGTCTCAAAAACTTTATCTATATTTTCAGATTTTTACACATTTCAGATACACATTGCATAGCACATTTCGGATGTACGTTAAAAGAGGTCTCAATAATATATTAGTTATAAAAATCGTACTGAAACAAACTAAAATACTGGCATAAAAGTAATAGTTAAAAAATCACGTTTGAGTTTACTCTCTACAACAAAAAACTGTAATTTCAAATTTCACATTTTTTGAGATTTCTACACCTTTTGCATACACATTTGACACATTTCGCGTGCAAACTAAATAAGTCTCGATTATATACTAGTTATAAGAATCCTGCTAAAATATCGTCAATATAGTAATAATTAAAAATAAGTTAGGTATTATTTTAACTTCTTTTACGAAGTATTGTAATCTCAAAAACTTTCACATTTTTCACATTTATTGTTAAGATTGTTACACATTTTGCGTGCAAGCTAAATACGTTTCGATTATATACTAGTTATAAACATCCTGCTAAAACAGACTAAAATATTGTCAATATAGTAATAATTAAAAATATGTTACGCATTATTTTAGCTTCATGTACGAAGTATAGCAATCTCAAAAACTCACATTCGTTTTAGATTATTACACATTTTGTGGGCAAGCTAAATAAGTCTCAATTATATACTAGTTATAAAAATCCTGCTAAAACAGACTAAAATATTGTCAATGTAGTAATAACTAAAAATAAGTTACACATTATTTTACCTTCTTGTATGAAGTATAGAAATCTCAAAAACTTTCACATTCGTTTTAGATTATTACACATTTTGCGAGCAAGCTAAATAATTCTCAATTATATACTAGTTCGTAAAATCCTGCTAAAACAGACTAAAATATTTAAAATATAGTAATAATTAAAAATAAATTAGATATTATTTTACTTTTTGTACAAAGTATTGTAATCTCAAAAAATTTCAAATTTTTCGAGATTATTATACATTTTGAGTGCAAGCTAAATAAGTCTCGATTATAAACTAGTTATAAAATATTGCTAACACAGACTAAAATATTGTCATAATAATTATAATAAGTAAGCGATGTGTTGTAATTTCAAAAATTTTCACACTTTTTAAGATTGCTACACGTGCAAGCTAAATAAGTCTCAGTTATATACTAGTTTTAAAATACTGCTAAAAGAGACTAAGATATTTACAAAATAATAATTTAAGAAATTATGCGCTAATTTATTCTTTGTACGAAGTATTGTAATTTCAAAAATATTCAGTGTTTATATTTGTACGAAAATATTAATTTTGACTATGAGAACAGTCATTAACACTAAAACTACCGTACATTTTTTATAAGGGCAAAAATAACGAAAAAGGGGGTCATTTGACCACTCTTGGTAGATATAGTGTTAAAAACGTTCTCACTGTACTTCACATTAACCCATTGCTTTCATATTTTTACTTTATATTGAAGATTTATATAGAAACAAAACTAGGTATCGAATTTCCTTTATGTTAAATATGACTTAAATAAAACTTATTTGTGGAATCTTTTACGGATATTTTTTATTGTGTATTATTTCCCTAACGGTATTAATACTCTATAACTCGACGAATAATAGATCATTTCAAAATAACATATCCAGTTTTTTGAAAAGTAGATTAATAAACAGTGTTCCATAATTTGAGAGAGATTAATGTTATGTTGCTGGAACATTTAAAAGTCCTTAGTCTAGAATTAAAATATCAAATCGTAGAAGAAAAGTTGTTCAAGTTGTAACAATAGAATATGAGAAAATAAATTTAGATAAAAACAAAATTATATGAATGCAAAAATTTAATTTAATTATGAAGTATATTTGCAACTTAACTGTTGTTGATCAAGAAAACCATCTTGTATTTAGAATTGAATTCTGTAATTGTGAAGGTCCCATGTGCTGCGGTGTAGTACATTGCTGTTGTTATTTCAAAGCCATTAATAACCCGAATTTGCTTTATATCGTCTTTAATTATAGAAAAATGCCACTGAACTATATTACAATATTCAAATATAGAAAAAAAAACAAGGAAATATGCTAAAAAATATATATAAAAAATTAAAAAGTAAAAGAAGCACTCCACGTGCTACACCTGAAAGAAAAAAATGCGAAATTCCACGCTTTTACTTCCTTCTGAACTACTTCACCAACCCTAGACTTTTTCCATTATCCTGTGCTGATGCGTTCGTTGTTCCATTGTCCTGTGGACAATGCGTCCTTTCCCGGCTCTGTCTAGAAGAACCGGGACTCTAAAGATGGTCCTGAATCGCCTCCTGGAGACCAATCACAACTCTCCAAAACTTGGTGGATTTTAAGTTCAATCGTTTTCACACCACACGCTTCCTGGAGTCACGAAAAAATACTTGTTTATACAACCCACAACGTGCGAGTGCAACGAGCAAATCAGTTTCGCAAACCTTATGTAAAACATAGTTGCACTCTCACACCATGTCCATTAAAATTGGAGCAAGGGTATTAAATATTTTCTATATATTTACGTGTCCACACTTTTTGTATAGCACCTGTAAGAAAATTTTGTGCACTGGTCATTTTTCTATTTAGAAAAAGCACATTTTGAATTTTTTTTCTTTTTTGCTATTAAATAAACGTATTTCGAGACTGAAACCTCAATTTTTACTTTATGCCACAATAAAAGACATAAAATAGTCCCATTTTTATGGATAAATTAATTCCCTGTTACCGAGTGACAATTATCCGACATTCTCTCAATAAAAGGAAAATGAATAGAGCCGTGTCATTGATTAATACTTGCTGCGGCAGAACAATGGGAACTCTTTTACCAGAAAAAGCATCCTCTTCTCGCCATGAATGGATGAAGAGAATATATATCTGTCTCGTGTGACACTCCCCTAATTAGTAACTGTTACTGAAGTCATCCTTAGGATGCAAGTGAATATGCCAATAGGTTTCCTTTAGCCTCGAGAGATATAATCGGATATTTGAGTATCGATCTTTAAACACAGTTTAATAACGATTATTCAGATGTTGCAATCCTCATTTTAAACCTTCATTTAGTTCAAATAAATAAGTATGTGTATGTACATTGGTGTTCGAATTCAGAAAAATTTTGAATTTGGTTGATTATCACCAGTGCTGTTTTACAAAGTGTATGGATGAATTTTGGTTTGAAAATAACTTGATATAATTAAAAAATAATAACCATTCAGAAAAGTTAAAATACACGAGTATCATAGTGAAAAACATTCATTAAATCAGAAGGCATGAAGCAGTGGTCACAGAATTGAGCAAAGATTTGAGTTAATAAGCTTTATAGTCCCCTCTTACAGATATGCAGACCTAACATCGGAGTAAGCCTGGAGTAAGGCAATTTATGTGATCTTGTGGCACTTAGTCTCACAACTTCAAACACACTGTTTTCAAAACCTAGATAACTTTCTGAGGGAGATTGCGAATTACAGTTGTCTTCCAAAGAGCGCTTTTGGAATTCTCTGTAACGTTGAGTTCTGGAGATCTGGGTGGTTAATCCAACCAGTTAATATCTCCAATTTCTACAAAATTGTCGATCAGATGAGCTTTATGTGACTGCATGCTTTCGTCTTATAAAATGAAATTAGGGCAAAAGCATCCCCGAAAATACAATTATAGGTGTCCAAGGTATTGTCCTTATATTTTATAAGTCACAGAGCTCCTTTGAAAGACATGCAGGTTTGTGTTGCATCCAACATGATGCCTTCCCAGACCATCTACTTGAGCTACCGTAGTGATTGATTTCTCTAAGATTGTTGGACATGTAGTGGGTCTCTGATTCTCCTCATATGAAAGTACGTTGGTAATAAGTCGTTAAACTGATTCGGAGCTCATCATTTAATAAAACTATCATCCATTGACCCCTGCTGCTCTTCTCAGTGAGTGAGCGGGATGCAAACTTGATTTCTCTCTCACGTGAAGCCTTTTGTAAGCAGTAACCCAAAAAATTCGGCTTCCTATGTTGTTCACATAGACATCACGAGACCTCAGTAGCTGTAATATACCTATTACACTCCATTGTAATTAAAAAATAGCAATCTTCTTTGGCCTTCGTCGTTGCTGCATAACCTTGTATAAGTTTTCTCTGGATGGATTCGATATCCTAAACTTATTTCCATACGTTGGGCACAAAATTGGGCTTTACATTCAAGTGTTTACAGATCTGGTTTTGAAACTAGCCTGCTTGTAGCTTCCTTGCGAGTCGCTTCTTCATTCTGTTATCTAAACGCCTGTGGTTACTTAATTTTACAATTGGAATTGGAATTTAACTGCTTAATAAAACAAGTCGTCCCATAAAACAATTTTTTGTACTATTTTATAACCACAATTCCATACCTTCCGTTTTATATATACATATACATCAACTTATGTTCAAGCCAAATTTTATTAAAGTATGTCCAGTAGTTTGGGAGATGATCGACCAAGACTGAAAAATTTCTTAATTTTGAATTATAACTAAATTGAATTTAAGATATTTTTCAATATATAATCGGCAGAAACTATTCCGGAATCGATGGGTTAATTGCATGTAAGAACTTTTTGAACCAATGTTCCTAGCATCTGCTTAGTCAGTTCGTGAGAAAGAAAATTTGTCTTTATCCATAATCGATGAACCAACTGCAAATCCAATACAGTGTAATTTCAAATATGTGTCTTTGAACTAAATAATTTAAGCCAGTAAGAACAAGTTTATGTACGCACTGTCTCAATCACCGAACCACAGTCCCTAACATTTTCCTAGACAATTTTGGATTATGGAAACTTAAACGTTATTTAAAACCAATATACGAACTACGGACTAAGTGTAATTTTAGCTATCTGTATTTCTGAACCGAATAATTTAAAAACAGTACAGAATAAGAAGTGTGTGTAAAGGACTGTTTGAACAACTGAATATCTGCCTAATTAGTTCTCGAATAAGAAATGTTAGTCATAATAGTATTTATCGTTAGTCATAATCAAGCAACGAATTGCAGTTCAAATGTTATTTAACGTATTTGTATCTCTGATCCGAATAATTTAAATCCAGCAAAAAACAAGAAGTGTATTTTTTAGGTTTATTTGAACTAGTGCACCATCGTCCCCAACATTTGACTAGTCATTTCTCTAGAAAGAAATCTTTAATGTTAGTCATAATCAACGAACTGCAGATTAAGTGCAATTTTAGATCTCTCTGTCTATGAACCGAGTAATTTAAATCAAGTAAAGAACAAGAAGTGTGTTTTAGGACCATTTGAACTAGTGCACTATCGTCCCCAACATTTGACTAGTCAGTTCTCTAGTAAGAAATCTTTAACATTAGTCATAATCAATCAACGAACTGCAGATTAAGTGTAATTTTAGATCTCTCTATCTATGAACCGAATAATTTAAATCAACTAAAGAACAAAAAGTGTGTTTTAGGACCATTTTAACTAGTGCTCCATCGTCCCTAACATTTGACTAGTCAGTTCTGTAGTAAGAAATCTTTAACGCAAGTCATAATCAATCAACGTATTGCAGATTAAGTGTAATTTTAGATCTCATCTATAAACCGAGTAATTTAAATCAAGTAAAGAACAAGAAATGTATTTTAGGACTATTTGAACTAGTGTGCTATAGTTCCCAACATTTGACTAGTCAGTTCTCTAGTAAGAAATCTTTAACGCAAGTCATAATCAATCAACGAACTGTAGATTAAGCGTAATTTCAGATCCCTCTTTCTATGAACCGAGTAATTTATCAAGTAAAGAACAAAAATCAATAAAACAGTTTTATTCTTTTTATGTAAAATTTCAAATTCCTAAAATATCTTACAAATAAGTTTTGGAGCAAAAGTTGATATGTTCTTTCTCTGATTTTATTTTTAGTTGCATGAAGTAATTTAATTTAATGTAAGAACTGTATTTGCATATTTATGCTTTTTTTACTTGGAAATTTGGAAAAGACGTAAAAAATGATTACGTCCGTTTTTCATATCTAATAACAGCATGAAACCATTAGGACTAAGCTGCGGATTTACGGGAATAAATCAGATGTGATTTCCCACCAGGAACATTTACGTCCAGAGGCACTTCACCGAGGCAGTAAAGGAAATTATTTCTTGGCGTATAAATAACCCCCCCCCCCCCCCTGCCCCCCCCCCCCCCCCCCCCC
>CM063505.1:41353884-41356384 GCA_032207245.1 Pardosa pseudoannulata
GATTACGCGAATATTTTGATAATATTTTGTATTAAATTAGAATATATAGAAAGATCATTATTAAATCTTTCATTAACATTAATAAGGTCTTAAAATTATTTATAAAAAATGAAGACTTTTTACAAATTTATTTTAATTTTTCAGCTAAATGAGACTTTATCTGAATGTCTTTAATTTCAAAATCTTTTAATTTTTTTAAACGATTTGTAATTTTTTAAAATCTTTTAATACATATTTCTTTTACTTTTATATGACAATATTTTTTAAATATTTTAACTTCGTGTATTTTTTTTCATACATTTAAAAGTCTTTTCAAAAATAACTAAATCAATGTTTTTAAATTATTTGATTTCAGTAAGAAAAAAATTAGTTAAACTCAAGTAAGAAAAACTATTACTTTATTAAATAATAATTAATTTAATTAAAATACTTTCAATCTAATACAGTATCGTAGAATACTTAAGGAGAATTATTAAAATTTTAACAAATACAATGTAGGGAATTTAAGATTTTTTAAATCAAAGCACTTTAGATGACGTATCTTATATTACGATATTTTTTAATCAGTAACTGAAAACATTATTTTAAAATCTCCGAAAAAACAACCGTGCAAGCATAAAAATACTGAACGAGTGAAATGAGGCTCCGACCAGAAGGATTAAAAAATGTGGAGAGTTACACAAACAGGTGTTAAATATATTAAAATGTATTAGTATCGACGAATACACGTTCAACAAAACAATTTTTCTATTCTCAGCATGGCATGCATCTGTGCGAGCATCAAAATACCAATCGTATGACATTCGACAAGACCAAGAACCAAGAAAGGATTAATAAAGTGGACAGTTACACAAATAATTTTGGCATAAAGAGAAAAGTATCAATAGTGACAGAACTCTATCAACGAAACAATTTTTCTTCTTCTCATGACATGCTACCATACGAACACAAATAAAGGCGAACATATGATATGTGACGCCAAACAAGAAGGGATTAAGAATGTGAACAGTTACAGAAACAATTGGGAAATATAATGAAACGTGTCAACAGCAACGATACACTTTCTACAAAACAATTTTTCTATTTTCAGCATGACATGCGTCCGTGTGGGCACGAAAATACCAATTGTATAGCATGTGACGCCGACCAAGAAGGGATTAAGAATGTGAACAGTTACACAAACAATTGGGAAATATAATGAAACATGTCAACAGCAACGATGCATTTTCACCAAAACAATTTTTCTATTCTCAGCATGACATGTGACTGTGCGGGCTCGAAAATACCAATCGTATGACATGCGACGCCGACCAAGAAGGGATTAATAATGTGAACAGTAACACAAACAATTTAAATAAAAGGAACCACGTTAGTAGTGATAAATCATCTTTCAACGATATATTTTTTCTATTCTTCGCATGACATGCAATCTACGTGCACAAGAATATTGAAAGTATACATAATACGACATACATAATACGACACCAGCATAAAAAGGGTTAATAATATGGATTGTTACACAATTACTAAATATTATCCTTTATTAAACATTTAAACTTTTGACTGAATAATAAGTAGAAACTTATTAAACTATGTGTAGAAATCAAGTATATTCATCTGGCAGCGATCAGTGGCTTCTTAATATTTGTTATACAGTGATTTTCTGTTGCAGATAGCAATCAAAAATCGAGGTAGAGAACTGGATCGTTAAACAGTCCTAAATACAAAATTTCAGAAATCTGCAGCTAACGGTTTTTGACTTACGCGACATATGTTCAGACGTCAGAATAAAACTACTGAAAAAGCATTTAAAATTGATATGTATACTTATATATGCATACATATTTTATATATGTGAGTGTATACATATATATGTATAAATATGTATTTAACATGTATATATATATATATATATACATGCATATATATATACAGATTCAAATGATATAGCTTAATGTAAATAATTAAAAGAAAATATAATGATACATTATTGAATGTTCTAATGCGCTATGCAGCAATCAAAAACATTCAAAGGTATAAATGACTGTAAATAGATAAAATAGAAAAAAAAAGAAAAAAAATAGAACCTCATATGGACCATAAACAACCAGTGATATGCTGTTTCGAAATGACTGGGGGGAGTTGAGACCCGCCCCCACTCTGGTTAAAACTAGTTTTTACGATGCATCAACTTCCCAGAAGTCGGAAACATCATACAAACTCCATAAAAGTAAGCCAATTATAGATGAGAAATATATGCTCGGACATACTCCCTAACAGTTCGTAAGGCATTTCCATTACATCGGTCGTACATCGGGTACATGTCGCAGTAGTCACGAACAGAATGCATGACCACCATACGAAGACTACCGACAGCTGCAAGATGCCATCTAAATACCAATTCAACGGCAGCTAAACGTCATTCCATGGCGCGCGCTCATGCATGACGCAATATGCGAGACGAACGTTTTAAACATTATCGTCTGGAAAGATATGCAAA